>CM024569.1:4153204-4488204 GCA_014182515.1 Eucalyptus microcorys | reverse complement strand
AATTGGAAGTGGAATGAAGGGGATAATCCATGAATATTGATATGTATATTCCATAAATAAATAAATAAATAAAACCTTTTTATTTTTAATTATTCTTTGAAACACTTTGGTAGTGCTCTTGAGTCGAAACCAAAATAATGAATAAGAGCACATGGAGCCATCTCCTTATTGGCAAGAAAAAAGATGGCAGACTAACTGATATTTCGATCAATTAATGAAAGAGCCCAATGCAAAAAAAAAGGCATGTTGGGTCTTCAGCCACTCCAATTTTCGATATTTCTTTTTATTTCTCATCAAACGAGTTCTCGAAGTAAGGCGACTAGCTCGTTTTCGAACTGGCTGTGTTAAGCATATGATTAAAGCCGTTCCAGTCCTCCATTCGTTGGGTGCTTCGTGGCCCTATCAGTCACATTAATTTCTTGACCGATAGTATCTTGATCTTTAACTACCAGAGCATTATAAATGGTGGGGTGAAGGCGGCGGTCTAACAAAAGGATCTCATCTGTAAAGACTAGTTACCACCCCGTGGGGACCCGCCAACGCTCATGAAAACCCGGGTCGGTCGGTCCTCCATTCATCCGACCGGAGGTGTGGATAACGAGGCCACCTTCACAACCTTCTCCCTTATGTCCCTATGTTGTAGTAAGGTGGGACGGTTCCCTTAAGTTGCTCATCCGCCACTTAGCCCAGTGCTCAAAATAATCAATATGTAGAATCAAAACAAGTGATTGCTGAAATTCACGCGGGAACATACACTTTCAATTTGAAAGAGAGGGTTCAAAAACATATTTATTCTAAATCAGAGGGAGAAATGCACTGGAGCACCGATGTGTACCATGGGGCGGTGCTCTAACCAATTGAACTACAATCCCCAGGAAATAAAATGTAGAGTATACATACTCTTATGATTGCATTTAAACTATTTCTTTTTCTATCTCAATTTCAATTAAAATATGGGTTTGATTCACACTCCATGTTCTGAGAAATATTTACCATCCGAAAAGAGGAAAAAACGGAGTCTTTGTCTAAAGAAATGCATTGGCTAGACGCATGGAATTGGCTAAGCATTTTCTTCGAACAAATATAGAACCAGAATGGATGGTTTTATGTCTACTACCAGTTCATCCGATTTTCATTTCATCCGGGAAAAGCCATCTTTTTTCTCAACAATGTCTTTGTCATTTGATCCAATAGCCTTCCGTTCGATAGTATAGGTATAAAAATAAGAATAGACTAGGCATATAAGGCTCTGCTGAAAAAAGAAAAAATAAGGCCCAATGAGATCAAAATAATGAATTGTAAATAGAGTTCAGGTTCGAATTCTAGTAGCTCGTATTGTTTGTTGACCGTAATTCATGAACCCAGTTACCATAGGGAACATATCATAAAGATCTACGAATAATTTTATGTTTGCTTCTATAATTCCAACAAATTTTCTGTTTTTGGATTTGAAACTTGCTCAAATTGGATCCTTTTGATTTAGAAAAAGCTTTCTCTTCGTACAGCTCGAGAAATTAGAAGATATGTCTATGTATACAATTCGAATGTCAAATAGATCTATTAGCTATTTCCTATTCTAGGTTGTACCTAAATGTGTAGAAGAAGGGGCATCTCCACTTAGTTTCACCCAAGCTTCATCCTGGTCATGGATAGATCACCTAGGTTCAGGTCCATAAGCAATGACAATTGCCCTATGAAGACTCGCTTTCGCTACGGCTTTGGAGGGTTCCCTTTCCATTCCAATTTCTTCCCGATACCTCCCAAGGAAAATCCCGAATTGGATTCCAAATTGACAGGTTAGTGTGAGCTTATCCGCGGAAAGGATGATTCATTCGTATCAACACGAGAGTCCAACTCATTGCCAGAATCCATCTTGTATATTTATATTTGAAAGAAAGAGGTTAAGGGGTTTTGAGATTTCCCGCTATCTGAACCTAAACCCTGAGTTTGAGGAAACTTACTTCTCCTTTTCAGTCCTTGGATTTCTCGAACCAGTATCATCCGTATTTGGATTTTTCTTCCTACCAATGGTTCTACCAGTCTTTGTAGCAGTCTCCGCTTAATATGTAGTCCATGAAGTAGTTGGCAAGAATGCTCTTTTATCATGTATGTGGATTACTTGGTCGATTACCCGATTGCACTAGTCTCATAGCCATAGCTATCTCTTTAGCGTCTTGGAACATTGATACATAACTAATGGAATGCTTAAAGTATCTCCATTGCCCAATAAAATGATCTTGTCAGTATTGGTATAAATGATCTTCCCTCGTGTTCGGCTATAGTATAAAATAAAAATTCCAATGGCTTTTGCTATTATAACCTTCCCGACCACGATTTGTCTTTGAGATGGGGTCCGTTTTTGGATATACATATCTCATGATACAATCCTCTTCCCACTGAGCCCCCTTTCTCCTCAGTCCACAGAAACAAAATGTAGTTTTTCTTTTTATTTATTATTTCTCATTAAGGGCTGAAAAATGAAATAGAGTATGCCCCGGCATATTTTTTTTTGTTTTACACCCCGTAACTCTTCCTCTGATGATAAAAATCGTCTGGAATCCGAGTATTTGGAGTTGATCTTTTCTTTGCTACAGCTGATAAAAATCTTATTTTGGACGATGTATATGTAAGAAGGTCTATTTTTTCTCGCTTTCACATCTTCTTAACCCGAAATGGCTGGGGAGAGTACCTGGAGTAGGAGATTCAATTAATCGAGATTCAGAAGCGTAAATTTCACCTTGACCATCAATAGGTTTGGCCAGGGCATTTATAACACGACCCAAATAAGCCTCACTCACCGGTATCTGAGCAATTCTTCCTATTGCTTTTACAGAACTTCCCTCTTTGCGATTTTGAGAAGAGTTGCTCTTTGGAGAGCACAGTACGACAAAAGTTGTAAGCTGTGTTCGGGGGGGAGTTATTGTCTATCGTTGGCCCTTCCAGCCTAGCAAGCAGCCTGCGTTTATTCCGAAAATGGAATTCACGATCCTTCCAATACCATGAGGATTCTCCTGAATCGCCAAGACAAGATTCCAGAGATCCAGAATGCCAAGCCGTGCGAAACACTTCAGAAACATTTGGATGAAGGAGCCATTTCCGATCTTTCATTCACATTTTTTTTCCACCAAGAATGTTTTATAAAACTCTTGGACCCCCGAATTTGGAGTATCCTACTTTCACGCAATTCACAGGGTTCAACAAGCAAAGCGAAACCGATGGTTTCTTGGTCACGACCAGCTAAAGCTAAAGTTCCATTAAAGAGCATTTACACAAGGGAAAAAGGGGTTATTCAGTAGCCATTTTTTTTTGGTTATTCCTAATTCGGGGGTCCAAGAGATTTTGGTACTTTAGCCGCCCCATGAATTGGTTATTCCTAAGCTAGTATTTGCAGTGAATCCCCCATAACCAAACAAGTCATGAAGGTCTGGAATCCTAGTTTGGACTTACCATAAGATTGTTTTCAACTTTAATTTTTTCGGCCTTTGGTAGATTAGGTTCTATAAGTATCTTTTCATGTTTCCTTTCTTATTAGTTAACATGCGCTTCTATTGCGCTTCTTGTGAATATTTTTTTCTTGGGATCTAGTATCAAAGTTGACCACATATATTGAACTCCCAATTTTTCCATTTGGATTAAGGACAAACATGGTTCTAGGGTAAAATTTGGAACTGAAGAACCAAACCAGTGGGAACCTATCCAGTTCCGGATTCTAAGATATACAGGATAAGTTTCAGATTCCAAAAATTAGAGAATGTGTTTCAACAGGTAGGTTCTAAGTTCTAAGTAGGTGGAACCTATTTTGTGGTTTATGTCTTTGTGCGATTCTACAATATTTCATGGCATCCAACGATGAATGTATAATCGAGAATCACTAGTCTAAATTTCTATTTTATGATTGAGATTTTTACTTTATTAGTGTTACATATTCTTCATGTGTCTAAATATAAGTTATGATCAATAAATTGTATAAACAAGTTATGCTCATTAAAGGTAATTGTGCAATTAATAATATAAGTGGAACCTAGGTAGATCCTGGAACCTATGACAGGATAGGTTCTAGGGTATACATGGTAAATTCCAAGTTCTAAAAAATAGGGAACCTATAAGGAACCTATACATAACCTATAATTTGGATTATGCAAATGAAAATTGTTGCCACATATCAACTTGGAGTGTGGTGCATGAGGAATACCTTTTCTCATCCGTTCGAACCTCTTGTTGGTCACGAGTTTGAATCCCCAATTACCCCTTGATCTCAGGAAATTGTAATCCCTTTACAACACAAGTTTGGCTCCAGTATTAGACTTAAAATGAAAAATTATCCAAAAGATTCTAAACCTATTACATTTTAGCAAATTTAGTTTTAAACTTTTGCTTAAATTCCTATAAGGGCCTAAAGTAATCTCATTTTCTCAAATAAAGATTTGGCGTAGATCTTGTATCAAATAAGTGCTTAAAGTGGTCATGTCAGTCTCAAATAAGGACATCAAATGGCCATGGTTATTTCAAATAAGAGACTAACATCTCTTATCGCTGGCTAGCTAGATATTTTGGCCGGTCAAGGATATTTTCATCAAAAGATAATTTTGATTTTAAATTCTTTTATTTTTTTTCTCTTTATTCTTTATGGCAATCGCTGTCAAGGGCCCAGCAACCTTTCCCTAGGCCTTCATCAGTTGCAAGTGAGGCAAGGCCATCCCTCACCTAAGGCCAACAAGGCCACTCCTTGCTTGTGGTCGGCGAGGGTGGGCCTTGCTAGATTGGGCAAGGGCAAGTCGCCCTCACCCAGCCCTCTCTGGGAATTGGTGGTGGCCAGCCTGTCCATCGATGGCCCGAAAAGCTGGCCACCGGCAAAGAAGAAAGGAAAACTAGGAGAAAGAAAAAAAAGAAATTAAAAAAAAAGGGTAAATGATGAAAATGCCCTTGATCAATTAGAAAGTCATGCCCTTTTTTGAAACTGATATATTTATTTCATGCTTTTATTTAAAACAAAATCTACTTCAGGCCTTTATTTGAGAAACTTATGGAACTTTAAACTCTTATTTGGAATTTTCTCTAAATTATATAATTTGCCAATTGATTACCCAACCTTTTTTTAACAATTTGACAATTGAGTTTTTTCGGTCAATTTCAGAAATTTCTGACGTGGATGTTGGTTGTCCTACGTGACATCACTGGCGCTGAGCGTGAACAATTTTTCTAATTTTTTTTTTGAATTTATGTTTTTATAATCCACTTTTACTTTGCCTTTTTTTTTAATCTATGCAAACGAAGGCATAAAATTACAAAAATTGTCTGTGCTAGCAGTGTCACATAAAATGATCGATGTCCACGTCAGTGATTTTTTATTAAAATTAACTTAATGGAATTGATTAATAAATTGTTATAAGGTTTAAGACTCGATTAACAAATTAAAAGATTTATAACTGAATTAGTTAAAGTATGATTGATTTATGACTTTTTGAACAAGTTTACCCGCTTAAAACAACTTTGGCTTTATCTTAACTTGCACTAGTGGTGCAATGGTGATGGATTTGCTTAAAGCAAGCAGTAATTGCAATTCAAACTAAACATCCTATCCCAGATACGAAATTCTATGATAATGCTTAGCACTGTCGATACAAGTCATTTCGTTTTGCCACTGATTATCAATAAATGGAAGTGGCTTTTTAGAAGGAGCATGTCCTGGAAAGTTCGCAGTTCAAACTAAACATCCCATCCCAACTGTGAAATTCTATGATAATGCTAAATGATTATCGATACTAGTGATTTCATTTCGCCACTCACCATCAATAAATGGAAGTGGCTTTCTGGAAGGAGCATGTCCTGGAAAGCGGATAAGCAGTTTACCTAATGAGCGGCCAATGATGGATGACAGGACAGACGTGTCACCATATTGGCAGTGAAAAGCTCAAGCGCACAAGAATAATGGAGATTGCTAGGGCTACGGAAGGAACCCGCACATGACCGCAAGTCTAAATCCTCATGATTTTAAATCGTCGTGATGCAGGAAGTGTCCATCTGTGGGCACGTGGACGGTGGTCCACTCGAAGGGGGAAGTCGGTATTATTCTCTGGAGATCACTTCGTTTCGGAATTTTATATAAAGAGATGATACCACACGGAGCTACTGACAACGACACATGCCAACATGTTCCAACCTCACTACCACTCCTCTTGGCTTAAGTCCATCCAAAGATGATATTCACCGGAAAGTTATTTGGTGCATTGCATACGCCACTTCAAACTCAGTTGAACAAATTGTATTCATGAACTCGAACTAAAATGAGGGGTCCATATTTTTTAGAGAAAACTATTTTTGCAAAATTATTTTTGGATTTTTTTTTTTTTTTTTATGTTTGGATGGTGAAACTAATCAAGCTATGGAGAACGTTTTTCATAAATTAAAAACAAATTTAAATTATGAGAAAATGATTATATCATTCTTGCTAATAGGGGAAGTCGTTTTGTTTTTCTCAATTTAAACTTGTTTTTGTTTGTGTAAAACGTTTTCCATAGATCGGTCAATTTTCCATCATCCAAATGCCAAATTTTCATTCAAATAAATGAACCTTAAGGGTGTGTTTGTTTTGGAAAAAAATTCATGATAAAGGAAAATGCTTTCCAAAAAATCATTTTCTAAGAAAATGTTTTCCCCTTTTAGGTTGGGAAGTTCATTTTCCAAACTCTAGATAAACATACATTCTTTGATAGTAAACGGTTTTCCATTGACTAATCATTTTCAACATACCAAATGTGTGAAAACCCAAAAAACTAATTTGCAAAAAATTATTTTACACAAACAAACACACCCAAATAGACCCCCATCAAATTGAACTTGAGTAGTTTTAATCAAGTTGTTATCATTTTGATTTATGTAAGATAATTTTTCTTGGTAATATAAAGCCTAGGATGTGGACTACCAAATTGCTTTTGATATCTATAGAATTATGTTTCGAATTTGAACCTATTACATCATCTGGATGGATATTTAGTGGGAAATGAATGCGAAATCAGTCTAAATAGGACTTTTTAGCTCAATTCAATCTATGACAAAACACATGGTTTGAATAGGAGTCGAACACACAATAGAGTTTCAAATTGAGATAGCATAAGTGTTTCAACATGCACGTTAATTTCCTGTGCGTCAATCTTATCTAGCGGTTATATGAGGCAAAATATCATGCTATTGGTTAGAATTTAGAGTTGGGAAATACACAAGCAATTGATTCTTGGTGGTTCTTTTCATGACATAACTATCATCGCATGGATTGCATTGCGTAAATATATGATATCCTTTATCATTCATTATTAATGCTTTATAGTGGTTACGTCCTCTCATATTTGATATTTAATAATGGGGTACCGTTATTTTTCTTGTTACAACAGTAAACAATGGCGATGGAGATAAGAGGAAAATCAATCAATCAAGAGGGATTAGATACCGGATGTTGACTTGTACAGATCATAGCTTACTTGCCCCTTTCAGTTTTATAAAGAACAATTCTCGAGACCCACAAAAGGAGAAGATGAAAGAGGACTCGGCGACTCGGAGACGTCGTAATGTCCCTTTTCCCCAACAAAACCACACGGCTTTCTCGGATGACAATGTTGACCCGAGGACTCGATTATCAATATGAAATGTCCCAGAATTTGACCGATGGATGGATAAAGACGTCAAAAAGTGTTACCGCATTCCCCTCCCCCACCCCCCAAAAAAAAACAAAGCACGTGTTTCGACTTTTGCTTTAATTCTTGCGTCCGGAGCAAGTTGCAGAAATTCATACTCATTTATCGATCCGAACATGTTTTCACCAAAGTACAACTAAATCTTTTTATTTTTTTTTTATTTTTGGTTGCGGTTGGATTCAATCATTTAGCTACCATTTGTTACTTGAGAGACAATCTAGTAAAATCACTAAAGTTCAATGCTTTGATTGGTGATGATTATTAAATAAGATTGACTCAACACTTAAAAGTGGGAATATATCGATATGATTTAACTTGTACAAATAAACCCTTATACTATTCATTCAATACTTAAATTTTTCAGTGTTTGATTCAAATAGACCTTACTTATCGACAAAAAAAATGACATTACTTTTTAGTTGTTACATTTCCGATCTCAAAATCAATCTACACAAACGGGTGTTTATTGGTCATAATAAAAAGTTTTCATCTCATGATTCATTAAACTTGTTGCACCCTATTGAATTTCATATTATATGTAATCAATTAGAGAGAGGTTGTGATTAGTTGACTTTGACCTCTTCCTCCCACCAAAGGGAGAGATCGAAGAAACGACTGATGCCTAATCATCTTTTAGGTGCCTATGCCGTGAAGATTCCAGTCCTGAATATCAATGAATCTGGGCTTGCAATCCGAGATGAAGGGTAACCGTCCGACATGCGCGAGAAGCTATACTGTCTTTCTTCTTCAAAATTTGGTATGTTCCTTTACAAACCACCCCCCCCCCCCAAAAAAAAAGGGAACAATTTGGTCTGCTCCAATGTCACCATACATAGAAGAAACAAGATTAATATTTATAAGAAAGATGACACGATTATCAAACACGAATCAACAAAAGATATCGAGACAAGTGCACCTTTATTTGTATATAATAAAGAAGGTAGGTAACTATCATATCAAGTATTGTACCAAAATAAATTTATTTTTTTTCCTTACCAATGAGGTAAAATTTCAAGACTTTTGAACAACTAACCGAAGGAGTTGCATTATGCTTTATCAAGTTATTTACGTATGTCAACGAGTCGCCACAAAAAGATCTTGATTTGTTTTCAAGCTATAAAACCTAAAAATTTAATAAAAATGTATCGTGTAAGATGATCGATGACATGTGGATTAAAGTGATAAGCAGCTCAAAAGATGAGTAGAGATACACTTGTTCTTGGTCCATGAGCCTACCTATGACATTGGTTTTCAGTCTTTCGAGAAATGATTATTCTTGTCCGATCAAATTATTGGTGCACAAAGCAAATGATATGATATACCGTCGGAAGTTGAAATAAGCGAAGGGAGTTAGGCCAGAGTCGAAGGGGGACAATTGAGCCCCCTCTATGACGAAACCTACCCCAAGATCTAGATAATCTTTCCCACTCGTTCTCACATGCGCGCCTGCTTTCACACGCACTCTCTCTCTCTCTCTCTCTCTCTCTCTTTCCGTCTTTCCTGACCCGTTGACGTGAGTGCCTATAAGTCCGACATCGTTCCTAAGTTGACTAAATTGTCGAAGGGACAATAATAGGGCAAACGCACATCCCCACGCGTCGCACGAGCCCGACCTAGTAGGTCGGGTCAAGTGCCCGAGCCCGCCTGGCAAAGAACACGAACGCCCACTTGTGCAATATGCTTTTTCTCTGTTAAACATACATCCCCTTTCAAGATTTTCAGCTATATCTGAAATAGCAACGGAACCGGTTGGAAAATGACCCTAGAAAAGAGACGGGCAAGCAAAAGTAGCCTTCTCATATAGATCTGAAAAGGAGAAAAATACATAATTAGAAGGAGCATTCTACTTTATAAAGGGAGTGTGGAAACTTTAAGTTTTTGAAAATAGGGTAATTTTTTATCGTAAATATTGGTGGCGGCCCGATGGTCCTGGCCAGACTGGGGTTGGGCCCATGAAAATTGCTTGGATCCACTCATTTGTGAGTTTGCGACGAAAATTAGAGCAATGCCTGCTCCTTTGCAGGCGGGCCTTCAAGTCTAATTGTGATTGCGTCGAAGATAGGGAATTCTAAAGTCTTTGTCCAACAGAAGGGACAAAGTATAGTTTCAATAATGGCACTTTCACTTTGCTTGTATTGAGTAAAAAAAAAAATGGTCGACGTATTAAGTCAAATTCAATAATAGAGAAGATGACGCGGCTTGTTTCACGAGAACAAGATTTGACTTTGTATGTTGTGACAAGAGTACAACATAATTTAGCAACCTATAATTTGTAGTAGACCTGATTAATGGACGCATTTGGGTAGACCGCTCCTAGTGCAAAGCCTAAAAATCTTTGCCTAGGCTTTTCATGAGTAAAAAGAAGGATGATACCACTAAAAACCCTAAGAATGATGTTTAGGGTGATTTCAAAAATTCAAAATCTTTTTTCATGAAAAAGAAAACTTCAAATTTGTATTGGTGTGACAAATATACCTTCCATTACGATTCCGTTCAGACGAATAATATGTGTAGCTTATGTGGACAGTACCATGTGAATAGAGTTGACATGAATTCAATACAACTTTAGTAAAGCCAAAGCTACATCGATTCTGGGGGGAAAAACTCTGGCTAGAGGAAAAAATCCTTTAGATTCAAGTCAATATAGTTTACTTACAACAATCGGTTCACGTAAAATTTCTAGCGGCTATCTTAGGTGAAACTCTAAATGAGGTTATACTATCATACCGATATAAATTTAGGGTTTTGTTGACGGGGAAAAATTTTGAAATATTGATATCATTGCGATCAGGATTTTAAATTTTGGATGACATTTTCTTAAAAGAGAATGTATTAATTGGGCACAGGCAAAGTCCATGCCAACCAAAGTGGACGGAGCGGGTAAAGAGAAGGGAAGTGCCACTGTTTCGCCTCACCGGCGAATCAAGCCTCAGCCCTTCCGTCGGGTTGAGTAGACTTGTAAGCCAAAGTTGAGCCGAAAGTCATAGCAGCACCCTGACTTTCTACTTCTATGTGGAATTTTGGTAAAAGGTGTCATTGGCAACAGGTAAAAAGCGTCAACCGGTAGGAGAACATGCTGGGCTTAAGCTTGTGGAATTTTTTTTTTTCAAAAAAGCTAGAGAATTCCGGAGGTGTCCCTCCTCGTTGCCCTTAAATACCGTACCGCGCCTTCCCACTTCCCTCCACTGCAAATTGCCAGACCCCTCCCTCCCCCCTCTCTCTCTCTCTCTCTCTCTCTCTCTCCGAGACTTGTGCGTGTCATCAATCCTTCGCGTAACGTTTCCTGTTCTTGTTTAGCAACTTGCATTAAATGCTGCATTGGACTTCATACTCTCTCACCCTTATCTAGTCCCTGATCACTCCACTCAGAAAGTCAAGCTCACACAGCGGAGGAGGAGGAAGAGGAAGAAGAAGAGAACGCAGGTACTTTCATCTGTGATCTTTAGAAGTTATTTTTTAAAAGAAAACTCAGGGCTTCTGCAATGGTTCACGCTTGAACTCACATCCTTTGTTTTTTCTTTAGAGGGGGTGCGTTTCGTCTCTTGAAGTTCTTGTTCTTGAAATTCGTGCTTTCTGTAATCCGCCTTTTCCCATTTTTTTTCCCGTTCTTTTCTTTGACTTGTGTGCCTCTGTTTTGCTTTCCTCATCTCTGCAAAGATTATAAGAACAATCAAGGTTCTGTTTTCAAGCTTTTGGAGTTTTCTGATAAAGCCATGTCTTTGTCATTCCGTGTTCTATCTTCTTTACATATAGTCTGTAAAATCACGGTCAGGAGATCAGTATATGTCAAGTAAAATATGCTTCTTTGCTAGGATCATATGCAGCTTTCACGTTTATCGCCCTGAGAATTATATTCGAGATGATGTGAGAAGAACAGCATTCATAGAGCCACGAACTCATCATGTTTTCACGACATAGCATCACTTTATTGACTTGATAAAGGACACGTGCTCGTACTCCATGCTTTCAATATCACTATCAACCAGCGTCATCCGCTGATCTCTCGTTTTTAAAACTCGACCTGCTCTCTGAAGTATTTACGTCTCCCTGAAGTATCTACGTCCCCGAGAGAAATTCGGAAAAGGGTGCTCATGCGATTGTCTGCTCATTCTATTCCTTATATTCTCCGTTGATTTCGCCATCACAAGTGAAATTCTACCCCTTCTATACTCGGGTCACATCAACATCTTACTTTTGGTTCTCTTAGCTGAACAGATTTTCCTCTGTTTTTACTAAGTTTTTACGGTTTGCTTGTGACAGCTACAAGGGAATTTGAGGAAGGGCTGATCAATGGCTAAGGAACAGCTGCAGGTGCTCAATGCCCTTGATGGAGCCAAGACACAATGGTACCACTTCACGGCGATCATCATCGCCGGCATGGGCTTCTTCACTGACGCGTACGACCTATTCTGCATCTCCCTCGTGACGAAGCTCCTCGGCCGCCTGTACTACACCGAGCCAGGCTCGCCCACCCCGGGCACTCTGCCTTCCAATGTGTCGGCGGCGGTCAATGGGGTCGCCTTCTGCGGGACCCTCGCAGGCCAGATCTTCTTCGGGTGGTTGGGCGACAAGATGGGCCGGAAGCGGGTGTACGGCATGACCCTCATGCTCATGGTCCTCTGTTCCATTGCCTCGGGCCTCTCCTTCGGTAAGGAAGCAAACGGGGTGATGGCAACCCTTTGCTTCTTCAGGTTCTGGCTCGGGTTCGGCATTGGCGGGGACTACCCTCTTTCCGCCACCATCATGTCCGAGTATGCGAACAAGAAGACTCGTGGTGCCTTCATCGCAGCCGTTTTCGCAATGCAGGGTTTTGGGATTTTAGCTGGAGGGATGGTTGCTATAGTTGTCTCCTCGGCCTTCAAGGCTAGATATCCCGCTCCGGCCTATGAAGACGATGCAGGCCTCTCCACCATCCCGCAAGCTGACTTCGTGTGGCGGATGATTTTGATGTTCGGTGCGCTTCCGGCCGCTCTCACATATTACTGGCGGATGAAAATGCCCGAAACAGCTCGTTACACCGCTCTAGTGGCCAAGAATGCCAAGCAAGCCGCAGCCGACATGTCGAAGGTTCTCCAAGTCGATTTGGAAGCAGAGCCAGAGAAAGTCCAGCCAAAGGCGCAAGGGAACGACTTTGGCTTGTTCTCGAAACAGTTCATCCGGCGCCACGGGCTCCACCTGCTCGGTACCACGAGCACCTGGTTCCTGTTGGACATCGCCTTCTATAGCCAGAACCTTTTCCAGAAAGACGTCTTCACGGCCATCGGTTGGATTCCGAAGGCGAAAACCATGAACGCCATAGAAGAGTTGTACCGGATTGGGCGTGCCCAGACCTTGATCGCCCTCTGCAGCACGGTCCCCGGGTACTGGTTCACGGTGGCGCTCATCGACAAGATCGGGAGGTTCGCGATCCAACTGATGGGCTTCTTCTTCATGACAGTGTTCATGTTCGCTCTGGCCATCCCTTACCATCACTGGACCTTGCCGGACAATCGAATCGGGTTCGTGATCATGTACTCACTCACCTTCTTCTTCGCAAACTTCGGCCCCAACGCCACCACATTCGTGGTCCCCGCGGAGATCTTCCCAGCGCGGCTCAGGTCGACGTGTCATGGCATATCCGCCGCGGCCGGCAAGGCCGGGGCCATGGTGGGCGCTTTCGGCTTCCTGTATGCAGCAAACGGGATTGGCGTCAGGAAGGTCCTGATCATCCTTGGCGTGATCAACTTCCTTGGGATGGTCTTCACCTTCCTGGTGCCGGAGTCGAAGGGCCGTTCCCTCGAGGAAATGTCTGGAGAGAACGAGGAAGAGAATGCAGCCTAGCTGAGGGGCTGTCCCGGTTTGAACATGGCGGTTCGCCCTTCCAATCTGTGCTGCCAAATCGATCATATTACTCGCATCAAAACCCAAAAGTTAAACCAAACTACAGCACATAAAAATCATCCTTTCACGCGGGCTAGAGCAGTCAGTAGCTCAAGAAACGTGTAGAAAATGTACTTGCTCTTGATTTCACCTGTCTTTTAAGCTATGATTACACTTGTCTAATCAAATATAAGTGGAGAAGGCGACAATGATATGTTCTTCTAAAGTTGGAAGACCGGGAGTTGGGCCAGAGTCTAAGGTCGGCCATGGTCTACCACTTGAAACGAATTTACAGTTGACATGAATCTACAGTTCGACATCCTTCTTCCTCACTTGACCTCAATGAATTTTGTGACATTAGCGCATCCCCATGGCGTTGCCCGAGCCTGCTCAGGCCCGAACTTGCATGTCGGATTAAGTGCCCAAGCCCGTCCGGTCAAAATAACTCGATTGAGAGGAGCGTTTTCTATTTTAGAAAGGAAATCTGCGGAAATTGAAGTTTTATATTTTATTTTTTAAAATGGAATGTCTATCATCGTAAAATGTGGTGGCGGGCCAAAGGTCTTGCCTGTGGCCGGGCTTTGGGCCCAAATCATTTGGTTCCGATGCATGCACTTGCGAGTTGCGACAAAAATTAGAGCCTTGCCCGCTTACTTGTGGGCAGGTCTAGAAGGTCCCGTAAACAATTCGACCCATGATCATGTCTAATTACGCTATGACAGTGTTGAAATTTAGAACTTACCCTATAGAAGTTTCAGAATTTATCCTCGTTTTACATATATTCTTAATTGAACTATTCTAGTGAATCATCACCTTAATGACAACTATTTACTATTACAATCTATTGATCACAATTAATATTTAGACACAAGAAGAATATGAAACACGAACAAAGTAAAATTTCTAGTCATGGATATGCCAAAAATGAAAGTGTCATGCCCTGATCTTCAAGCACGTACCCATCCCTCTGTGGTTGATAAAAATTTGCAACTTCCCAGGACGAGTCGCCGACCATTTCATTTTATTGCGTATGCGGAAGTAAATAATAAATCCCCTGATAATAACCATTTCGGGATAGAAAAGTAGGATAACAGATTCACAAAAAAAACATAATTTTATTAACACACTGAGTCATCTACAAAAGTCTATAACCAAAAGACTTCAAAAGACTGACTCTAAAAAAGAAGTTGTCCCATCTGACCTACACCATGGATCCCCTCAGCTCGGCTCCAGGTCCTCTACCCTATGATCCTGAAAATTTAAGCCCACGACGAGGTGGGATATAAATCTCAGCGAATTCACGCTCTAAGCCCTGATTAGGAGGGTAATACACCTAGAAGTGCCCTAATCACACAACCACACAATTAACACAAAGGATTCATCTCGCCTCAGATCCTCCTTGCATGTTAACACAATTCATAAAAACACATAGGTCCAGTATTAACACTCAATCAATTGGAGCATCTCAAATCACATCTCCGCCAATCACCACACCTCAGTTGATCATGCATTTCAAGTGATTACAATCACACAAGCACGACCTAACCGTTACACGGCGAATCTAATTGACATATAGTGGACCTATCTGTCACATAGCGGATCTAAATGACATACAGTGGATCTATCCGTCACGTAGCGGATCTATCCGTCACATAGCGGATCTAACTGACATACAGTGGATCTATCCGTCACATAACAGATCACGAGTTCTCTTAACCAGTACACGATCATCCAATCTCGGCTAAGGACATTGTACTTTGCACTCAAACGCCTCAATTAAAATAATGTGCTTGGCTTATTTTCATCATGTTAAAAATACCCGATAAAATAATCGTGTGTGGACACATGGTCGGCCTGAGCCAAAATTTCAACATCTTTCTTTTAGAAGATCCCACTAATTATAATAGTCTATAAACACGTTTTTGGCGTTGTAAACTGACATCCGGTATTTTCTAATTAAATGCCGAAATTCACAAATTTTGGAATTAAATAACTAAAATTCCAATCAACACTTAATTTGCACAAATTAACATCCAATTGCATAAATTGAACACACCATTGCAATCAGCACGAAATTCCGATCACCGGCTATCCCGGTTTAATTTTTGGAAAATAATTAATAATTAAATAAATTACCGACCATTAAATAAACTACAAAATAAATAAATTAAAGCACTTAATTAAATCAACCTAAACTAACCGGGCTAATTAATCGAACTAACAATTAAATCTAACCATTCTACCTAATCTAATCTAATTACACTAATTATATAAACTAACTAGTTCCTAACTAAATCCACCAAACTATTCTAATTAAATTAACTAAATAACTAACTATATACTTAATCTAACTAAACCATTCTAAGCTTAATTAAATTAACTAACTCACTAATTAGCTAACTAATCTACCTCTAAGTGTCATTAGTCTACTAATTAGAGATTAGAACACAACTCACCAGTTTAACGCGAAAACCGGCTCGCAGCAATGGCAGCCGAGATTCGGGCTCACAGCGAGGCCGAGAGAAGCTCGGACCGGCTGAAACAGTCCAGCAAGCCCACAGCAAAAATCTGCTGGGCTCGATCTAGAATCGAAGAAGCTGCGGGCCTTGGCTGAAGCGGCTGAATTGGAGCTGGCCACGGCAAAGTCAGCGAAGGGGCAGCTTCGGTTTTGCTGCTGAACGAGGAGCCGCGTGGACGAAGGCTTCGTGGTGATGGCAGCACGTGAAAGGATGGGATCGATGGGGCTGCAGGGATGAAGCCACGCGGAGATGGAAGCGGTGAGGTGGGTCAACTTCGATGGAAGCAAGTGCTGGTTTGTTGACCGAGGGAGGGCAAGACCGCGGACGTGTGGTAGCAGATTGGCGTGAGGAACGGTGGAGATGCGGCTGGCGGTGGGGTTGGATACAGAGAAGGGGCTGGCACCGAAGGAAGGAAATTGATGGAATTGCTTCGAAGGAAGAAATAAAAGGGAAAGAAAACAGTTGCAGCTGAGTTCGGAGGGAGCAATCCGCTCGAAGAAGATGGAGGTCAGCTTGAATTTGGCGTGCCCAAGAAGCCTTAGAGGAAGAAGTCAAAGAGATATATCCATTCCATTAAAAGCTTGTCCCCCACAATACTTTCTAACAAATATAAATTCATAAATAGCTCAAATTAATGCCAATGTCGCACCCCTCAATCCTAGGCTCCGAATTTCACCCATTCAACGTCCAAATTTTGTTGAAAACAAGTTCACAAAATTTCTGCAAGTTCCCATCGTCAAATAGCTTAGCTTAGAAGTTAAAATTCCCTTCAAATGAGTCCATCCGAATTTCCATTTGATTTCCAAACCGTCCAAATCGATTATCCGTAAATATCCCAGAATCTTCGAAAATTCTTCGGAAGATAAGTCGACATTCCTAAAATGAATCGTGACACGACAGAATTTTCAATTTCTAAAATCGAGTTCAATTTGGCGGTTAATTTTAATTTGACGTGATTTTACGCGTCCGAATTTATCGGGTAATTTTTAGGAATTTTTAATGCAATTGACCCGTGGTCGATTATTTCCGAGCCACAATGTACATCTTCGACACATTGGCGACTTTCGGTTGTCGTGAAAATCTCGATATTTCAAATATGGATATAGGGTACGAAAATGACAAAAAAATCGGTCTAGTGTCGTTCGACATAAATTTTGCAATTAGGTGAAATCACTCACGTACTAATCACATACCTCTATTGAATCGACCTATCTTCGGTTTCTAATAGTTTTTGACAGTGCCGTAATGACCCTTGCAAATTAGCACAATCGAGTAGTCGATTCCTGATCGAATTCTCAAGTCTATTGCGTTTAAATTCTTTAATGGTTTCACCTGATAGGCTAGTTAACTCGTGAGTGACCAACTCAAAGAAAAAGGTTATAGGCACGTCGATGAAAAGCCAATTTCATCTCATCGAAATTAGACTCGAAAATCAGGATGTCATAGGAAGTTTGGACTAATGGTTTCATATTACACATTTATCATTGAATGCCATAGACATGGAACAAGAAAAATATAAAAAGCTTGTTCTAAGTTCCTGGTTCGTCGGAACAAGTTCTCAATTTTTTTAACTTTAAACGTGCTTTGAATATCTCGAAACTTGAAATTGAACCGGTTCCTATCAATCCAATTCTCCAATCGTTGGTTATATCCTAAAATCATGCTCAGGTCAAATTGATAATTGAGAAGTTCGTTTGACGAAAACAAGATTTGGCTTTTTGTGTGCTGTAATAAAAATTTCAAAATTATTCCACAGCTTGCCATTTGTAATAGACCTTATCAATGGACACATTTGGATATACCGCTCCTAGTACAAAGCCTAAAAAGCCCTTGCGTCCTATGGATTAAAATTGTATTAAATTTTTCGTATAAAGTAAATCGGGTTTACACGAGTCTAGATCAAGCAAAGTGGACGGGTAGGGCAAAATAAGGGAGGTATTGGCCCAAGCCTACCCGTTTTGCGCTTCTGGCGAATTGGACCTTGGCTCCTTAAATAGAATGTTAGATCCATAATCACCTATGATTTGTACTCACGAAAGAGTGCACTTGAAAACATGATCGGAATATGAAGGATGAAAACGTGACTAGGTGAAAAGAATCCAAATGAGGAAAGGAAAGAGGGTATATATCTGATCCTTATGGTCGGACAAATGATTAGACCCGATGATATCATACATAATATTTATAGTCAGCGCATTCATCCTAGTTAGAAGCTAAGTTAGGATCAAGTTTCAACATCGACATAATTGTCTATGTGGATATATGGAGAAATGAATCGTCACCAACAGATAAAAAGCATTATCAGGCAGGGGAATATGGTGGGTTGAAAGTTTTAAAAAGAACTACCGGCAGCTTAAAATTTGAAAGATACCAAAAGTAAGTAGAAAATTAAAATCTTCAAATTCCAGTGGCGTCGGCTAGTTGACGTCGATTACCGAACCGCCCCTTCCCTCTTGCCTCCGTTATACAGACACGGACCCTCCCCCCTCTCTCTCTCTCTCTCTCTCTCTCTCTCTATATATATCGAGCCCCATCTGTCCTGTCCAAAATCCTCCAGCTTTCTTTATTTTAATTTTGAATTAGGAGTACTATTTTACTAGTCTGATTAGGTTTACTGACAAAATCAAAACAAACACGTTAATGCTATAATTTTCATAATTATTTTGTTTTGGATCCTATCTTGATTACATCCGATTACCTTTTTTTATTCGACAAAAGTTTCATTTATATACAATAATCGCATTGTAGCGGTTATCGTTTAGTGGTATAAGTGTGATTCGTTTTATTAATCCCTTCTATAGTTAAGGGATCCCACGGTTTGATTTGATTTGATTCAATTCATATTCATAATAGGACGTTGTCAATCTTTCGTGTACGCTTCGCATTCCTGTTTTGCTCTATATATAGATAGATAAATATACGTGTGAAGTGTCAAAGCTTCGTGTACGCCACGTCTTCTTGTTTTGCGGTGTGTATAATATATATAACGTTATCGTACACGAATCTTGTTCTTGTTTTGTGGCTTGTAACCCTGCCTCTCTTTTTTCGTGTCGTGCAGTATAATCGGGTTGGGACTTTGCACACCAAAAGTCAAAGCTCGTAGAGAGGAAGAAGAAGATGAAGCAAATAGCTGTTTTGCTTGTCCTCGGGTCACAGGCCAAAATTTTCTTGGTCGAGAACAAGCTCGTGCAGCATTTGGTGAGCCGGAACACAAGACCAATCTTGACCTTTCACTATTCCCAAAAACCGTATGGAGAATCACATCCTTATAATCAATCATACCTTGTCCAATCTAGTTCAGACATTCACTCCCTTGAACGAAAAATTCAGATTACTTCAATACATTAACTGATTTCCTTCTATCATGGCCTTAATAGGAAAAGCAATATTAACTCCTAGCCAGTTTATATACGGGAGATCAATCTCATCTTCAGAGATCCTTTGAAATGATATTCCTAGAATTTTAAGACAACATTTTGACGTTCCTCTTATAAGCTAGTTGTATTAAATTTTATGCACATCTCGTGATTCACCTCGATACCACAAAATTTGACTTGTCAGCCCACATCGTTATAGGAGAAATTGGACTATGACAATAAAAAAATAGTTTTCGTCGTAGTTCCGTCCAAGAAGACCATTAAAAATCGGATGTGAAGCCTGCGAGAACAAGGTAGACAAATGGAGCTAATGTGGATTTGACATGACTTTAGTCTATTTTAAAGAGACATTGTTTTTCTCAATAAAAATTCCACGAAAAGGCTTAAACGTTATCCAATGTAATACTAAAGTCCTGAACTTTTTTCGTGTTACTAATACTTCAAATTTGTACAAGTGATCCAAAACTACCATTCGTCACATTTCCGTCCAAGACAATCGCTAAAATCCAATGTGCGGAATTGCATATTGAATTTTAAAAATTCACGCTCTGAAATTCCTTCCTTCTCGAGTGTGGCATTAAATCCCAAATATAGTATGCCCATTCTTTTATCATGATGAAAATACGGCTGACAGAAGAATTTGAGTCGATTTTATGTGGCTTTAATCTAGTCCAAAATGACGTCATTTATCCATTTGCAAGTTCGACAAATATATGGTTTACATGTATAAGAAGTCACTGCGTACTCATATTGCAGGGTAATAACTTGTCAAAATTTATATTTTTAAAAAACTGGACCTCCACAGTAACAAGTCGTCTCTGTGACATTTTTAGAATTATGGAAGTGTGATAATCCATGAAATGAAGTCGTTTTGGACTAAATTAAAGTCACATCAAATTCGTTTGCCTGCAATTGTGCACACAAGTTGTTACGTCGGATTTTTAAAGATCGTTTGAATGAAACTGTGACGGAAAATATTTTTAAGCCACTGATACTAGTTTGATGTATCTGTTGATATCAAAAACAAGTTTGAAGTATCATAGTCATACTAGGCAAAATCGAGGCTTTTTGGTAGAATTTTCCCTCAGACAAAAAGCCATGTGAGACCCACGCTAGTTTCAAATGCCTGTTGTTGTCCACGCTGCGTTTGATTTTTAGCTACCGTCCTCAATGAAACTATGATGGAAGGTAATTTTGACTCACTGTTACAAATTCGAGGGCTATTGGCAACACGAAAAAAACGTTTTAAGTATTGATGCTGCACTGAACAAAATTTGGACTTTTGGTGGAATTTTCCCTTCTATAAACGGAACGCGTTATGTTTGTTTTTTTTTATTCCTTTCTGGGCGGTCGGCGCGTTTTGCTTGTTGAAGTTGTGCTTTTTCGTAGTCCACTTTGCTAGGATCATATAATGTTCAACGCATAAACCTCGGGGTCAACCTCATGATCTCATTTCATCGACTTAATAAAAGACCCGTGATTGCGTTGCATACTTTCAATTTCCCTCTCAACCAATCACCATAATACCAATGTCTTTTTTGAAAGCCAACCTGCTCTTAATCGTTTACGGGTCTAAGAGAAACTTCAGAAATATGCGATTGTCCGTTTATTCCTTACGGTATATTCCTTGTTCATTTCACCGGCACAAGTAAAGTTTGACCGCTCCTATAATTTGGCTATTTAGGGTCACATGAACATGTTACTTTTCATTCGTTTAGTAGAGCATAAGTTCCATTTGTTTTTGCTAAATTTTGCAGTCGAAGTGTAGCAGGTGCAAGGGAACTTGAGAGAGGGCTGAGCAATGGCTAAAGAACAACTGAAGGTGCTCAATGCCCTCGATTCAGCCAAAACACAATGGTACCATTTCACGGCGATTGTCATCGCCGGCATGGGATTCTTCACCGATGCATATGACCTCTTCTGCATATCCATTGTGACGTCGCTCCTCGGCCGCCTGTACTACACCGTGCCGAACTCGTCCACCCCAGGCACTCTGCCTTCCAACGTGACGTCGGCAGTCACTGGGGTCGCCTTGAGCGGGACCCTTGCAGGCCAGATCTTCTTTGGGTGGTTGGGGGACAAGATGGGCCGGAAGAGGGTCTACGGCGTGACCCTCATGCTCATGATCTTCTGTTCCATCGCCTCGGGCCTCTCCTTCGGTAAGGAAGCGAAAGGGGTGATAGCAACCCTTTGCTTCTTCAGGTTTTGGCTTGGATTTGGAATTGGTGGGGACTACCCCCTTTCCGCCACCATCATGTCGGAGTATGCGAACAAGAAGACTCGTGGTGCCTTCATCGCGGCTGTCTTCGCAATGCAGGGCTTCGGGATTTTGGCTGGTGGTGCAGTCAGTATAATTGTCTCCGCGGCCTTTAAGGCTGCATATCCTGCTCCGGCCTATGAAGACAATCCAAGCCTCTCCACCGTCCCCCAAGCCGACTATGTGTGGCGGATAATTTTGATGTTCGGTGCGGTTCCAGCAGCTCTAACATATTACTGGCGGATGAAAATGCCCGAAACAGCTCGTTACACCGCTCTAGTTGCCAAGAACGCCCAGCAAGCTGCAGCCGACATGTCGAAGGTTCTCCAAGTTGATTTGGAAGCAGAGCCGGAGAAAGTCGAGCCGAGGGTGCAAGGGAACGACTTCGGCTTGTTCTCGAAGCAGTTCGTCCATCGCCACGGACTCCACTTGCTCGGTACTACAACCACCTGGTTCCTCTTGGACATTGCCTTCTATAGCCAGAACCTTTTCCAGAAAGACATCTACACGTCCATCGGTTGGCTTCCAGCGGCGGAAAAAATGAGTGCCATAGAAGAGGTGTACCGGATTGGGCGTGCACAGAGCCTGATCGCTCTGTGCGCCACAGTCCCAGGGTACTGGTTCACGGTGGCATTCATCGACAAGATGGGAAGGTTCGCAATACAATTGATGGGCTTCTTCTTCATGACAGTGTTCATGTTTGCTTTGGCCATCCCATACAACCACTGGAAATCGCCTGGCAATAGTACTGGGTTCCTGATCATGTACTCTCTCACGTTCTTCTTTGCAAACTTTGGGCCCAATGCCACCACATTTGTGGTCCCCGCCGAGATCTTCCCAGCAAGGTTTAGGTCGACGTGTCACGGCATATCTGCAGCAGCTGGCAAGGCCGGGTCCTTGTTGGGCACATTTGGTTTTGTGTATGCAGTAGACGGGATCGGCATTAAGAAGACCATGATGATACTCGGCGCGACCAACTGCCTCGGGGTGGTCTTCACGTTCTTGGTACCGGAGGCGAAGGGCCTTTCGCTTGAGGAAATTTCTGGAGAGGATGAAGAAGGAGATGCAGCCGAGGTAGGGACTGTCACTGTTTGAGGAGGCCATATTTTCTAAACATGTGATCTTTCTAGCAGATTTTTATTAATGTAAGTTAGCTTCAGTACAGTTTTAAACCGAATAAGCTCTGAAAGCTGCCTTTAAGCCAAAGATAAGAAAAAAAACAAAGCTTTAAAAGCTGCCTTTTCCAGCCTCTGATCAGGTGGACCTCTATTGAATACATTCATGCCACCATCCTTGAAGCTTGAATTATGGTTCATTGAAGTAGAGGCAGATGTATCTCTATTCTTATATAATTTCATTTTGACATTTTCAATCTTTAAGTTCTTAGTCCAGTACTACTTCCACATACCTTCCTATTCCTGCCTGCAATTTCCTCCTTGTACTTCTGGCTTATCTGCACAGATGGTTAGCAACTTTAAATCTTCCATCCTCGATTGGGTAATTTTGCGAGCGAGCAGAGAGAAACAACTATCATCTTAAGTTTCCATACTTATTTCCTGTCGAATTCATGAAACTACTTTCAGCCAGATAATATCGATTCCTACAGAGAAATAGAAATTGATGATGATTACAATGAAGGCTAGCCACCAATCCTAACTAATTCGAAGTGGAGCATCAAATTCACGCCCGAGCTCAAGAAGTGCTCAAGTGAGAATTTCGGAAGATCGAGCTCTGAACGCAAAGTGGGCATGCAAAGTTCCTTTGAAAGGACCATCATCAACAACACCTGAACTAGTATGGTCCTCGAGAAGAATCTTGGTATCCACTAGCAATGAAAAAGCTGCTTGGAGAATCTTTCTTTCGTAGAAGACATGAATAGCATAGTAAGAACCAACTCTTAGCATTTGAAAATGTGACATCATGCCTGGCATACGTAGAAATGGGGTGTGCAACTGGATCGGTTTTACCCCAGAATCGGACCGAACTGCCGAAAAATAGGTTTCGGAATCAAACCACCCGAACCAGTTTTATAAACTAAAATAACCGGACTCTTAATTTCTTTTTCCCCTAATGTCTAATTCCAACCTTAGCAATCCTTTATTCCTTCCGTCCTTTGCGGTCGCCTCTTCACCCGTAACATCGTCACCATCTCAAAGTCATCCCTGTTCTTCATGCCAAACTCGTCCGAGTAATCATCCCAAGCTGGTCGACCCAAAAAACTCCCTCCTCCTCCTCCTCTCCCGAGTCTCCCGACATGCCTCGCTTAGCTGAAACTGCTCGCACTTCTCTCACCCCTCAAGAGGTATGTGTTATAGTGTACCCCAATGCGCTCTTTTTGTGTTCTTGCATCTGTCCGATCTTTATGCTTCGTTTCTGTTCCAATGCTCCCACTTTTCATTTCTAGATTGAAGAGTTCGCCCCAAAAATTCAACAAGTAGTGACTGGTACGCCTCTCTCTGTCTCCATCTAGAAATTCTCGTCATTCGTTTTGAAATGCGCAAGGAAATTGACGATTAGCAGCATCACTTGAGGGTTCTCTTTTAGACTCTCAGATTTAACTTCTTGGTTTTCAACCTGATAAAAATGTCAATTTGGTTTAGTTCATACTAAAACCCGACTTGCAGACCAGTTTTCAATACTCCTCTATTACAGGGTTTTCAACAGTTATGGATTTTCTGGGAAGTGCCAGCACAGCTTTTGAGCTCTAGTCGGTGTATGCTCACAAATTTGTTCAGCTTTATATTATTTTGCTGCAAAAAATGAAACAACAAAAGGAACAAAAGAAGAAAAAAAAAATAGGTACTTGGGTAGACCTTGAAATCGAACTACAAAAATAGGATAGGTTCCGCAATTGGTTCGAGGCAAATAGAATAGGTTCCAAAAAGTAGGAACTGATTATAATAGCCTGGAACCTACCCACTTTAAAACCAATCACTCCTATTTAGAAAGAGGTAAAGACAAGCTTACGACAATGAAAAGTCCCCGATTAGGAACATGAAAGCGGAAATAAGGATCAAGAGAGTAGCAGAATCAGAGAGAGAGAGAGAGAGATGTGCAATGAATTTCTCACGTGATTTTCTCGCTACCTGAATGCTCGTATGTATCAGAAAACAATAAATTATTTCACAACCTCTTAACTGATTGAAGCTTGAATTACTTCCATCGTACAACTGTGGCATTAATTCGTCAATTCGGCAACTCTATAAACTTCAAGTATTCCCAGCTTGGCCCTTTAAATGGCATCAAGCCTGTAGATAAAGGCAACTCAACATCATCTTCAAAAAAAGAACATTGAAGTTCCGGAGAAACAAATCCAAGAATATATAGTTTCGTTTCTGTCAGAAACAGGACAAAGGCTCATCAACGACCTTCCCTGATACTACGATTTCCTTCCTTTTAAATAATCCATGGTTGTGGATGTCTCGCTTCGAAAGGCATAGCAATTGGTGTCGGCAAATCCTACTGCCAACTAATCTGTCTAGAGGACGGCTTTGTCCAAACGTTTGATCCATTTGGATCCTACTGTGATAGCCGATGAATGACCTATTAGAGAAGTCGATCGTTGGATGGTGCTCTCCATAATTTCTCTTGCAAATATAATATTAAAATATATATTGAGTTTGAACCCAAAGCGAAAGGAAATTAATGAGAGATCACGTTTCGAAGATTTGGTTTCCTCATATGTGTTGGAGACCGAAATTGGAAAGTCCAGCATGTATTCAGAATTGGACCGAATTGTGAATATCTTCTGATGGTGGGATTTTCTTCTTGGTTGATATTTGTTGATGGACTTCACGGCTTGAAACAGCAAAGTCGAGCGTGGAGATAAGGGCTCAATTTGAAAAGTCAACTCTGGACATTGAGTTGGACTCGGACTCAGTGAACTCTTGGGCACATATAAATATTTTTTGTTGCGGGCTCCTTGAACGGGCTTTGCTGGCATTTATATTGCAATTTGCGCTGTTGTTGACGTGAAGGGTCCTAAAGCACCAATTTTTCAGACGAGTGCTAGGAGCTGATTTCGTTCAAGCAATTACATTCAAGAAAAATTAGTATTGAAGCCAATAAATTCTTTTAATAAGAATTTGTGTTTAATTTTTACATGAGATTTAGAGATTATTTCGTGAAAAATTATGAGGCTAACACTACGTAAGTTATTTGGTGTAATTGAGGCTTGGAAAATAGTGAGAATGTGGTTGTAATCTCCTATGAGGAAATTTGTTGGTACTCACCTTGTGGATGTGGGTCACTACGACCAAATCACGAAAGTCAAGTGCCCATTTTTTTCTCGTTTTGTCTATTTTATTATTTGATTGCTCACTTTTTGCAATAATTGGTATCTAAACCAGATTTGATTGAGTTGAAGCAAATCGATGATGATAGTAGAAGGAAAAGTGAGAATTGACATAACTAATGGGAAGAATTTTAATTTCTAGAAGATGCAGATTAAGGATTATCTCTATCAAATAAAACTACATTTGGCTCTATTTGGGGAGAAACTATAGACAATGAAGCAAGCTGATTGGGATTTGCTAGGTAGACAAGCTTTAAGTGTCATTTGACTTATGTTGGCTCATAACGTTGCATTTAACATCATGCATGAGAATGCCATTGTGAATTTGATGAAAGCCCTTTCGGATCTATAAGAGAAGTCCTTTGTGATCAACTATGTATATTTGATGCAACGTCATTTTAACTTGAAGATGAGTAAAGGTGCATTAGTTGTAGATCATATCATTGAATTTAATGTAATTGTTAGTCAATTGAGTTCATTTGAGATAGACTTTGAATATGAGGTATGTGCTTTGATTCTGTTATTCTCATTGCTTGATAGTTGGAACACAACTATTATCATTGTTAATAATTCCTCTGGGTCAACAAACTTAAACGTTTGATTGGGTTCAAGATTTAATTATGAGTGAGAACATCCATAGAAAGAATTTGGCAAACCTATATTTTTGCTACTTTAGTAGGTGAAAACAAATGAAGAACTAGTACACGTGTTAGCAGGAGTAGCATAAACATGAATAGAGGCAATCAATCTAAAACTGGTGGTATTGTTTGTTAGAGCTATGGCACAAAGGGACATCTTAAAATAAATTGCCTTAAGCTGAAAAATGATAAAGACAAACGAATTATAGTTGAGTCTACAAATAATGTTGCAGTTATAACTTATGGTAATTTGGATAGTGTCGATTTTGTCTTGTCTGTCACTAAATATTTATCGTTTGATGGATGGATTATATATTTTGGTCATTCATTTCATGCTACATTAAATAGAAACTAGTTTACTAATTATCAATTCTTGGATAACAGTAAAATATAGTTGAGAAACAATACTGAATGTGATGTTGTAGGTGTTGGCAATGTTAGAATCAAAATATATGATGGTATTGTAAGGATATTGATTGGAGTGAGGCATATTCTAAAGTTGAAGAAGAACTTGATTCTATTGAGTGCCTTGGATTTAGTTAGGTGTCGATATATTTCAAAATGTGAAATTCTAAAAATTATTCGAGGTGCTTTGGTAATAATGAAAAGAATCGAGCACAATGGCCTATATGAACTTCAAGGTGAAACTAGATTTCACCGTAGAGACTTTGAATATATCTATTTAAGAGTCTGAATTATGGCATATACCTTTGAGGCACATTAACAAGAGAAGTCTAAAAGTTTTAAATGAAAGAAATTTGTTGTGTGGTTATGCTGTGACATATTGAATGTACGCAAGTGTTGTGATTTAGATCAATGACGAAAAGTGCAGTTCAATACAGTTGTCAAAAAAACCATGGAAATTGCAAAGTTAATTCACTGGAATATTCGCAGGTAATCGCAGTTTTCTTCCGAGAAGAATGTTATATATATGCTAATAGTTGTTGATAACTACTCGAAAAAGATATGCATAGTTGTGCTTTGGCACAAATTTGATATTATTGTCAAGATCGGGTAGTTGATAGCTTAGGTTGAAAAGGAAGACTGGTAAGATGATCAAATATGTGCGAATTGACAGTAGCATGGAGTTTTGCCCAAAGTTATTAAACAAATTCTGCATGAAGGAAATCATGGTGAAACACCAAGTTATTGCTAATTAACCACAACATGTTGTGAAATTGATGAGCAAAACATTACAAAAGATGGCCCATAAAATACTCTCTAGTGCTAGTGAATGCACTTAGTACGGTGAGCTATCTGATGAATAGATCCCCATCAACTGCGATTGGATGTCGGACTCCTGAATAAGTGTGGTTAAATAACGTTGTTGATTATTATGTTCTTATAATATTTTGATGCCTATATTATATTCAAATTAGTGACGATAAGCTCGATGAAAGGGCAAGAAAATACATGTTCCTAGGTTAAGCACAAGATGAGCGGGCTATGGGTTGTGGTGTTCAAAATTAAATTCACATATTATCAACAGAGAAGTTACATTGGACGAGTTTTCACTACTTTTGAGTAATAGTGTTATTAGTAGTGTTTATACAGATTTGAACAATGTTTAGCTTAAGGTGGAATTGTAACTAAAAACTCTTGACATAGAGGTACTAATGGAGTAATTTACCTATATGGTGCTTATAATAAGGTGAAGGCTATAGAGCCAACAGTTGCAATAACTTTTGAAATTGACAAGGTTCATGTTCAATCTCCTAATAGATATGGATGCAATAATGATTTTACTTTATTTATGATAAAGGAGATTGTATTAGAAAATCCTTGCAAAGAAATTAAAGGTGCATGTGGAGTTGATGTTCTAATGAGGTCCATGGTTATGGCGAACTTCAAGCGAGGCTTGAACTTGCAACATATTTGTGGCGGTTGAGCCCATCGGGGGTTGTGTGAGAGTAGCAGCGAAGTTTGAATTTTTTAGCGAAACAATTGTAACTTTATCACATCTTGACCCTCCAACGCACAACAACTCTCTTTCTCTTTAGTTATTTAGAACCTATTTGTTAACATTCCCGTTTATTTGTTTTTCTATTCTTTTGTTCATCAAAATAAAAAAAGAACATAAATTCATTTGGTAACAGCAACTAATTTTTCTATTCTCTAGAACAGAAAAGTAGCCGGGGAATAGATTTAGAATAGAAACAAGAAATAGAAAAAAATATCTCATTATTCTCGAGAACAATTTTTAGAAATAAATTTTTTTTTTTTTTTTTTTTTCCTTCTTATTTCTTGCCACCCCTTGCCCCCCACCATCCGCTACTCCCAACCAGCCGATGGCGAGTAAGAAGATAAAAAGAGGAAAAAAAGATAAACCTATAAAAATTATTAAAAAAATTAAATGATGGATCGTACTAAACACATTTCTATTTTTTTTTTCTATTCTGGGAATATAAATTTTGTATAGTTACCAAATGCGTTCTTTTAATTAGAAATTACTCTAAGAAATAGAAATAGAAAAAGATCATTTCTAAAAAGAAATTGTTCCCCAAAACAAAAATGTTATCAAACGCATCCTTAATTGTGATGTTTCAGGTGGCGTTGCTAACCAATTCATTTTATCTTTCAATTAAACGCAAGTGGAAGCAAAAATAAAACCATCAAACAATTCATGAACAATGATATCATAAAACACTTATATATAAAATAAAAATAAATAAAAAAACAAACTTCCATATATATATACATTAGCCAATTACACTAACTTTTTACATCAAAAGGCTAGTCATACACACTTCTAAAAGGGTTTAGGGGTTAACCTTGCACCTCTATTACTATGAGGGTGATTTCAAAAAAGTGATGCACCCCACACGCTCCTAGCACCCTATCGGCTCAAGGTACCATATCTCAGGGTTGGGATCTTGATCCGGATCAAACTTTGGATCGGTAATAGCACCATTGGGGATATCCAAGTCTATAGGATCCTAGCTAGTGCTTCTAGGTCCCTGGCCCGGAAGTCCATCAAAGCCTCAAAGAGGGCCAAACAAATTCTCCCCAACTCACATGTACCAAGCTATAAACCGGTAAGATAGTAAGTTAGTTAACCCCTCAACCACCCAAATGGTGGTTACGTATCGCTCATAATGGGTGTTCATCCTCATGACCGGATAAGTGGTCATCTCGGAACTTTGGTCCATAGGACCCTAAAATGGACATGACGGAAGGGCTCATACATGTTTAGAGCCTGAAATATTTAAACAATAACAATGAGATAAAACTCACCAAGTCAACTCCCCAACCCACACGTAGGGAGGTAATTCACCTTGGAGTCACCTTAAACTTGCAACTTTTCTATTGATGGCAGATTAATAGTAAATCCTTTACTTTGCCTTATCTATTAATAGAAAATAGGCCACTCAACATGCGACATTCTATCATATGTCCTATTATAGCATAAATAATATCTACATGAGTATGTCATTCCATTAAACATACAACGATCACAATTTAATAATCAGGATATGAATGATAATACTTCCATGCACAATGCATTACACGAGTTTAGACTATTATGACCACTCTCCACCATGACCAACACTTGCATCGGTGGTCTTCTAGCTTAATTAGGTATCGTCCCACTCCATTGGGCACGACAACGTCTCAACCTCACTCGAAGATAGCATTCCAATTAAGGTGTTTCGTTTTGAAATCCATTCACGAATGACATCCGTTGACATGGGGCATCTGAAATCCATCGGGCATTGTCCCTCATAATCATATGAGTACAGAATCATTATGTGATCACGTATAAGCACATCACCACACAAACCAACTTTATCTTCCTTATTAACCAATACGATAGTGTTTTGTGCTCATACATCACACATTAGCAATAATGGCATACAAGGATGTCATGCAACAATATCACGTGATCACCTCTTGATTAATCATTCACCAAAGTAATTATGTATCAATCTCATGATACATAGCATCACACCATAATTTTCTTAAATAATTCAACAACTCATCTTTCAAAGTAGTCTTTCACAAGTAGTCAGTGCTTGTAAACATAGAATGCCAAGAACACTCACCATTTTCAAAATAGGGATTGCATAAACATGGAATACTTTTAAAATTAGTATTCAATAAGCACTTATCACTTTAAAACTTACAACATAATAGGCACTTACCATAATCAAGAAAATTTATCCCATCTAATTAAAACCTATCATGATAGCTATCATATCCAATAATAGCTATCATGATGGCTTATCACATCCAACAATAGCCTATCACAATAACTTTTCACATCCAATTATCGTTTATTACTATAGCTTATCATATCCAGGTATAGCCTATCACGATAGCTTATTACATCCAATTATCACTTATTGCGATAGCTTATAGCATCCAATTATTACTTATCGCGATAATTGATTACTTCTACATATTGCTTATCATGATAGCCTATCACTAATACTTACACCTATTATGATAGCTTATCATCTTAATCCACTCATCCCCCTAATTTAAGCACTATCAACCTTAATTTATTCTTAATCTTACTCTTAAGTGCAACTATAACCCTAAACAAAGATTAGGAAGTTACTCACTTTTAATATAGCTTTGACGATGGCAATGGTGATGGCAATGGCTCATAGTGAAGGCTAGAATAGCCAAGGGATGGCAGCATAGCTTGAGAGAGGTCCGACAAGGGCTCGGGACTCATGGCCAACGCCCGGGAACGATGGCATAGTGAGATCTCACGGCGAGGGGGCGTGAGGGTGAGCTGAATGGCGATGGTTCTTGGTGGCGGCTTGGTGGTGAAGATGGCACGGTGGTGGTTGGTTCATCACAAGAACAACAACAACATGGATGACAATGCATAGCGAACAACGGCGTGGCAAGGACAGCAAGGTGAGACCAAGAGAGAGTGACAAAAAAATGGGTGTGAGAATGAGATTGAGAGAGAGAAATGGATTTCCACTAAGGGGAAATGAGGGAGAGAGAGAGACGTCGATAAGGTTGAGGGGGAGAGGGAGAGAGAGAGAGAAATGAAAGACAATGAGAGAGAGATTGGCTTGCATTAATGAGGCTAAAACTAAATACCTTAAATTCCTCTTGTCCAAGTATTCACATGGCCAAGAAATGCTCATGAAGATTGCCAAACCAAAGTAATTAATGTTTGGATTATATACATGCAAGAATGGGGGTAGTTAGGTAGAGTAGGTTAGGATGAGGTCACTCTCTCTTCTCTTCCCCTGGGCACCAAGTCCATTTCTTCATGCCCAAAATTCTTGTCTTATTAGCTTAGGCTTCTAGAAGGGGCAAAAAGGTAATTACATTAAGCAATTGCAAGTTTACGACAATCCAAAATGGGCTAATTGTCTTAATAGGCCTCCTTTAAGCCGATCATGGGTGGTGTGAGGCCCAATGGGCCCATCCTTGGGCTTGGGCCTACATGGCTCTTCGTTCACGCCCGTTTTCACTTTTCCGAAATTTCGCGATCCGCCGATGAAAAACTGAGTTTTTGTCCCAAAGTGACATTCCTAGCTTTTTTGTAGTCCATCGATCCCTATCATAATCCTACTCCATAGATTGAGTTCGGGTTGAGGGTGTCACAAACTTTACTCAATAATATTTGTTGGAGCTTTCGCCATCGAAGTTTGAAAGTCCAACATGTATTCGGAATTGGGCCAAATTGTGAATATCTTTTGGCAGTGGGATTTCCTTCTTAGTTGATATTTGTTGATGGAATTTACGGCTTGAAATAGGAAAGTTTAGCACTGGAGATAAGGGCTTAATTTGAAAAGTCAATCTAGATTTGAGTTGACTTTGACTCGATCAACTTTGGGCACACATAAATATATTGTGTTGTGGGATCCTTGGGCATGATTTGCTTGCATGTATATTGCAATTTGTATCATTGATGATGTGAAGGTTCTTGAAATGCCATTTTTTAGACAAGTGTTTTGCGTTGATTCATTCATGCAATTACATCTAGTAAGAAATAGTGTTGAACCTAATTAAATTCTTGTGGTAAGAATTTGTGTACAATTCCTATATGAGATTGATTGATTATTTCATGAGGAATTGTGGGGCTAAACATTGCGTAAGTTATTAGGTATAATTGAGGCTTGGGAAACAATAAGAGTATTTGAATGATTTGAGTATAGTTGCAATCTCTCTTGCATCACTTGATCTATAGTGGAATCAATTGCTGCTTATCCCATTGACATAGATCACTATAGCTGAATCATGTAAATATAGTGTCCGATTCATTTTCTTGTTTTGCTTATTTTACAATTCAATTGCTCGCTTTCCACAACATCTAAACTCTTGCGCAAAACTAATTTATTTTCATTTTCCGGCAAAGAGAAATATCTCTTCAGGATCATCTGCACCCATAAGTAGTGAATGAGGATTACAAGAAATTGTAAGGCAATTTCTTAGAGAGAGAGAGAGAGAGAGAGACCATAAAGCAAAACTATGAACCTTCTTGCAGCTTTCACTTCAGAGAAATTAGTGTTGCAAAACAATGAGAGCTATCTTTTCCACAACATGTATAAATTATAATGATGAAACTATACCAAAATTTCAATGCATTACCATGGCCACATAGGCATCGGCTTTTTTTGGTTGAGTGGAGTGCTGGACACCTCTGCAAAGGTGAGACAACAAATAATTAAAAAGCTTTTTCTTTGATAATCTCATGTAAGGTATGGTATATGATGTAATGAGGTACTGGGGAAAAAAAAAAAACAAGAAGGCATGCTGCCATGACATACATCGCCTTTGACCCAGTGAAACGTTTTGATTTTGCAGACTTGATCCAAAAATCAGTGAGTCTTTTGTTTATAACGATGAAAAGACAGTAGAGAGACATATTTGAGTTGATTTTACGCGACTTAAATCTAATCTAAAGCAACATCATTCATCCATCTGCAAGTTTGATAAAGATAGGTTTCAAGAAATGAGATAATTAACAAAATGAACGTTCTAGACTATATTAAAGAGACTTAGATCCGTTTACTTGTCATTATCCATATAAGTTGTCACATTGGAGTCTTACTAGGCAAAATTTAGGCTTTTTAGTAGAGTTTTCCCTCATAATAAAAGCTGTGTGAAATCCATACTAGTTTCATTTGCCTGCTCTTGTCCATGCAAACTATCACATTAGATTTTTAGCGACAGTCTTGAATGAAATTGTTATGGAAGTTAATTTTGGGTCACTGATAAAATTTTGAGAGTATTGATGACACGGAAAAGAAAAGTTTGAAGTATTGATGCGGTACTAAAGAAAATTTAAACTTTTTGGTGGAATTTTCCCTTCTTGAAATGGGGTGCGTCTTGTTACTTGAAGTAGTTACTCTTTGAAGTTGTGCTTTTCGTAATCTTCTTTGCTAGGATTATATAATAGCTTTGACTTTTGTCAATGGAAAGTTATATTTAAGATGATGGGAGAGAGCGTGCTGTATAGATCATTAACTCATAACGTTCTACAAATAAACCTCAACGTTAACCGCATGATCTCATTTCATCTAGTTAATAAAAGACACGTGGCGGTCGTATTGCACGCTTTCAGTTTCACTCTCAACCCGTCATTATCCACCGCATCTTCGAAAGTCAACCTGTCATTAATCCTTTAAGTGTCTAAGAGAAATTTTAAACACGAAACTCTTGGGCAAAACTAATTTAGCTTCCTCTCCCAGCAAAGAGAAATATCTCTTCAGGACCATCTACACCAATTGAGCAGTGAATGAGGATTACAAGAAATTATAAGGCAATTTCTTAGAGAGAGAGACCATAAAGCAGAAGTATGAAGCTTCTTGCAACTTTCACTTCAAAGAAATTAGTGTTGCAAGATAATGAGAGCTATCTTTCCCACAACATGTATAAATTATAATGATGAAACTATACCAAAATTTCAATGCATTACCATGGCGGCATAAGCATCGGCTTTTTTTTGAGTGGATTGCTGGACACCTCTGCAAAGGTGAGACAACAAATAATTAAAAAGCTTTTTCTTCGATAATCTCATGCAAGGTATGGTAAATGATGTAATGGTACTGGGCAAAAAAAAAAGGCATGCTGCCATGACATACATCGCCTTTGACCCAGTGAAACCTTTTGATTTTGTAGACTCGATCCAAAAATCAGTGAGTCTTTTCTTTGTCACGATGAAAAGACAATAGATAGACGGCTCTGAGTTGATTTAACGTGGCTTAAATCTAATCCAAAGCAACGTCATTCATCTATTTGCAAGTTCGTAAAGATAGGTTTCAAGAAATGAGATAATTAACAAAATGGACGTTCTGGACTTTATTATAGGGACTTAGATCCGTTTACCTGTCATTATCCATATAAGTTGTCACATTAGATTTGAAAAGGCTGTCTTAAACAAAATTATGATGGAAGATATTTTGGATCATTGGTACAATTTTGAAGGCATTTTGGAAACACCAAAAACAAGTTTCAAGTATAGGAGTCTTACTAGGCAAAATTTAGGCTTTTTAGTAGAGTTTTCCCTCATAATAAAAGTTGTGTAAGATCCATACTAGTTTCATTTGCCTGCTCTTGTCCACGCAAACTATCACGTTGGATTTTTAAGGACGGTCTTCAATGAAATTGTTATGAAAGTTAATTTTGGGTCATTGATACAATTTTGAGAGTATTGATGACATGAAAAAAAAAGAAAAAGTTTGAAGTATTGATGCCAAACCAAATTTAAATTTTTTGCTGGCACGTTTTGTTACTTAAAGTATTTACTCTTTGTAGTTGTGCTTTTTGTAATCTTCTTTGCTAGGATTATATAATAGTTTTAACTTTTATCACTGGAAAGTTATATTTAAGATGATGAGAAAGAGCGTGCTATATATAAATCATTAACTCATAACGTTCTACAAATAAACCTCAACGTTAACTGCATGATCTCATTTCATCTAGTCAATAAAAGACATGTGGCGGTCATATTGCACACTTTCAGTTTCACGCTCAACCAGTCATTATCCACCGCATCTTTGAAAGTCAACCTGCCGTTAATCTTTTGACTTTTAAACACGAAACTCTTGGGAAAAACTAATTTAGCTTCCTCTCCCAGCAAAGAGAAATATCTCTCTAGGACCATCTGCACCCATAAGCAGTGAATGAGGATTACAAGAAATTGTAAGGCAATTTTTTTATAGAGAGAGAGAGAGAGAGAGAGAGAGACCATTAAGCAGAACTATGAAGCTTCTTGCATCTTGCACTTCAAAGAAATTAGTGTTATGAAATAATGAGAGCAATCTTTTTTGCAACACGTATAAATTATAATGATGAAACCATACCAAAATTTAAAATCATTACCATGGTAGCATAGGTATCGGCTTTTTTTGGTCGAGTGGAGTGCTAGACACCTATGCAAAGGTGAGACAACAAACAATTAAAAAGCTTTTTCTTCAATAATCTCATGTAAGGTATGGTAAATGATGTAATGAGGTACTAGGCAAAAAAAAGGCATGCTGCCATGACATACATCGCCTTTGGCCCAGTGAAGCCTTTTGATTTTGCAAACTCAATCCAAAAATCAGTGAGTCATTTCTTCATCACGATGAAAAGATAGTAGATAGACGGATCTGAGTTAATTTTACGTGGCTTAAATCTAATCCAAAGCAATGTCATTCATACATATGCAAGTTCGATAAAGATAGGTTTCAAGAAGTGAGATAATTAATAAAATGGATGTTCTGGACTTTATTAAGGGACGTTAGATCCGTTTACCTGTCATACAAAAGTTATCACATCGGATTTTAAACGGCCGTCTTGAATGAAATTATGATGGGAGATATTTTGGATCATTGGTACAATTTTAAAGGCATTTTGGTAACACCAAAAACAAGTTTCAAGTATCGGAGTCTTACTAGGCAAAATTTAGGCTTTTTAGTAGAGTTTTCCCTCATAATAAAAGCTGTGTGAGATCCATACTAGTTTCATTTGCCTGCTCTTGTCCACACAAACTATCACGTTGGATTTTTAGTGACGGTCTTTAATGAAATTGTTATGGAAGTTAATTTTGGGTCATCGATACAATTTTGAGAGTATTGATAATACAGGAAAAAAAAAAGTTTAAAGTATTGATGCAGTACCGAACAAAATTTAAACTTTTTGGTGGAATTTTCCCTTCTTGAAATGGGGTGCATTTTGTTACTTGAAGTAGTTACTCTTTGAAGTTGTGTTTTTCGTAATCTTTGTTGCTAGGATTATATAATAGCTTTGACTTTTATCACTGGAAAGTTATATTTAAAATGATGGGAGAAAGCGTGCTATATATAGATCATTAACTCATAACTTTCTACAAATAAACCTCAACGTTAACCACATGATTTCATTTCATCTAGTTAATAAAAGACACATGACAGTCGTATTGCACGCTTTCAGTTTCACTCTCAACCAGTCATTATCCACCGATTTGTCATCTTTGAAAGTCAACCTGATGTTAATCCTCAAAGTATCTAAAAGAAATTTTAGAAAAGAGTTGTTTATGTGATTGTCCGTTTATCCTTTCCGGTATATTCCTAGTTGATTTGACTGGGTAGTTCCTATAATTTGCTATTTAAGGTCACATGAACATCTTACTTTTCATTCGTTTAATAGAACATAAGTTCCATCAGTTTTTTGCTAATTTTTGCTGTTGAGGTGTAGGGAACTTGAGAAAGGGCTGATCAATGGCTAAGGAACAACTGAAGGTGCTCAATGCCCTTGATTCAGCCAAAATACAATTATACCATTTCAAGGCGATTGTCATCGCTGGCATGGGCTTCTTCACCGACGCATATGACCTCTTCTGCATCAACCCCGTGATGTTGCTCCTCGGCCGCCTGTACTACATTAACCCAGACCCTACCAAACCAGGCGCTCTGCCTCAAAACGTGAAGTCGGCGGTCTCTGCAGTCGCCTTGTGCGGGACCATTGCAGGCCAGATATTTTTTGGGTTGTTGGGCGACAAGCTGGGCCGGAAAAAGGTCTATGGCATGACCCTCATGCTTATGGTCTTCTGTTCCTTGGCCTCGGGTCTCTCCTTTGGCCCCTTTGGGACCTCTGGTGAGGAAGCAAACTCAAAAGAAAAAGCGAAAGCGGTGATATCAACCCTTTGCTTCTTCAGGTTCTGGCTTGGATTCGGCATTGGTGGGGACTACCCGCTTTCCGCCACCATCATGTCAGAGTATGCGAACAAGAAGACTCGTGGTTCCTTCATCGCAGCCGTCTTCGCAATGCAGGGCTTCGGGATTTTGGCTGGTGGGATAGTCACTATAATTGTCTCCTCGGCCTTCAACGCTGCATTTCCTGCTCCGAGCTATTCTGCCAGTCCATCCCTCTCCACCGTCCCCCAAGCCGACTATGTGTGGCGGATAATTTTGATGTTCGGTGCGATTCCGGCAGCTCTCACATATTACTGGCGGATGAAAATGCCCGAAACAGCTCGTTACACCGCTCTGGTCGCCAAGAACGCCAAGCAAGCTGCAGCCGACATGTGTACTGTTCTCCAAGTTGATTTGGAAGCAGAGCCGGAGAAAGTCGAGCCAAGGGTGCCAGGGAATGACTTCGGCTTGTTCTCGAAGCAGTTCCTCCAACGCCACGGACTCCACTTGCTCGGTACTACAACCACCTGGTTCCTCTTGGACATTGTTTTCTACGGCCAGAGCCTTCTCCAACCCGCCATTTACACGGCCGTTAATTGGCTTCCACAATCAAAACAAATGAATGCCATAGAGGAGGCGTACCAGAATGGGAAAGCGCAGACCCTGATTGCTCTCTGCGGCACAGTTCCAGGGTACTGGTTCACGGTGGTGTTCATCGACAAGATGGGAAGGTTCGCAATACAATTGATGGGCTTCTCCTTCATGACAGTGTTCATGTTTGCTTTGGCCATCCCATACAAGCACTGGACCTCGCCTGGCAATAGTACTGGGTTCGTGATCATGTATTCGCTCACCTTCTTCTTCGCAAACTTCGGCCCTAACGCCACCACATTCGTGGTCCCCGCCGAGATCTTCCCGGCGCGGCTCAGGTCAACATGTCACGGCATATCTGCTGCCGCTGGCAAGTTCGGGTCCGTGTTGGGCACATTTGTTATTGTGTATGCATCGGCACCCAGCGGCATCGGCACTAAGAATACCTTGATGATTCTCGGCGGAGTCAACTTGTTTGGGGCGCTCTTCACGCTCTTGGTGCCGGAGTCGAAGGGCCGTTCGCTCGAGGAAATTTCTGGAGAGGATGAAGAAGAAGACTCTGCCGAGGCGAGGACTGTCACTATTTGAGGAGGCCTCATAGTCTAAATATATGATCTTACTTATTAAATGTAAGCTTCGTTATAGTCTTGAACCGAATAAGCTCTATAAGCTGGCTTTCCAAGCCCTTGATCATGTGGACCTTTGTTGAGGACGTTCATGCCATCATCCTTGCAGCTTGAACCACGGTTCATTGAAGCAGAGGCAGATGTATCTCTATTCTCATATGATTTCATTTTGACAATGCAGTCTTAAGTTCTTAGTCTAGTACTACTTTCACATACCTTCCTATTCCCGCATGCAATTTCCTCCTTGTACTTCTGGCTTATCCGCACGGGTAGTTAGCAACTTTAGATCTTTTATCACCGATTGGGTAATTTTGCGAGCGTGCAAAGAGAAATCGCCATCATCTTAAGTTTTCGTAATTATTTCCAGTCAAATTCATGAAACTTTCCGCCAGATAAGACCGTTTCCTACAGAGAAATAGAAATTGATGATGATTGCAATGAAGACTAGCCACCGATCCTAAATAATTTGAATGGGTGATTCAAATTTCGCACACAAGCACACGAAGTGCTCAAATGAGAATTTCGGAAGTTCGAGCTTCGAACGCAAAGCATGCACGCACGGTTCCTTTGAAAGGACTATCATGGACAAGACCTGAACTAAGTATAGTCCTCAAGAAGCATCTTGGTACCCACCAACAATGAAAAAGCTCCTTGAAAAATGTTGCTTCATAGCAAGAACCAACTCTTAGCACTTAAAAATATGATATCATGCCTTGCGTATGTAGGAACAGAGGTGTGCAACCGGAATGGTTCTACCCACCTGAGAATCAGACTGCACGGACTGGTTTTATAAGCTAAAAATTCAAAGTCATAATTTATTTTTCACCTAAGTTTTTATTCTAACTTCAGCAATCCTTCGATCCTTCCGCCCTTAGCAATCTCATTTTTACCCGTAGCATCGTCACCTTCTCAAACTCAATCCCTCTTCTTCATGCCAAAGTCGACTGAGTAATTGTCCGAAGCCACTCGACCCAAAAAAGAAAGAAAAAATTCCCTCCTCCTCCTCCCCCTCCTCCTCTCTCAAGCTTCCTGATGTGCCTCGCTTAGCTGAAACTGCATGCATTTCCTCCTGTGGCTAATGTAGTTATCCAACTCCTTTCACTTTTTTTTTTTTTTGCGCATGCAGAAGCCATTTAGATTAATAATAATAATCCCGTAAGAAATTCAAAGAACGCACGCGGAATTATAAACTAGGCTGATGTGTTTCGTTCATTTATTTATTTACGCTAGATGACATGGTTGGTATACTGGGGATTCCAAAAAAAGCTCATCAAGAACGACATCAAACATCACCCATGGTACCATACTGACCCTAAGACATCCTTTGCATATCTAGTCACCTATCCTCTGATGCTAGTATGCCCAAAAGCCGTCACTTGGATCCAAAAATGCTGCTTCACCTCCCTACCCCCGCTTTAGTCGACCGTACAGATACCATCGTCATTCCCATCGTCACCTGGGTGTGGGATCAGCTCCACGAGCTGTCCGCCTAATTGTGGATCCGGATTTTCCGGATATTACCTTCATTCGATACATTGCCATTTTGTCCATAGACAAAGGGTTCCCGGCAAGCCCCGTACTCCTGGGCTTCCTACATTTTCAGATCAATAGAAATGATGCCAATTGTCCCTACTTCTACTTCCATTAGTTATGAGGTAACCATGGACCTCACCTTGCACAACCAGTGAGCCAAAACCCAGTAGGCGGAAGGTCCACCAATTTATATTACATAAATCAATCGCCTTACTGACAAGGAAAGCCTCAGCATACAAAATGTGGAATCATTTTCAATTCAACTTGCCTAAGGACCTTTTTCAAAATATGCATAACAAATCAATAAAAGTAGTGACTTCTCCCGAATAGGTAATCAATAGCTCAATTCAGAAGTGTGCTAAGACCATATTCAATATTAATTCATGTTGCCATCATCATCCGGGAAACCCCGTTACCCCTCGGGCATCTCTCACCCCATTCGGTATCGTGAGGACATATGGAAAACCGTGTTACACCCCTAGGCATTTGGAGGAACCTGGTTACCCCTCTAGGCATTTCTACTATAACTTGGGGCATCGTCGTCCCAAGGACCAACGATAATCGAAGTCAAATATCCATACCATGATGTAGCAATTCCATAATTCAATTAAAAAGCACATTGACGTTACTATTATCCGGGGACCCAAGCTTGAATCTACAAATCCTCAATCATTTCTAATTCCCCTAGACTAGTATGAACTCACCTGTGTCTATACTAGACGAATTGTAAAGAGTTTCTATATCAAAGTCCTTAAACTAATCCGATAAGGGCGTCCTATGCCCCTCTAGAAGCTGCAGTGATTGTCTAGGTAAATGGATTTCAAAAATTACGAAACTTTAACATAATATAGACAAGATCTAGAGGGACATTTTATATGAAGGAACCAAGTCTAAAACCACAGGGCATTCTGGTACATGATGGCCTCCAACAGAACAGGGTTCCCCAAGCAAACGACTTCAAAAAATTCTCAAAATCTACTATGTAGTAGTTTAGGATGTACTCTACAACTTTCATGGAGGACGTGTGTTAGGACTCTTGACGTAAAATTCTGTGGAAAATGGAAAGCACGAAGAGGCAAGTGCAGCCCTTAATAACATATTTCAAACTCAATAGTTTTTCAAATATATCTTTATCGTGCAAAGTTCAAAAATTATGAAATTAAAGTACATCATAGAACAGCCAATAAGGGACGACTTTTATGAAGAATGCCCTATGAAATTTGCATCACACAAGTTGGTACAAAATTAGCAAAAGCTCAAGGTCAGGCTAAACCAAGCCTAACCTAAGTCCAGCACTAGTTGAGTTCAGATTTTCTGCAATCTCAGACCTCGTACGCACTAGATATCGAGTGGCCATGCTTCTACGATCCAATCACAAACTCAACTACTTCCAATGCAACGATTTAGCTAAGTAACGTTACCGAAACTTTTGATCAAACGAGGATCCAAACGTCTATGGAATTTCTAGGAAACCATCCTTGCCATACAATAATCGATCGATATAGGTTAGGACAGGGAAATCACTTGCCTCAGTATCTAGAAAGATTGCGGTTGTGGCTCGGCGGGGTGGCTCGGCGGGGCAACGTAGCACTAACTTGAGAGAAGATTTTCCGGCAATTTTAGGCTGTGATGAAGAATACTCGCTGCTGACTTCTGTTCTTTTAGGGAGATGCAGTTGAAATGAGATGAGGAAATGAAAGCTGGTTCAGCTTTGGAAATGGACCTCAGGGAAATTCAAATATCTATGGCCTAAAGGGCTTTGGGGAAATGTAAATTGCCTTTGATAAAAAATTCTTTACAAAGCTATTTTAGCGTAAAGAGTGTTCAGCAAATCTTTTTTAAAAAGGCTTTTGGATTTTATTTTTTTTTTATTAAAAAATTATTAAACTCTTTGCCAACTCTAGTAAAGGTAAGGGTAGCTTTGGAACAATGAGAGGTAAAATTGAAAAACTAAAAGATTTATCATAGTAGTTTGGAAAAAAAAAATTAATTTCAGCATTTGGCCAAATATTGAAAACCCAAAGTTGGTTCCTGTTAACATTTGGCTTTCAGTTTTTTCAAAGCCAACATTTGATTGAAAACCCTTTGGACAGACTTTTTAAACACCTCAGCATCTTCCCAAGGGACTTTAAAGGCTGAAAGCCCCTTAGGAAAGCTAAACCAAATGCACTCAAAGTGGTCTCGGATGAAATTGGGAAACTCAGAAGTGCTCCTCACTTAGTGGCTTCGTTTCTCACTTCCCTGACCACCAGAATTGCTGTGTTGGCACTTAAGGAGGAAGTGGCTGGAGCGGTGGACTTGGACGACGCCATCTGGGAAGGATTGATCGCCAAGAGGAAGTGGCACGGGAGGAAAGTGGTGAGATGGCGGGGCTGGCGGGTCGCCATGGTGGCAGCCCTAGATGACGCGGTGTCGATGTGTGCATTGAGTTGTCGTGGTGGTGGCTTGATGGACATGCGACACCGAGATGGAGCTGGCCGTCTAAGCTGGTCGTTGAGCGATCCTCACGACAACCAAAGATGATGTTGACTGGAGAGCGATGTGTAGTTGCACAATGGAAACGGACATTGGAGTTGTTGACGACAAGATAGTGGCGGCAGCTCGGTGATGTAGATGCGTGCTCGAATGAGGTGGAAATGGTGTCGCTTAGTGACGACGTGATGATAATGCGAATGGTGAAGTCTGACGATGAGCTCATTAATGTGGCATGGACCATTAAGCACTCGGGGCTTGCTATCTTCTCAAGCGAAATTTCGGATGTCACAAAGGCATGTGTTACAATGGGGAAAGGTACCAAAATAGTTCTAAACCTTTTGCATTGATACCAATTCAATCATAAACTTTTTGATTGAACAATTTTAGTCCTAAACATTTTTACATTGGTACCAATTCAGTCCATCCGGCTAATTTAAGCCGGAAATTGCTGACATGGCTGCCGGCGGTCTTATGTGGCACCACGTGGAAAATTTTTATATTTTTCATATTTTTTTCAGATTTTTTAATTTTTTTCTTTTTCTTTTCCTTTTTTTCTCTTTTATTTTTATTTTTATTTTTATTTTCTCCTCCCCTTAGCCGGCGAGGTCGCCGGCCAGCCGACCATCGCCGGCCGGCCGACCATCACCGACCACAGGCTAGTCAGGGTGAGGGGCCCCGCGCCCTCACCGGCCACAGGCGAGGGTGTTAGCCCTCGCCTAGATCCAAGCGAGGGCCAAAACCCTCGCCTATTGGCCAATGAGGGTCTCTGCGCCCTCATCGGCCGTGCGCACGGCAGTCGCCGCCAAGCGAGCGGGGGTGCCGATGCCTGGATCTAGGCGAGGGCCGATGCCCTTACTCGTGGCCGGCGAGGGCGCGGGGCCCCTCGCCCCAACCAGCCTGTGGCCGGCGATGGTTGGCTGACCGACAACCTCGCCGGCCAAGGGGTAAGGAGAAAATTAAATAAATAAATAAATAAAGAGAGAGAGAGAGAGAGAAAAAAATAATTGTCCACGTGGCACCACATAAGACCGCCGACAACCACGTAGCAATTTCCGGCTTAAATTAGCCGGATGAACTAAATTAGTACCAATGTAAAAAGGTTTAGGACTAAAATGGTTCAATTAAAAAGTTTAAAACTGAATTGGTACCAATACAAAAGGTTTATGACTATTTTGATACTTTTCTTGTTACAATGTACATCGAACGCGCTCTTTTTGTGATCTTGCATATGTCCAATCTTTATGCTCCATTCCAATGCTCCGGCTTTTCCGTTTCTAGATTGAAGAGTTCACTCCAAAGATTTGACAAATGGTAGTGCTCGTAAAATTCTAAACGCAAGTAAACGTGTCAAATAAGTAATATAATGATGAGAAAAGAATATCGTTCCACAAAGATTGATGAATAATAAACCAATTAAATATTGAAAAATAGATTAATTCTAAAATTTATATAACAGATCAAAATAGAATTGAAAATAAATTAAAACTAAAAATCATAAAAAATAAATTGGAAAATAAGTGCAATAAATTAATCAAATAAATATGTTGGAACATTTGATTTCATTATAACCACTAAATATGAATATCATTTTGTTACGCATATAAGAACGGCATCAAACATGTGATAGCAAAATTTCATAATTTATTTACTATACTATAGCAAATCTACTCAGTTTATTTATTCACTATATCTCTATGTAAATTTAAATAAATATAAGAGTATTAAAATCTATTAATATTCTCGATTTACAATGAGTTTTTGGGATTATCTTATCACCAAAAGTTACACAAATAACATGGTATATCTCTATCAACATTAATTCATGTTTATATATTACAAAGAGTAATTTCATATTATCACTTATCGATCTCAAACATGCACATCAAACTATTCAAACGATGGCTAATCACTTAAAAGTATTAAGTACAATAATATATAACTCACATGAATGAAATCACTTGCATGTATAGAAATCATAAAATTTATATCGTTATGGTCAGGCTACATCAAAACCCTAACAAAATAAAATTAGAACATAATAGAAGAAGAAACAAAATCATAAATTAAACCAAATATCTTGAATCAAATAATGAGAATTCCGTCACCAATTTGTCTTCTTTTCAAAAATACTTGAAAAACTTATGGAACAATGAAGAAAGATCTGAAAATAAAAACATTGTTGGTCCCCCCAAAAAAAAAAAAAAACCTCAATGTTATCCTATGTAGAGGATACATTCAAGAATTCTAACACAAGGCAATTGCTTATTTTTTCCACATAAAATCAGGAAATAAATCGCATAATTCTTGATTTGGTATCCATCTTCCAACATTTTTTTATTTGAATTCTGGAATTACAAAATTTTCCTTTCCTACTTTTTGCCCCTTTTTTTTTGTTTTTTTCCTTATTTTCTCCATATCTCATTATTTTGCATAAACAATGAAGATTTTGATAAATAGAAGGAAATCCAAATATTTTCTAATGAATATTACATTATAAAGTATCATATTTATTGTCTCAAATAGGTAAAATAACTCTATTATTATAGAGTTATCAGGTAAATTGGTATGCCTCTCACTGTCTTCGTCCAAAAGTTCTAGTCATTCGTTGTGAAATATGTAAGGAAATTGACAATTAGGGTTCTTTTTGTGACTCTCAGAGGAGGTGGGGGGTTCGAATCCCCACCTTATCGAGGTTGGGGTGGGGACGAATTAATTTCAAGTGTGGATTTTGACTCCCACACTTTGCAAGAAAGTATGGTAAAATTCTAAGAGTAAGTTAAAATAGGAGTAGTAGAATAAGACCGACAAAAAAAATTAAAAAAAAAAACAAAAACAATGATGACGAAGATCGGATCCACATTTGTCTATCATGATTTTACTCATGGCATCATGTGACCAGAGTATCCTGACAAAGCAAGGCATTCTCTGCAGTCAGGAACCAATAGCAAAGATGGATTCAATGGCTGTTGGAGGAAGCAGTTCCGCAAGTTTCCCAAATCCTTGAGTCAAGATTGTTCCAAAATTGCAGTATAAGAACTCTGACTTAGATCCCATCTTTTCCCGTACCATGTGCAATGTCTACTTGTTCTTGGAACTCCTGCTTCAGGTTAAAACATCAAATCTCCTGTTCATTCGAAGTCAAGCCATTCGAAGAGGAACAAGACTGGGGTACCGAGAACGAATCTCTGCTAATTGTCTGTCTTTTAGCTGCCGAAGATTCTGCTGTGGAGCACACTTCCTCATCCCTTCTCGAGCCCCCCGGTTCATCCTACAAGTTCTCACGGACTGGCTGCCTCTCGCTGACCGCGATCTCTTTTGGCCTCTTCTTGCAAGCAAGACCGCCCTTTGAATTCTGAATCGTGGGAACCCTCTGATCGTTAGAAGAAATGGTAAAAGAAGGAGCCCTGTCCTTTAAAACTGTTGCGAAAGGCGAGCGATCGAACAATAATATAGACAGATGAAGAAAATAAATCGGACACCAGATTTACGTGGTTCAGTCGTAAAGACCTACGTCCACGGGAAGAGCAGCAGCGAATTTCACTATAGATCAAGCGATACAAAGAGATTACACACTCAAGTCACTCAAACACTCTCTCGATGTTTCCCAAGCCCCAATTACATCCAATAACGCACACAGTGTTTAGCCCCGAAATTCCTCAAAAATAATCTATCAATCTCACGAAGGAATTACACACAAATCTTACCACAAGATTTAATTAGCTTCAACACTAAACCTTCTTGGATGTAATTCATGACAAAGAAAATCCCTCACGAGCACTCGACAATGAGGCAGCGCTTCAAGACCAATTCTTCACGATCAACTTACTTCCATCCATGGCCACAAGTCTATATATATAAGTGAGACCCCTATTCCTTTGCCAACTTCTCATAGGATTCTGTTTCCTATCTTAAACGATTTTATCCAAAATATATATATATATATATATATATATATGTATGTTTTAAACAAAATCCAAATCCTAGTCAAAGTTGGACTTTCCTATTTTAGTAGCCAGACTCTCCAACGCAGATTCAAATTTGAGAAGTTGATTTTCGGATCTTCTTTGCTCGATTTCAAACGTTCGCAACATATCCAATTCAGAATATTCATAATTTCGCATTTGGCTCAAACTCGAGACATATTTTAACAATCTCCACCTTGGCTCGACGTTTGAGCCAAGTTGCAATTGCTTCGCAAAAATTCAAACTCTACCGCTACTTTCCCATAGCCCCGATGGACTCAACCGCCACGATATTATTCAAGTCCAAGCTTCGCTTGAACTTCGCCATAATCGAGGACCTCATTAGAATACCAACTCCACATGCACCTTTAATCGCTCCGCAAGAATTTTCTGACACAACCTCCTCAACCGCAGATAAAGCAAAACCATTATTGCATCCATATCTATCAGGAGATTGAATACATACCTTGTTAGTTTCAGCAGATTCAGCAACCATTGGCTCTATAGGCTCCACCTCGTTATGAGCACCATCTGTGTCGATTATTTTACTAGTACTCATATACACTACCTCAGGAGTTTCTGGTCGCAACTCCACATCAAGCTGAACACCGTCTAGATCCGTATTAACACTGCCACAAACACTCCTAACCAGAAGTACTGAAGACTCATCAAGGGTAACTTCTCTGCTATTAATAGGTGAATTTATATCCGGGCACCACAACTGATCGCCCCACTCACCTTGTGCATAGCCATGGAATATGCACCTTGCCCTCCAATCAAACTTACCATCACTCACTCGAAAATAACACGGGCAACCAAACATTCTAATAATATAATAATCAGCAACGTTACCTGACCACACTTCTTCAGGAGTCTGCCATTCAATAGCAATTGATGGAGATCTATTCACCAGGTAACTTACCGTACTTAGCACATCAACCAGGAATCTCCTAGCCATACCAGCACTAGAGATAATTTTTCGGGCCATCTCTAGTAACGTTCTGCTCATCAATTCTGCAAATTATTGTGATTTATTGGCACTAGTGCGGTGTTTCACTATGCTCTCTTTCATGCAGAATTTATTTACCAGCTTCGAGCAAAACTCCATGCTATTGTCAGTCCGCACATGCTTAATCGACTTACCAGTCTCCGTCTCGATCAAAGCTCCTAACCGCGAGATCCTGACACCAGCATCAAACTTGTGCATTGGCACAAACCTCCAGGTCTTCTTCGAGCAGTCAAGAGACTCTCGAACAGATGCATCCGACGTCTCCGCAGCGAAATTTGTCACTGTCTCACCTTGAAGTTTATACAGGCCTCCATGCTTGATTCCTTTCATTATCACCAAGGCACCTCGAACAACCTTCAAAACTCCACATTTTGAAGAATGCCTGCAACCAGCTGAATCTAAGGCACCCAAGGAAATTAAGTTCTTTTTCAATTCCGAAACGTGTCTTACTCCAGTCAATGTCCTCACAATACCATCATGCATTCTGATTTTAACATCACCAACACCCACAACATCGCACTCAGCGTTGTTCCCTAACTGGACTTTACCATTATCCGTGCACTGATAAGTGATAAACTAGTTTCTATTTGGTGTGACATGAAAAGAACAACCAGAATCCATAATCCATCCATTAAACGATGAATAATCAGTGATAGACAAGACATAATCAGCATTATCTGCTACAGCTGCAACATTATTTGCAGAATCAACTATAATTCACTTACCCTTCTCATTCTTCAGCTTAAGGCAATCCCTTCTAAGATGCCCCCTCTTGCCACAGCTCCAACAGACAACATTAGTAGTCCTAGATTGACTACGTCTGTTCATATTAGTACTACCGTTACCCACACGTGTTACAGATCTTCCTCTATTTTCACCTACTAAAGCAGTAGATACAGATTCGCCAGATTCTCTTCTATGAATGTCCTCGCTCAGAATTAAATCTCGAACCCCATCAAACGTCAAACTTGTTGACCCAGAGGAATTACTAACAACAGTAATGGTAGTATTCCAACTATCAGGCAATGAGGATAACAGAATCAAAGCACGTACCTCATCTTCAAAATTAATCTCAACTGAACTCAATTGACTAACAATCACATTGAATTCATTGATATGATCTCGCAACCGACACACCTTCTCTCATCTTCAAATTAAACGGACGTCGCATCAAAAGACCTTGTTGATCGCAGAGGGCTTCTCGTACATATCCGACAGGGCTTGCATCAAATCAGCAGTGGTCTTCTCCTTCATGATGTTAAACGCGACGTTACGAGCCAACGTCAGCCGAATAACACCCATAGCTCGTCTATCCAGCAAATCCCAATCAGCTTGCTTCATCGTCTCTGGTTTCTCCCCAAACAAGGGCAAGTGCAGTTTTATCTGGTAAAGATAATCTTCAATCTGCATCTTCCAGAAACTAAAATCCTTCCCATCAAATCAGTCGATTCTCATTTTTACTTCTTTTGTCGCCATCGATTCGCTTCAACTTAGTCAAGCCTAGCTCGATACCACTTGTTGCGAAAGGCGAGCAATCGAACAATAATATAGACAGATGAAGAAAATAAATCGGACATCAGATTTACGTGGTTTAGTCGTAAAGACCTACGTCCACGGGGAGAGCAGCAACGAATTTCACTATAGATCAAGCGATACAAAGAGATTACACACTCAAGTCGCGTAAACACTCTCTCGATGTTTCCCAAGCCCCAATTACATCCAATAACGCACACAGTGTTTAGCCCCGAAATTCCTCAAAAATAATCTCTCAATCTCATGAAGGAATTACACACAAATCTTACCACAAGATTTAATTAGCTTCAACACTAAACCTTCTTGGATGTAATTCACGACAAAGAAAATCCCTCACAAGCACTCGACAACGAGGCGGCGCTTCAAGACCAATTCTTCACGATCAACTTACTTCCATCCATGGCCACAAATCTATATATATAAGTGAGACCCCTATTCCTTTGCCAACTTCTCATAGGATTAAACGATTTTATCCAAAATATATATCTGTATGTTTTAAACAAAATCCAAATCCTAGTCAAAGTTGGACTTTCCTATTTTAGTAGCCAGACTCTCCAACGCAGATTCAAATTTGAGAAGTTGATCTTCGGATCTTCTTTGCTCGATTTCAAACGTTCGCAACATATCCAATTCAGAATATTCATAATTTCGCATTGGGCTCAAACTCGAGACATATTTTAACAAAAACAACCTTCGGAATGCTCGAATTCTCATCTCCCTCGGAATTCTCTCCAACGACTTCATCGGTGTAGTTCGAGCTAGATGCTCTGGCAGCGGCTTCCAGTTCCCACATTTTGGAAATGGCTTCTGTTAAGCGCACTCGGGGAGCATCCAGGTCGATTATGGGTTCCGGGCAGTTTGAGCATCGGCTTCCAGTTCCCACATTTTGGAAATGGCTTCTGTTAAGCGCACTCGGGGAGCATCCAGGTCGATTATGGGTTCCGGGCAGTTTAGTCCCAATTCGACCCCCGAAGCTTTGAGCACACTGGTGGGTGCATCCCATGGATGGTGGATCCACTCCGTCGGCATTCTCGCTAGCTCAGGCAGCCACTGTCTCACATATTCTCCTTCAAGATCAAACTTTCATCCTTGAACCTAACCGTACATACGAAAAAAATTCAGCATAACATGACTACGCCATGTCTCATTTTCATTCACAACATGTAAATTTGGCGAAAGATTTAAAAGTTGCTACTTTTTTTGGCTGAGTGGACTGCTGGACACCTTTGCAAAGGTGAGCCAACAAATAATTATAAAGCTTTTTCTTCAGTAATCTCATGTAAGGTATGATAAATGATGTCATGAAGTGCCGTGCAAAAAAAAGACATGTTGCTATGACGTACATCGCCTTTGGCCAAGTGAAGCCTTTTTGTTGGAGAAAATTCCTTATTTGTTTTGAAGTTGACAAAATGTTTCCATCAGTCTAGTTTGAAGACTTGTAGACTCAAGTGCAAGAGTCTAACTTACTCCAGACTTTATTATCAAAGTCTCAAGACTCAAGATTTAAAGTCTGCCCTCACTGATAGTCTCTAGACCGACGAAGGAAAGATTTATTCGTTGGAGAAGATTTGTCCAGATGCGAGTATATCTTTAAGGATTCGGTTCGGTTGAAGAAGATTTCACGGCTAAAGAGAGCATCTCATGATCTATTATTGATTCGGACAATTAGATCTTTTGATTGGCGAAGTATACTTGGAAGGTTCTACTTATAGAAACCTAGATCCTGATTGTATGGGCGAGCAGGATTGGTGAGCTATCATCACATTCTTTAAATAACTCGAGATCTCCCTAATTGATTATGTCTAACCGGTAGATTAGAAGAACTCCTTTGGAAGGTGCCAACTGTTATGAAGGAGTATAGTATATAAGGAAAACGCTCAAATTATTCTAGAGCGTGCGTGAAAAAAGAATTCCAAAGTCTGAAGTTTTTAGTTCTTCGTTGTTTCATTTCGTTGAGCTTACATTGTACTCAAAAGAGAGATTAAATACTTGTGAGACCTTGAAGAAGTGTAGAAGAATCTCCCCATTGTGGAATCAAGGACGTGAGACTGTAAAATCTCTTTTGATTCTTAGTGGAATCCAGCCAATGGGCTGTCAGTGCGTGAGAGTGGACGTAGGTTTGGTCTAAATCGAACCACTATAAACCTTGTGTTTCAATTCTCTTTCACTAATCTATTTACTTTAATTAGCAGCATTATATTACTGTTTATAGTTGTCAGTCTATTATCCTTAGTCGAATCAGCTTGTTAAATATTTGCAAAAATTTCTTTGGTCACCTATTCACCCCCCCCTCTAGGTGCTCTTACTAGCCCTATCACTTTTGATTTTGCAGACTTGGTCCAAAAATCAGTGAGTCTTTTCTTGATCACAATTAAAAAAAAAAAAAACAGCAAACCAGACAAATCTAAGTTGATTTTACGTGGCTTTAATCTAATCCAAAGCAATGTCATCTATCCATTTGCAAGTTCGATAAATATAAGGTTTCAAGAAGTGAGATAATCAACGAAATGGGCGTTTTGGACTTTATTAAAGGGACGGTAAATTCGTTTACCTGCCATTGTCCACACAAGTTGCCACATCGGGTTTTAAAAGGCCGTCTTGAACGAAACTATGACAAAAGATATTTTTGGATCACTGGTACAGGTTTGAAGGCATTTTGGTAACGCCAAAAACAAGTTTCAAGTATCGAAGTCTTACTAGGCAAAATTTAGGCTTTTGAATAGAGTTTTCCCTTGTAATAAAAGTCGTGTGAGATCCATACTAGTTTCATTTGCCTGTTGTTGTCCACGCAAACTATCACGTTATATTTTTAGCGACAGTCTTGAATGAAACTATGATGGAAGGTAATGTTGGGTCACCGATACAACTTTGTGAGTATTATGACATGAAAATATAAAGTTTGAAGTATTGATGTGGTACCGAACAATATTAAAACTTTTCAATTGAATTTTCCCTTTTCAAAATGGGGCGTGTTCTATTACTTGAAGTACTTGTTCTTTGAAGTTGTGCTTTCTGTAGTCTACTTTGCTAGGATTATTTAATAGCTTTGATTTTTATCACTAAAAAGTTATATTTAAGATGATGGGAGAGAGCATGCTCTATATAAATCATTAACAAATAATGTTCTATAAATAAGCATCGACGTTAACTGTATGATCTCATTTCATCTAGTCAGTAAAAGACACGTGGTGGTCGTATTGCACGCTTTCAGTTTCATTATCAACCTGTCATTATCCACCATTCTATTACTTTAAAAGTCAACCTGCTGTTAACCATTAAGTGTCTAAGAGAAATTTTAGAAAAGGGTTGTTTTTGTGATTGTCCGTTTATCCTTTACGGTATATTCCTAGTTGGTTTGACCGGTAGTTCCCATAATTTGGCTATTTAAGGTCACATGAACATATTACTTTTCATTCTTCTAGTAGAACATAAGTTCTATCAGTTTTTGCTAAATTTTGCGGTTGAGTAGCAGCAGCTGCAAGGGAACTTGAGAAAGGGCTGATCGATGGCTAAGGAACAACTGAAGGTGCTCAATGCCCTTGATTCAGCCAAAATACAATTATACCACTTCAAGGCGATTGTCATCGCAGGCATGGGCTTCTTCACCGACGCATATGACCTCTTCTGCCTCAACCTCGTGATGGCGCTCCTCGGCCGCCTGTACTACACCACACCGGCCGACAAAAGCCCAAATTCTCTGCCTTCGAACGTGAAATTGGCCGTCTCTGTGGTCGCCTTGTGCGGGACCCTTGCAGGCCAGATATTCTTTGGGTTGTTGGGCGACAAGCTGGGCCGCAAAAAGGTCTATGGGTTGACCCTTATGCTCATGGTCTTCTGTTCCCTCGCCTCGGGGCTCTCCTTCGGCTCCTTTGGGCTCTCCTCAGGTAATGACTTAGGTGCCCGAGCAAAAGGGGTGATGTCAACCCTTTGCTTCTTCAGGTTCTGGCTTGGTTTCGGCATTGGTGGGGACTACCCGCTTTCTGCCACCATCATGTCAGAGTATGCGAACAAGAAGACTCGTGGTGCCTTCATCGCAGCCGTCTTCGCAATGCAGGGTTTCGGGATTTTGGCTGGTGGGGCAGTCAGTATAATTGTCTCCGCGGCCTTTAAGGCTAAATATCCTGCTCCGATCTATTCTGCCAATCCATCCCTCTCCACCGTCCCCCAAGCCGACTATGTGTGGCGGATAATTTTGATGTTCGGTGCGGTTCCGGCAGCTCTCACATATTACTGGCGGATGAAAATGCCCGAAACAGCTCGTTACACCGCTCTAGTTGCCAAGAACGCCAAGCAAGCTGCAGCCGACATGTCAATGGTTCTCCAAGTCGATTTGGAAGCAGAGACGGAGAAAGTCGAGCGGAGGGTGCAAGGGAACGACTTCGGCTTGTTCTCGAAGCAGTTCGTCCGACGCCACGGACTCCACTTGCTCGGTACTACAACCAGCTGGTTCCTCTTGGACATTGCCTTCTATAGCCAGAACCTTTTCCAGAAAGACATTTTCACGTCCGTCCATTGGCTTCCAAAGGGAGAAACCATGAATGCCATAGAAGAGGTGTATAAGACTGCGGTTGCGCAGACCCTGATTGCTCTTTGCGGCACAGTCCCAGGGTACTGGTTCACGGTGGCGTTCATCGACAAGTTGGGAAGGTTCGCAATACAATTGATGGGCTTCTTCTTCATGACAGTGTTCATGTTCGCTTTGGCCATCCCATACAACCACTGGAAATTGCCTGGCAATCGTATTTGGTTCGTGATCATGTATTCGCTCACCTTCTTCTTCGCAAACTTCGGCCCGAACGCCACCACATTCGTGGTCCCCGCCGAGATCTTCCCAACACGGCTCAGGTCAACGTGTCACGGCATATCTGCCGCGGCTGGCAAGGCCGGGTCCGTGTTGGGCACGGTTGGTTTTTTGGCTATGAACGGCCAAACTAAGAAGATCTTGACGATTCTCAGCGTGACCAACTGCCTCGGGGTGCTCTGCACGCTCATGGTGCCGGAGTCAAAGGGCCGTTCACTCGAGGAAATTTCTGAAGAGAATGAAGAAGAAGACGCAGCTGAGTAGGGGACTTTCGCTCTTTGAGGAGGCCTCATAGTCTAAACATATGATCTTACTTATTAAATGTAAGCTTCGTTATAGTCTTGAATCGAATAAGCTCTATAAGCTGCCTTTCCAGGCCTCTGATCATGTGGACCTTTGTTGAAGACGTTCATGCCATCATCCTTGAAGCTTGAATCATGGTTCACTGAAGCAGAGGCAGATGTATCTCTATTCTTATATGTATTCATTTTGACAATGCAGTCTTAAGTTCTAGGTCCAGTACTACTTTCACACACCTTCCTATTCCTGCATGCAATTTCCTCCTTGTACTTCTGGTTTATCTGCACGGGTAGTTAGCAACTATAGATCTTATTACCGATTGGGTAATTTTGCGAGCGTGCAAAGAGAAATCGCCATCATCTTAAGTTTACGTAATTATTTCCAGTCAAATTCATGAAACCTTCAGCCGGATAACACCGATTCCTGCAGAGAAACAGAAATTGATGATGATTGCGGTGAAGAATTAGCCACCAATCCTAACTAATTCGATGGGGTGATTCAAATTTCGCACGCGAGCACAAGAAGTGCTCAAATAAGAATTTCGGAAGTTCGAGCTTTGAACGCAAAGCATGCATGCACAGTTCTTTTGAAAGGACTATCATGGACAAGACCTGAACGAAGTATAGTCCTCGATAAGCATCTTGGTACCCACTAGCAATGAAAAAGCTCCTTGAAGAATCTTGCTTTCGTAGAAGATATGAATGGCATAGCAAGAACCAACTCTTAGAACTTAAAAATGTGATATCATACCTTGCGTACATAGGGATAGAGGTGTACAACCAGAATGATTCTATTCACCTGGGAATCAAACTACACGGACCGGTTTTGTAAGCTAAAAACCCAAAGTCCTAATTCCATTTTCACCTAATTTGTTATTCTAAACTTAGCAATCCTTCGATCCTTCTCTCCTTAGCAGTCTCCTCTTCACTCGTAACATCATCACCTTCTCAAACTCAATCCCTCTTCTTCATGTCAAAATCGACCAAGTAATTGTCCGAAGCTACTCGACCCTCGAAAACGAAAAAAAAAAAACTTTCTTCTCCTCCTCTTACGCTCTCGAGCTTCTTGGCATGCCTCGCTTAGTTGAAACTGCATGCATTTCTCTCACCCCCTCAAGAGATGTGACCTGCTAGTCTCCAGCACGTCACGACTAACATAGTTATTCAACTCCTTTCACTTTTTTTATTTTTTTTTTTTTTTTATTTTGGCATGCTGAAGCGTTTTAGGTTAATAGTAATAATCCAGACCGTAACCCACCCCGTGATGGGCGAGTTGGTTAGGGCGCACATTGACCACACGAAAGGCCAAGGTTCGACTCCCCTCCTCGTCACGTTGCGCGACTTAAGTTGGGTGCCGTGAGTGGTGGGTCTCCACGCTAGTGCTTCCCCGGGTTTACGTCACCAGCTGCCGGCTGTACGACAGTTTCCAGACATCAAAAAAATAATAATAATAATCCACAACGTAGGAAATTCAAAGAACGCATGCGGAATTATAAATCATGTTGACGAGTTTCATTTCTTTATTTATCTATGCTAGGTGACATGGTTGATATACTAGGGATTCGAAAAAATGCTCATCAACAACTACATCAAACATCACCCATGATACCATCCAGACCTCGAGACATGCTGTACATGTCTAGTCACCTATCCTCCAATGCTAGTATGCCCAAAAACTATCGCCTGGATCCAAAAATGCTACTTCATACTGCTACCATCGTCGTTCCCATCTTCACTTGGGTGTAGGATTGGCACCATGAGCTGTCCGCCTACTCGCGTGAAGAATGTGAGGAAGCCCAGGAGTATTGGGCTTGCCAGGACCCCTATGTCTATGGACAGAATGGCAATGCATTGGATGAAGGCAATATTGGGAAAATCCAGATCCACAAAGTCAGAAAACTACTAGGTGAGGTCCACAGGCACCCCATAAGGGCCATAACTAATGGAAGTAAAAGTAGGGAGATCAACATAATTTCTATTGATTTGAAAAGGTAAAATCAACAACTAGTGAGTCTAAACCAGCAAACAGAAGGTCCACCGGTCTATACTACATAAATTAATCCCAATATTCTGAATTACAGAATTTTCTTTTCTTCTTTTTGTCATTTTTTCCTTATTTTCTCCATATCTCATTATTCTACATAAAGAATGAAGATTTGGATAAATAGAAGGAAATCCAAATATTTTTAATGAATATTGCATTATAAAGTACCTTATTTATTGCCTAAAATAGGTCAAATAACTCTATTATTATAGAGTTATCAAGTAGATTGGTACGCCTCTCTCTGTCTCCGTCTAGAAATTCTGTTCATTCGTTGTGAAATATGCAAGGAAATTGACAATTAGCAGCATCACTTGAGGGTTCTTTTGTGACTCTCAGATTTAGCTTCGTTTACAACCTGCTAACAATGTCAATTTGGTTTAGTTCACACGCCGAATAGCAGACGAGTTTCCTCCCCTGTAATAGGCTATTCAGGATTCGGCTTAGTTATGGATTTTCTGCGGAGTGCAAGCCCAGCTTTTGAGGTTTACCTATTTTGCCGGTATATGCTCACAAATTTGTTCAGCTTATGTTATTTTGATGTAAAAAATGAATGAAAAAAAAAAAAAAAAAAGATTATCGAGTAGACTTTGAAATCGGATCATAAATATAAAGTAGGTTCCAAAATCGATTCCAGGCAAAAATATAATTACAGCATTAATCCGTCAGCAATGAATAGTCACCGATTATGGACATGAAAGTGGAAATGAGGATCAAGAGAGTAGCAGAATCAAAGAGAGAAAGAAATGCGCAATGAATTTCTCACTCAATTTTCTTGCTACACGAAGAATCTTCTGTATCTGGAAACAAAAAGAAAAAAACAAAAAAACTCTTTCACAACCTCATAACTGATTTGAGCTTGAAATGCTTCGATCATACAATTTCGGTATGAATTCGTCAGTTCAGGAACTCTATAAACTTCAAGTCTTCCCAGCCTGCCCCCTTTAAATGGCATCAAGTATCATCCCAGCCTGCAGATAAAGGCAACTCAAGACCATCATCAAGAAAGCACATTGAACTTCCGGAGAAACAAGTCCAAGAATACATAGTTTCGTTTCTGTCGGAAACAGGACAAAGGCTCATCGACGACCTTCCCTGATACTGCTGATTTCCTTGCTTTTAAATTAATCCATTATTATGGATGTCTCGCTTCAAGAGGCATAGCATTTGGTGTCAGTGTTACTGTAATAGCCGATGAATGACTTATTCAGAGAAGTCGCTGTCCTCGGATGGAGCCCTCTGTAATTTCTCTTGCAAATCTAAACTCTTGGGCAAAACTAATTCAGCTTCCTCTCCCGACAAAGAGAAATATCTCTCCAGGACCATCTGCACTTATAAGCAGTAAATGAGGTTTCAGAGAGAGAGAGAGAGAGAGCATAAAGCAGAAGCTTCTTGCAGCTTGCACTTCAGAGAAATTAGTAGCTATCTTTTCCATGACAAGTATAAATTAAAATGATGAAACCACACCAAAGCTTCAATGCATTACCATGGCGGCATAGGCATCGGCTTTTTTTTGCCGAGTTGACTGCTGGACACCTCTGCAAAGGTGAGCCAACAAATAATTAAAAAGCTTCTTTTATTTTTTTCAGAACCTTCATATAATGTATGGTAAATGCTGTCATGAGGTACCACGCAAAAAAAGACATGCTGCCATGACATACATTGCCTTTGGCCCAGTGAAACCTTTTAATTTTGCAGGCTCGGTGCAAAAATTGAGCATAAAAAGGAGAGAAAAACCAACCGAAATAGGGTCATTTTTTGGTAGGTGACCATTACTTGCAGAGCTTAGAAAAGTAACTGCTAAAGAATAAAAGCTACTACAACAAAGTTACTAATCTTATGTAGAGAAATTTATCAGCACGAGCAAATTACTATCACATGATACTATACTATGCTTTCCAAGAATAAAAACAGTACACGAATCCACAGAAATAAAAACTGCAGAGTTCTCTACAGCAAGCCTGGCATGTCCTAAGTAAAAGAACGTGAGAATCAAAATTGGGCAAAAGAACTGCTATAGTAACTAGTATATATGATCAATCATACAGTTGAAAGGAAATTACATAGACGACTGCTTGAATTTATGTAATGAATGCTATAATTAGGACTCACCTCGCCTAGACTGTGGAGATTGTCATTTATAAAGATATAATCCAAAAGATGCCTTATCATACACCAGGAAACCCCGACCCAGGGGGAAAAAATGAACATTCTTAAAGCCATGAAGAAAATGAAAGTTGATCAAAATGGTTTTCTAATACTTAAAAATTAAGGGAAAAATCTGAACTATTTAATTTGATGAAACTATCATCTTCAAGCTGTTCAATATTTGTGCCCATAATCTAGAGTAAGAAGCAATTACTAATGTAATGTAATATAATCCGGACAAGGGACATGCAATCCATAAACCGTACAACTCTTAAAGCAAGTAACATGCCAATCACTTGGTCAAATGAGAGGTACATGTTGATCATATGGCAAGCGGCTTCAGCTGATGTGCCATGCTCATCCTGCAGATATATTCTCAAACCCCTGAAATCCAAAGCTGAAATCAGCTTCATATCTAAATGGAAGAAGGCGAGGAAGGGTCTTTGTCCTGCAGGTAGACACTTTTAGAGAAAGAGATGCCTGGCCAGCAATTGCAACTTTCAAGCACTGCAGATCCCACGCCACCATCAGTTCTTACACGAACATAATTTAGGGGTAAACTAAAATGTTGTAGGAAAGACCCATTGCTAAACTAGTCGACATGCAGTCTAAATGCATTTGAAATGGAGTACAGCAACATATGATTGCAAATCAAAATCTCCACTCAAGTACCATCAGGCCAAGAAAGACAACCTAAATAATACTAAACAAAACAAATGCAATCATTTCACCTCTCCGCAGCTCGAGCTGCGAGTCTTCCAGCAACACTGCGAACTTTATTAGACTGAATAGTCTCTTTTCCATCAGAAGATAGAGGAAGCCCAATGATAAATTCATCCGCCTCCTGCAGATTATCATGAAAGCATTACACAGAGAAGTCCATATCGAACTTACTGACCTAACAAGGATGCCATAAAAATTGACAAGGAAGAATTCCGACCTCTTTTTCTGCAATGTCCAGAAGCCGCAACTCAAGCTTCTGTCCTCGCAGTTCCAAAACCTTAAAAGTCACCATCCTTACTATTAGATTCACCCATAAGTGAATCTGACAAATGCACAAACAGTTCATAGATCACAGCGAGAAAAGCCAGACATTGGAGTTTACCGTCAGAGGGCGAAAACAAAAGCCTTTGCTAAGAGCAACACCGGTGCGAGACAATCCCAAATCTAGACCGAGGGAAAACCTCCTCGCCACTTTGGATCAGTCTTACGGCGAAGGGCATTAGGGGGGAATGGAAGTTCCTTTCTTTTGGGATTGCAGTGGCACAAGTAGACCGAGGGGCATCGAAGAGAGTACGCGGAACTCGGGTCCTTCACAAGAATTGCACGCGCGAGCGGAGAAAGCTTTGTAACTGCAATTGGAACCGCCATCCGAGTTTGGGAAAGTGAGCCCTGCGAGATATCATGGACGTGCATTAATCATCTTCATCCTCAAGCAATGACTTAAACTCGGTACCAAGAAAACTCTACATGAAGAAAGCCCTGAGAAATGGTAGGGGCATAAATCATCTTCATCGTCTGAGCCATGAATTGAACTTGGTTACCGATAAAACTCTAAAATCCAATTGACGCTCAGTTCTCAACTTAACACTAAGCAAAAGAAACATTTCCCATGAATTTCTCGACCAAAGCTGCAGGCGAAGAAGTAAGAAAACCCAGAAACGGAAGAAAAGAAAACAACTTCAAGAATCAGCAACAGACAACATTAGACACGATTGGTCGGTGGCAGACAAAACCCATGTAGACGCGGATGAAGAACACACGGACGACACAAATGACGAGACAATGATAACGAAAGAAGCAGCAAAAGATTGGAACTTCCACCTGCGGCGGCGGCACTGGATGGTCGGGGCGTTGCTGCCGGAAACGAAGCGAATTGCCGCCGGCGGGAGATGGGTCACGCCGTCGAGATAGGCCGAGAGAGAGGAGAGAGATTGAACCTGCAGAGGAGCAATCGAGTGGAGCAGCAGCAGTTGTTCTTGTTGTTCCAGAGGAAATACGACCGCTAGAAAACATTTTGGAAATTTTGTTCTCTTAAATAAATAAAATTTTGTTAAAAAAAAAAAACTCTAGAGGTATGTTAACTAACTGAATAAGAAAATATTGCAGTCATCAAAATTTTTGATATCGAATTTCCCACGTTCAAGTATATTTAATCAATGATTGATGGTGCTCATTAACATGACCCAATAATAATCAACGAATTTTTGCTTTTGGGTTTTCGTTCTTCTTTTTTTTTTTTAATTTTATGACGAATGCACTTCGATTCTTTTATTTAAATTGCTCGACCTTTTTTTTTTTTTTTTTGATGATTGATTATATTAACATGTAAACTAAAATGATGTTGTAGATAACAGCGAAAAAAAAAGAAAAGTAAAGGATGTAGTTTTGGCTTTTCAATTCAAAATAAATGCGCCCTCTTCAACTTTTGGAACTCTAGCCATCTTTTCTGAATTCCCATCGACCTTCACCATGGACACTTGCGAAAGCGGCGATCAACGGCTAGCGGGAGGCTCATGGAGGCAGGACCCGAGTCCGTGGCGGCCGAAACTGAGCCCCTCAAAGATCGAAATTGGGATGCGAGCCTTCGAGGGTCAGCTCGAATCCTCGTCGGCTAGCTTGGGAAATCCGACAACCAAATCTCGGAGCATCAGTGATTCAAGATTCAACTATCGAAAAGCCATTTCCGACATTTTGCAGCTGCACACGATGAAATGAACTCAGGTTGCAGTTGAAGTTTACTATGACCATCTAAATTAGTCTTTTCACCTCAAGATTGATGGTACACAACTCTTAACACATGGGAGAACTTTGAGCAATAAGCTAGCGAGGACGTGCCTTCTCATTTGCCTTCTTCTGGCCAAAACCAACAAACTAAACTGCCCAACCAGCAGGAATCCTCTGTACCGTATGCTGCTTCGATTCTCTCTTCCAGGCGCAAGCCACCAGCAGACACCGTGAATCATGTCAGACGAGGTCATTGGTTTCGACAGTTCGTTTCGCCGGTCTTAATGAGCTTTTCGCACGGCACTAAATCGACAGCAGTGGCTATTTATCAAATATTGTACGAGGACTGTCTAATTTCAGCTCTCACTTCCAAACCACGCAACTAAACATATACTGTATCAGAAACATGAAGTTCAATATGAGGAGGATGTTTCTGTGTTGAGCTTCTACCTGCATTAGATGTACATGATTTTGAGAACTTTCACCTTCAATACAAAACCCTCGTCCATGAATTACAGACCATTTTTAAAACTGTTTATGTGATCTCAAAGAGAGATTTTCAGGCTGAAGCGAACAAAGTAAAAGACTTGCTACGTTTATTAGTATGTACACAAATGATGACAAAGATCGGATCCACATTTGTCTGTCACGATTTTACTCATGGCATCATGTGACCAGAGTCTCCAGACAAAGCAAGGCATTCTCTGCAGTCAGGAACCAATAGCAGAGATGGATTCAATGACTGTTGGAGGAAGCAGTTCCGCAAGTTTCCCAAATCCTTAAGTCAAGATTGTTCCAAAATTGCAGTATAAGAACTCTGACTTAGATCCCATCTTTTCCCGTACCATGTGCAATGTCTCCTTGTTCTTGGAACTCCTGCTTCAGGTTAAAACATCAAATCTCCTGTTCGTTTGAAGTCAAGCCATTCGACGAGGAATAAGACTGGGGTACCGAGAACGAATCTCTGCTAATTGTCTGTCTTTTAGCTGCCGAAGATTCTGCTGTGGAGCACACTTCCTCATCCCTTCTCGAGCCCCCCGGTTCATCCTGCAAGTTCTCACGGACTGGCTGCCTCTCGCTGACCGCGATCTCTTTTGCCCTCTTCTTGCAAGCAAGACCGCCCTTTGAATTCTGAATCATGGGAACCCTCTGATCATTAGAAGAAATGGTAAAAGAAGGAGCCCTGTCCTTTAAAACAACCTTCGGAATGCTCGAATTCTCATCTCCCTCGGAATTCTCTCCAACGACTTCATCGGTGTAGTTCGAGCTAGATGCTCTGGCAGCCGCTTCCAGTTCCCACATTTTGAAAATGGCTTCTGTTAAGCGCACTCGGGCAGCATCCAGGTCGATTATGGGTTTCGGATAGTTTAGTCCCAATTCGACCCCTGAAGCTTTGAGCACACTGGTGGGTGCATCCCATGGATGGTGGATCCACTCCGTCGGCATTCTCGCTAGCTCAGGCAGCCACTGTCTCACATATTCTCCTTCTGGATCAAACTTGCATCCTTGAACCTAACCATACATACGAAAAATATTCAGCATAACATGACTACGCAATGTCTCATTTTCATTCACAACATGTAAATTGGCGAAAGATTTAAAAGTTGCTACTTTTCTACATACCTCAGGACAATCCATACGTTCAAGCTCATGCCCGTCCGGTAAGCTCCCGGAAATATACTGCCAACCGAGGATATCACTTTCCAAGTCCGCATCCAAAAGTGTGTCCCAGAAATATTTCATACCCCATTTCCAGGGAAGCAGCAGAACTTTCACGGCAAAGCTCGAGACGATCACTCTTATCCTGTTATGTATCCACCCGGTAGCCCAGAGTTCTCTCATTCCAGCATCGACTAGCGGATAGCCAGTGCGGCCCTGTCTCCAAGCCTTAAAAGAGGTCTGATCGGGGCACCATGGGAAATATTTCAAATTGCTCAGCAGAGACTTCTCATGAGTAAATGGGAAGTTGAAACAAAGGTAGCGCGAATACTCCCGAAACCCAATGGCCCTGAGAAAAAGAGTTGCACTTTCTTCCCCACTAGAATTACCTTCTTTCGCCCACAGAATTTGCTTCAGACGGGTGGATTGGAAGACTTTCCTGACACTGACTTCTCCAAAATGGAGATACGGAGACAAGAGCGACGTTGAGTTACCCCCAACCTTCAACCTGTTTTCAGCATAACTGACCAGATGATGTTCGATAAACTCACTCAAAGCCTTATCAGCGTGGCCCCAACCCGGGGACCATCCTCTTCCTAATAATGCGTTGCTAGATCTTTCTGTTTCATCTTCGAGACCCAGGTCTTCAATCGAACAATTTTCCACTAATCCTGTTAATGACATGGTAGGAGTTTATTTGGTTGTTTCTCTGCAACATTGATATGGACTACTCATTTACATATAATAGATTTTTCCTGAAAAGTAATCGTGAAAATCTAGAAATTGTGGAGTAACAATGAAAAACTAGTCCCTTTTCATTTTCCAGGTGTAAATCACTGAAATGTAGATACTTAGTTGCAATTATATAGCATGGGTTAAGATCATTTTTGACAGTCTTCTGTCAACTAGTGGACCATTTAAGAGGGCAATTAAAACAAAATTTTCTTGAAAAGTTTATAATCAAGCTTAAAAACCCATAAGCATAAAGATGAACCTGAAGTTGGCAATGGCTCTAAGCGCCAGACAGGAGCGTGAGAGACGGGTTCCATTTGCATGTTCATGCACTTGTTCCAGTATGCGTCAAACATCGTAAAAGCAAGTCCTTTCTCGTCGTACACTTCCCATGGTTCATATAACAAGTCTGCATTGTAGCTTTGCACGGAAATACCAAGTTCCACTAATTGCTCCTTGATGTGATGGTCACGAACCAGTGAAACAGGATCTAGGATAATACGATGACAAGTAAGAAGCCCTCGTTAAAATTGCCGAAAGCTTCAGCACACCAAATTACAAGAAGAGCATACACGACAACAAATACTCCTTTCAGACACCATGTAAAGTTCATCTTATGCTGACTGAGGAAGTCACACTACATGACTTACCATAACAGGCTTAACAGTCGATATATGCAGCAAAATTATCATCTACTATTTGATGTCAAAGTTTTGAAAAGTGTCAAACTCAATCAGCAGATACAACTTTTTTGAAGTAATTCTAATGACAGTGAAGCTAAGCAGTTTCCTTTTTAACAGGGTGCAAAGATATAAAGTCTAGCCGAGCTCAGCTTGATCGGATGAGACTTGCAAATTGACTTGATCACATTCACAGTGGGTCATTAAACGATAAAACACCTCGGTCCAGTTTGTCCTCTTTCTTGTTTATTACGAGAGATGCTATAGAGCAGAGGACACCATCTCAATCACACCAATGTAGATTTATGATTGAGAAGAAGCATTGCACAAAGAGAGTATGCACACCCAAATTCCATGCGCTCTCTTATTTGTGTTGTTTCCAATTTCAACATCTAACCTTCTGAGTAATGCTGAGACCATCTAACATTTTGTTGTACATATAATATAACATGTGGTACAAGTAATCAAATAGAGCTCCTTGAAAGGACTACAGTGGTGCTAGTATCAACCAGCTTATCAACTCTGCAAATGAATTTCAAATATTCGAAGCCAAAAACCATAAGTTGCACTGAGAAATCTAAGTATCCAAAGATTGAGCTGCATTTCGGAGCTAGGGAGCCAGAGCTTTACCATAAAGATGATTAAAGACCACCCTTGTCGCGCCCACAGAATCGATGCAAGCCAAAAGTGCAGCAAGTGTGCTATCAGCTTTAATCAGCACAAGTTGAGAACCCAGAGATTTGAGGGACTGAGAAAGGTGTGACAGAGAATGCTTCAGCCACCACCGCGAAACCCGCCCCGGGTAGAATTGCCCTTCGTCTTTCGGACACCATATGAACACAGGAAGCACACGACCATCTCTAGCAGCAGCAGATAATGCTGGATTATCATCAATTCTGAGGTCCCTCCTAAACCAAACAATGATCTTATTGCCGGCCATTCCTGAATAAGCTCAGTTGCAGCTATGCTAAGGTCGGAAACAAGGATGACACTTTGCGATTGTCAAGAATTTCGACCCAGAAATTCCCTCTCGACTGAAACGAAATGCACCAAAGGAGAGTCTAATTGCCCCCAATAGACCGAAATTGTTGACTGCTAAGTCTGTCGAATACCGAGCAACCTGAGAAACCACTCAAAGGAACTATGCACCTACCACAATCCAGAAACCGTACCGAACTTTCAGGAATATGTCTCAGTACTCCCAAAAAACCCACTGAGCCATCAAGATTTAAGCATCCCCATCAAAAAAATCCCTACCCAACCTCTCTTTGGCATCTCAAGCAACAACCCCAAGGGAGAGAACCCACGATACCATCTAATCAAATTCGATGAATCAAGGCGTCTTCAGGCTCTAAAAATAGCCAAAACTTACTGGCACAGACGACTCTGGATGAAGTATCAGATACCCATTTGTTGAGTCACTGACTCTGAAGAAACCTCTAGATCCGAAACACCTTTGGCCTCTACCCGATCCAATTATACAGCCGGGAAATCACGGTCGAATTACAGCGCCCTCTATTCAATAATTACCCGGGACCGAGGCCATCGCGCCCCAGGTAAAACCAAGCCTCAGCTAACTCTCTGGGAAGAGATCAAAACTCTTGAGAAGTTGTCGGGTGGCGAGAGAGAGAGAGAGAGACAGACAGACGGACAGACGGACGGACGGACAGACGAACAGAGATGATCGATCCGTTCCGTGAAGATCGCGCGGGATTGAGATGATAAGGATAGTAGAGGGTGCGCCGAAACAGATATCTTCTCTGCCTCTGCGGTCCCACACGTTGTCTGCACACCCGCATTGCGCGAGCAATCAATGTGGGGATGGAGATAAGACCAATACCTGCTTGAAATGATATCCTACTTGCTAGTCAACTGTCCTTTTGTAACTGTTAACTGTTTCAGCCCTACATATCTCTTCACTCTTTTTTCAAGATTTTCCATAGCTTTTTCTCTGTTATGATTCAACCATCTTTGCATGAGAAAGCGTTTGTCTAGTGGAGCTTTTAAGTAACAAGCAATCGATAGATGTGTGCATAGATAGATTGGAGCATTAAGCAACTTATATCAACTGTCAAGTTACTTAGTTAAATATATTACATTATCATCATCTTTTACTTATTTAACTCGACAATAGATATACTAAAATTTAAAACTTGAATTCAATGGAAAAATGTCTTGAAATCATTGAAATGAATATGGAGATGTCTTAATGAAGTATTGAAAACAATGACAACGAATGCTACGTTCAGGGACGCAAGAACCACTACTAAGTTCAAAGAAGGATCTTCTTAACCTCAATTATTGAGAAAATGGTCAAAGGTACCTTTCAATGATAAAACATCACACTTGAATACTCCTAAATTATGCAAATCAGTTTTTAACATTATAGTCATACTAATTGTGTAATTTCATATAAAAAAACATGTCAGTTATTAGTATTATCTAACACATTAGAACGAGAGGGAGAAAAGTGATGAGTGTATCTTAAAAATAGCTAATATAACTTTGCTGATAATACATTACGTTGTTAGAGCTTTACAACTTTGGCTATTAGTGGGATTACAATGTATAACGTGTTAAGATGCACGTATGAGTTGTGTTAAAGAAATCTCACATCAGAACATTAGTATTATATGGAGCAAATTATATATTCTAATTGACTCATAACTCATTAGTTTAAGTTTTTAAGTAAATGTGAACCATTAACGGGTTCGGAGTTAGGCTCTCTCTTGGCAATCTCCTTAAAAAGAAGGTATTGGGCTTTTGTTGTGCGTTCCCAACAAATGATATCAGAGTCAATGATTAATTGGTGTCCCAGTGTATCGGTATTTGGTGAATATTTCAATAAATGAATCTAGTGACTAATGCGGTTTATGGGTTAGTGGCTATAGCAATGTCGGCCCAATGACAAACTTCATGGTTCAATCTAAAGAAAGAGACTATGGATGAAGTTGGTCATTGGAGATTCAAGTTGAGATCAATTGATGTGAAAGGATACTCGAATTAAGGGGAGCAAACCTAACACTAGTCCACTCGATGGTAGACTTCATGGTTCAACCCGAAGAAAGAGATTATGGATGAAGTTGGGCATTGAAGATTCGAGTTGAAATCAATTGATGCAAAAAGGATATCTGAATTAAGGGGGAGATTGTCATGAAGCATGTGTCAGGTGTGTTAAAGAAGTCCTAGATCGAAAAAACGATATAATGTAGAACAGTTAATATATCATATTTGGCCTATAATACATTAGCTTAAGTTTTTAAATAAAGATGGATCTAATTAAATACTTTGACAAGCTTGGAGTTGAATTCCCTCTTGGCAATCTCTGAAACTTGACACTAGTTCTACCACCTGATGGTAGACTTCATGGTTCAATTTTAAGAAAAAGACTAGGGATGGAGTTGGGTATTGAAGATTCAAGTTGAAGATCAATTGATGCAGAATGATATCTAAATTAAGAGGGAGTAAACCTAACGCAAGAACTCTTATATGTGAGGGAGAGATTGTTATGATCAATTGATGCAGAAAGATATCTGAATTAAGAATGAGCAAATCTAATACTAGAGCTCTCATATGTGAGGGAGATTGTTATTATGCATGTGTTAGGTGGATTTTGTCAAAGAAGTCCCACATCATAGAATTCGTATAGTGTAAATAAGTTATTATATTATACTTGGCTCATGACACATTAGCTTAAGTTTTTGAGTGAAAACATGTCTAATTAGATATGTCAACAGGTTCGGAGTTGAACTCCCTCCTGGCGATCTCTCGAAATGAAGGTATCAAACTTTTATTGCATGTTCTCAACATAATGTGACAAATCAATGAAAATCCTTCTTGCCATAACCAAGAAAGTTGTTAAAAGAGGAGGGTTTCTATTGGTACAAACCATTAGAATTTCAAGAGCAATCACGTGATGATGCAGTTAGTCACTCACGCCTTTCACTTCAAAAAGTGAGAGGTCCCAACTTCAACCTGATTGATTCTAATTCCTCGAAGCTATTCCCAAGAGTCACGGACATTTGTAGATCCATAATCGCTTGGTGTGATCCGATTTGGGGACCATCACATCCGACGAAAAGCCGATTGGTTATCGAGTTCAGCCCTCATTGTTTATGTTTGCACCAAATAGTGACCACATTGACGATATAGATAGACACGTGACTGAAGTGTCGAATATTATCATGTACATGATTAATTGTTGGCAATCACAAGAATTGGTATCGGTATTGGTGCACTTTGGTGATCACTACCAATTAGTTGTTACGTATGGTTAACAATGATCAACAAAAGTATCGATTAATAAGATTGATAAACTATTAAGACATTAGGAGAAAATTGAACGCATGAAGGGCATCAAGCTTGAGTTACAAGTTTGAAGTCGCTAGAGAACAAAGTGATTGGGATCATGGAGCAACTAACACCTATTTTTAAAGGAACAATCGTGAGAATATAGGCACAAAACTTTCAAAGATGAAAGAACATGACTACAACCGTAGGAGAATTACTTAGGAACAATTATTGCACAACTACTATAAATACCATCATTCTTCAATTCCTAGCACAAAACACACAAATCCACTACCTTTCAATTATTTTTATTTCCTCACACTATACTTTTAGTTTCCAAACTTGCCTTGTCAATTAAATTCCGACGTGTTTCTTAACTATAACTTTCAATTCTACATTGTCAATTAAATTTCCACTTGTATCTCTATTTAGAGTGCTATGTCGTCCATTTGAATTTCAACACAGTTTCTGTTTGTATAGTTCTATCTAAAGTAAAAGCTCTCATTATTTCTTGTCTATTTGTGATCTTTCATGTACGGAGTCACCACGAGACCTATTTTCTTTAATAAAAATCGAAAAGCTAATTTTGGTGAAAGATATTTGTCGCATAAGAAAATCCAGCGAAATTGTATAAAACAAAAAAGAAATGCTAAGATGGAGCCCGATCAACATGGGTCACCACACCAATGCACAAGGATCATCGGTTGGGGCACGTAACTCGGCAAGTGGGACCGGGCCTATTGCAAAGAATCCTTATCAAAAGTCACCATTGAACATGTCTTGATGTGTTGAATTAGTCTTGGAAGATGTTCGTGCATTGATGGGCTTTTGTCTCGTTCGGCCCAAAAATGGGCTTTGTCTCAAATTGAGATTACTTGCACGAGGCTCGATCTTTGTTGGGTTGTCTCTCGACTGTTTTATAGCTTCCGACTGTTTCGTTGGAATCTTTCTTATCATGCACATATTGAACCAATCAAACCCCCCATGTACATACATACAAATGCTTTTATATATACCCACGCGTGAGTAATAAATGGTAGGAAATCGAAAGTGCCCATACAAAAAGGTTGAACTAGGCAAATTGATGAGTCACTGTTTTCAGTACTAATTTAAATATTGGAGGGTTGTATTTTGTTACTTGTGGCGCCAGGTCCATTGAGAACCAAAGAGTTTGAGATCAACCCAGAGACAGCGGGTTCGACAGCATCCTAAAAATGGCCAACATTGACGTCAACTGTCCTAAGTGGCGTAACTGGTATTAATGTGGATAATTTTTACAATTTTTTAAAGAAAATTTCGACTTTTCTTATTTTTTATTTTTCTTATTTCTCTCCACCAGTCCACTTCCTCACCCAATGCTGGCAAGGGTTGCTGGCTCATACGGGAACAAAAAAGGAAAGAGAAAATTTTTAAAAAATTGCAAAAATTGTCTATATTATCGCTAGTTGTCCGATGGTTGTACCATATCAAGCATATACCGTACATGTCAGCGATTTCTGACTAGAATTGACCAAAAGGTCTACATTTACAAATCGTTAAAAATTTTACGAATAAATTGGTAAAATTAAAAAAGTTCAGACCTTTTTTTTTTTTTTTTTTTTTGGCAATATTACCGCATCAAACTCTAGAACCGTTGACGTGATTTTCCACTTGCGTTAAATTATACACCGACAAAAAGTCTTCAGTTCATCTGGGATTGGCTTGCCGTCGCCAAATCACACCGATCCCTTCAACGGAAAATAAAATACTTTTCAACTCCTCGTATTCCACCAAAAAGTGTGGACCAAGTTCCTTTAAATCCTCCGCGAGCAAAGCAAAAGTCATTAAATCAATGCTCTCTCTCTCTCTCTTCTCTCTCTCTCTCTCTCTCTCTCTCTTCTTGATTAGGTGGATTAGGTGACGTTTTCACCTAATCAAGAATATGTTTCTCCTTCAACCGTCATTGTGGAACGAGTCCAGACCATTGTGAAGTTGTCATGGAAATTATAATGAGTTAAAAAGGATTCCGTGTTTCATGTTTCTTTTGTAAATTTTTCGATGTATCATTATATTGCATTGCATAATCAATGTGCAATAAGAGTATTTGCACAGAAAATAATTCGAATAAGTGCAGCAAAAGCCCTAAACATTTCATCCTGACCGTCTCTAAAAATGTAGAATTAAGTTGTTTTAACTCATTGCCTGTCCTGGATTTAGTGTCATGGATGCTTGTGATGGGATTGTGATAGGAGAACAGTAACAATTCGAACAATATTGAATCAACACAGCGGAATAAAATAATCTCTCATATTGTGTAAACCTAATAGGAATCGATATAGAAGAGTAAAATAAATACCAAGCACACGAACACAAGACGTAAACCTCCTCAATATGAGGAGATCAAAAACCACGGGACCTGAGTCCACCCGAAATTCTTCACTATCAACAAAATTGGGTGAACAATGTTCTTCTCTAGCAAATACTAGAGGTACATAACAGCAAACACCTCAAGAACATAATTCTTAGCAATACACTTGAATTTCACAAGAGATCAAAGATAAATCTGACCAAAAACGCATGTTTTGATCAATCCACGAAAAACCTGATATAGGAAGCTTCAAATGAAAATCAAACCATTCAGATTCGAGAAAATTGCACCACAAACATACTGACAAAATTTCAGCTCAATCGGACCACGAATCAACCTCCGATTTCAACTTGATGTAAATAAGATATTACCCCAACCTCCAGATTTTCTGTTTTCTTTTTTTCTCTTGTTGTTATTTCCTTTTGTGGCTACCACTTTATATAGATAGTGAGAAACCTGATTTCTCCATATAACTTATCATATAGGTTCAAAACCTTTTTTGGACTTGTAACTCATTGAGCTTTTTCCACATAGGAGTGAACCAAGCTAATAATTTGTAGGAAGTTGATTATAGATATCTAAAAACGCATAGGACTCAATGAACTAAAGTTAAATTTTTATGACTCAATTGATTAACTGGTTAAATGTTTAGGACTTCTGCCATAGTTTTACTCTAACGAAAAAATATGACTATTTTTCTTGATGGCCTTTGTGGCGTTCTCACATCCTAGATCCTCTATAAAGGCCCTAAAGGAAAACTCTCTCTCTCTCTCTCTCTCTGTTATTTGAGATGTGAGAACTTTTCGATCTGATATCTGTGAAGGTTCAAGATAATGATTTTGGGACCTCGAAATCCGTGAAGATGTTGGTTGACGACCTCAAATTCAAGATGAGAATATCCATGGTCGCTGAATGAGAATGAGGGAGGGAGGAAGGGAGGAAGGGAGGGAGAGGAATTAGGTGGACGAAAACAACACCACAACGCGAGTTGCAATGCACAGCAGACGTGCACCGTAGAATAAGGCCTGCTCGGAAAGATAGGCGGCAAGAAAATGGGATAAATGAAGAGGGAGGAAAAGGAAAATAAATAAATAAATAAAATAGGTAAAAAAACATCTTATTAAGAATAGGAATGTTTACCGACCACCCAAAAAAAAAAAAAAAAAAATTATTAGAAAAGTTTGACATATAACAAACAATGACTTAGAAGATTCAATTAAGAAAAGAAAACCACTTAATGGGGATAACTAAGGAAGCGGTTACATAATACATTAAGTACAAAAAGTAATTGATGGCAATTAGAATCTTACGAACTGTATGGCTAAAACATACCAATAATGATCACAATTTCATGTACGAAAAGATATTAATAATGTTCACTAATTAATCCAAACAAATTTTTAACTTCCATTTTCAACATTTGAATTCGTGTTTAAATGTTCAGCACTTATTTTTTTAGTTTCATCAAACGAGCCCTTTGTCATTTATTTTTAGTTAGGCGATGTATGTCAACCATTATAAAGAGGTAAATTTAATATGTAAATTGACCACTCAAATTTAGGAAATCTTAATACCTTGGTTTCTACTTTAAGTATGGCGTCTGTACAGTTCCCTATTCGCAAATGGTCTTTTAATTTTGGAAATAGTGATAGAGAGGCACTTTTATGGTTTCCCGAAAGACAAATTCCTCATCATAACTTAGCGTATCCAAATTCGTTTTTGTCATAGTTCCCCATAAGAAGATCTTATCTTACTATACAAATATTAACTAATTGAAAATTGTTTAACGGTTTGTAGGACACAAAAAGTCATATCAAATTTATGAAAAATAACATAGGTACGACGTGTCATACCCAATTAGAGAAGCCCAGAGACAAAAAGTGTTGATTAGGTTAGCTTGAAAGTGATAGAGCAACGATGGCTAATGACTTCTTCTTCGTTAGAAATTCTGTATTCACGTGAAGAACAGGAATATGTAGGGACGATCTACAAGAGCAACTTAGGATTGGCCAACACTTATAGGCCAAAGGGCCAACTCGCCATTTGTCTACGATCAAAAACTTCCTCCAACCAGTCTTATGATGGGTCAATTATAACCCTCATTTACATAAACTGCATTGACGTATTGGTGACATTTATGCTTGCAATCCATAACGACAACCGCAATCGTAGGGTTAGAGAAAAACGCAACCCATATGAGATTTTTTGGGGCAACCCAATTCCATTGTGAAGCAATGTATAATTTCAAGAGGAAGACAATATGAGAAGAAGTTAACAATGGAAAAAAGAAAAAAAGGAGCAATCGAAACTAGTGTGACGTAAGGTAGACTAAGAAGGATAGGACATAGCGAAAGTGTAATGGTCAGTCAACTGAAAGGAAAGGTGAAATGGCTTTGATTGCGAAAGTAAAATGGAGGACCGCTTGGATGCATGAATGGCCTTGAAGTCCCGCTTTGGTGCATGAATGCCAATGGTCTAAAGCTTGACCTTTACATAGGAAAAGCACATTTCCAACTTGGAATACGAAAGATTTAGGACATATCTTGGATATTATTTTGACTAAGTGACTATGCTACCCTTGTTTTTTTATTGGGGTGGTGTCGGTAATGCTACCCTTGTTTGAAAGCACAACTTTTGAATTTCGTATGACAAACATGACCTATGATGAGACTTTTGGATTAAAGTTCGATGTTGAAAGATGCTACTAAATTTGCTTTACGCTAGTGCAATGTGTCGCCATAATCACATTACTTAATGACTAAATAAAAACATATATCTACCGACCAAAAATATATATATATATATATATATATATATATATATATATATATAAACATATATCTAGCTAGGACTACATCAGTAAATAAATTTAATTTACACGTGAACAATTCTAGTAATCGTACCATTGCTTACTTTCTTAAGTTGTTACTTCATAAATCTTGCTTCATGTTACTTCTTTGTGCATATTAAAGAGTTTTTACTACAACGGTTTCATAATAGTTATAGCTGTTGGTGATAAAAGGCTCAAAGTTTCCTTTTCAATGTGGAATGGACACAAGTTTGATGTTTTCCGGACACTCAAGTATCGACGCTAGCACGGTCGCAGAGAGGGAGGACTAAAGCATGCTGAAATACGACCCTTCCCGCGGCCAGACGAACTGGGCAACCAGCCGAAGGGGCAGTCCACTGGCCAAGCGCCCGAGAGCATCCGAGTTGCAAGAAGATTGAGGCAGGCGGTCAGCCGGCCCTCAATGTAAAACTTGATTTGAATAGATTTTTAAAGCTCTAATTCGAAGTTTATTTTGTACAGGAATTTTGTGAAAACCTAGAGAGTGTTGAGAGTCTTCATTATAGAAAGTTAAGAGCATCAGATTAAGTCCTTTCCTGTTAATTGATTGTTGTGGGTTTGGGCGTATCTATGATTGACAAAATAATTGAGTGTGAGCATTCAAATGATTATAGTGGAATTACCTCATTGATCTATTCATGTGAAGTAGACATATTGCCGAGCCACGTAAATCGTCAGTGTTCAAATTTGATTTTGGTAGTTCCTTCTTGCTTTGATTGTTTTGTTCGTTTATGCCATTACGTTACTCATAGCAACTATCGAATGTGTATTTTAATGAGCCAACATGAAATTGCTATTACGTCAAAACGTTTGTTGCTGCAACATAAGAGTGCTCTCACCTAAAGCTTCCCTCGAAAGTTAAAATTTTCTTTTAAAAACCACATGTTGGATAGTTGCATGTGCGGCATCCGTTAAAGCATCGCCCGGCATAAATTCTCCCTTCCCCTCTCTTTCCTCCTACTAGTTGTAAAATTTTAAATTGCGGGCCGACGTTTGAGACCGCGACCGTGCAGTATTTTTTGACTTGTTCACCCTTTACTAGATCCCCTAAACTCAGCCGTCCCTCATCGATCACCCACTCACTCAATTGGCCCACCCAAATCTTAGCAAGAAGCTCTATAGAGAAAAGTGTTTTGGAAGACAATTCTTTTGTCGCTCTTCAAGTATCGGAGGTTGGGTGTCGTGAACAAGGAGAGAGTACCGTATATATAGAAAAATTCTGCGATTAAAATCCTAAATCTCCACTCAATCTTACCTCATTGAAAATCTCTGTCCCACGGTATCGTCTCCTATCCACACAAATGCTTGCTGCCGCCGCCACCTTCGGTGAAGCCACCACAGCCGTCGCCATTATAAATTAGACAGATTATCTGTATAATGTTTAAGATACACGGCATATGTTTGTTTAGACTACAGATATAATACGAATTATGTACGCAAGGAATTGCCAAAAAAAAAAAAAAAAAACAGTAGCCCCTGTATTTGACTTTGACCATAAAGCCCAAACATGCACTCGCCGACTACATCGGCCAATTATTTAACACCGCAACCTTTTTCCAGATTTAGATTTCGTACTGTACTTGGTCTCCAGCGCGCAGCCAACCTATCATTGCCGGCGAATTAAAATATTTTTCTCCTTGCTAACCTCACCATTCAAATTTATAATAAGTATGAAATGGCCACGTGTAATAGATGAAGTAGGCTATTAGTATTATTATTATATGAAGAAGATTATCTTTATCCATTGAATTTTCTCTGGTCAAATCCTACTACGGGCAAAGATAATGGCAGAAGCGACGCCATGATGAAACAAGATCAATCTAAAAAAACTAAGCGTTCTCACATTAAGCAAGATCAATTATTTGTCCCCTTTTTCGTTTTGTACTTTGCTTTGGTCATTGAGTGAACATGAATGGTTTTTTAGCATTTTCCCTTTTAACAGATATGAAAAATGTGGTTTGAAACCCACCCACGCATAGCTGCACTGATTGAGGCCTGCCCTCCTCACCTGGCGGTCAGGAGTTCGACTTCTAGAGTCCGCCACAACTCCCAGAACAGTTTTGTGACTTAAGCGAGGGGCCTCGGCTGGTGGGTTGTTGGGCTAGTCTTCCCCGAGGTATAGTCGGTGCTGTGCTCTCGTAAGATGAGCTAGGCCGGATCCTCGGCATAAAAAAAAAAAAAAAAATTTGTTGTTTGAATATATAAATATTATATCATACTTTAACCTAAAAGTTTAAACTTTTAAATTGAACCTTCTGACATGATATTAAAGTTAGGTTCAGCCCCTTTTGCCCACGTTAGTCAAATTTCACCTGCCACTTCTAATCCGATTTGCGCATGAGAAGGCATGTTGAAATATCGCATATTGCTTAACAGTGAGATTCATATGTTCTTTATGACATGTTGTCTCCCTTCATCTATTGGTTTATAATTTTGAGTTGAACTTTCTCATATGATATCAAAATAGAAGTATCTATGTTCAAATTTTTCGGGCTCTTATTTGCCTCCCAAATTACATATTTCTATGATTTGAAATTAGGCTAAAGTCTAGTTTATGTGAGGGGTAGTGTTAGAATATTTAAATATAAATTACTCATTCATCTAACAATATAGGCTTTTAGAATAATTATCAGTGATTTAACAAAATCTCACAATTATAATGTAGACTCTATGTGATTGATTTAGTTAGTGCTCAAGAACATACATGTGTGTTTGGATTAAGTACATGCGACACGTAGGTTCAATTTTATTACAACCTAATGTAATCAATCTACAAGAAGTTATCTTTTCATCATCCACCATTCATTTTCTCCACTAATGAAATAACAACACACTTCCTATTTTTCAGTGACATTTTATATTTTCTTAATTAATTGTTGAGCATTTATTCTAGGGAAAATTTTAAATAGAGATTCAAAGTTCTCTCATTTTCTCAAAAGAAGGTTCATTGTAGATCTTGTTTCAAATAAAGGCATGAAGTGACTTACTTAGTCTCAAGTAAGGGTCTAGGAATCTTCCCTAGCCAACAAACACATACATCTCACTTGCTAATTTCGATGACATGGTTAGCGACATGTTTGTCCAAAAACATTTATTTTTCATTTTACTATCCATCATCTTACACACCGTAGATCTCCACATACCTTAGCATGGAGGAGTTGAAGATTGGCACCTGCCATCCTACGAGCCCATAATGTTTGAGGTCAAAGGTGTTAGAATGGACGTGTAAGTTGTGTTAAAATAGTATCGCATTGGAATATTCGTGTGGTGTAGAGTAACCAATATATCCTAATCGACACATAATTGATTGACTTAAGTTTTTGAGTAAAGATAGATCAACCAGATATGTTAACAGGTTCAGACTTGAGCTCTCTTCTTGCGTCTCCCCAGGCAAAAGGCATTAGACTTCCGTTACACACTCCCAATAAATTATATCAAAACCAATGGTAGATTTGTGAGCTCCCAATCTTGTTTTGGTGTCTAGTGTATATATATTAAGGAATGAATTTGGTGACCAATGCGATTACTGAGCAAGCGGCTGTCATGGTGTAACAAAGCAGGCATAGTTGTAGACTTCATGGTTCAGTTCAAAGAAAGAGACTAGGGATGAATTTGGGCTTGGAGATTCAAGTTGAGATAAGTTGATGTAAAATGATACTTGAATTAAAGGGGGATAAACCTAACACTGGAGCTCACATGTGAATATGAGATTGTTAAGATGCATGTGTGGGTTGTATTAAAGAGGTTCTACATTGGAGAATTGGTGTGATATTGTATAGTTATCACAGTTGACTCATAACCCATTGGCTTAACTTTTTGTGTGAATGTAAGTCAAAGTGGATATATTAACTAGTTTGGACATGGTATCTCCCTTTGCAATCTCCTTGAATGAAGGTATCGGACTTCTGCTCAAACTCCCAACAAATAGTATCAAAGCACATGTGGGTTGTATTGGAGAAGTCTTAAATCAGAGAATGGATGTGGTGTTGATAAGTTAATACATTATAATTAACACATAACTTATTAGTTTAAGTTTTTGAGTAAATGTGAATCTAATTGGTTATGTTGACAAGTTTGGACTTAGACTCTCCTTTGGTGATCTCCCTAAGTGAACGTACTGAACTTCTGCTTGCACTCTCAACAAATGGTATCTGAGCCAATGGTAGATTGGTGGGCTCCAATTTGTTCTCATGTTGGGAGAATATCTCAAAAAAAGAATCTAGTAACCAATGTGGTTACTGAGTAGGGGATATTGTGGTGTAACAACACAGGCCCAATGGCAAACTTCATGATTCAACCAAAGAAAGAGAACCACGGATGAAGTTAGGCATTAGAGATTCAAGTTGAGATAAGTTTATGTAGAAGGAAAGGTGGTCGAACTTGGGCTCCCTCTCGCGATCTCCTCAAGCGAAAGGCATCGAACTTTTGTTGCACACTCCCAATAGAAGGAATAAATGAAGCTATGTTGGAGCACGACCCAAAGCATGAGGGTGACAGCAAAGAGCACGACCAGTAGGATGCTGTGAACATATTGATCGCTTCAGCAGCAGCTCCGAGGGATCGCTTATAGCGAGGCGCCGTCGCTAGAAGTGGTGTCGTCCGAAGTTTTCCATTCAAGATTGTGATTGCAAAAGTAACGATGACTAACAACGATGGCGGAGGGGGAATGCTACAAGTGATGGGGAGGGCAGAGAAGCAACGTGAATTGGGCTCGAAGAGAGACTAATTAAAGAATCGAGATGAACCCTATAAAATTTATAAGAGAATCATTGAAGTGTCTGTGTGGAAGTAGAGGATGAATGGAGCATGAAGGGATGGTGCATACAATCGATAATTTCCAACACCAGATTTTGAAATGGTCATTTAGGAGGAAGAAGGAAGAAGACTTGCAACAATAAAATGAAAAGAAAAGGAAAAAAAATTGCTTTTAGATGAAAACACTCCTTAGCATCTCATTGAAATTAGCTCATGAGATGCATGTGCTCACTGGCCAGTGAAGATTTGGCCAGTCAATGGATTAGACCATTCTTTGAGACTAAATAAGTCGCTTCAAGTCCTTATTTGAAACAAGATTTATTTTGAATTATGTTTAAGAAAATAAGGGCATTTAGAGCTTCTTTTTGTAGTTTTCCATTTATTCAATTTTGTACACTCTCTTTTTCCACACTAGTAAGTGAGAAAATGAAAAATGGAGAAAATGGAAGGGGTATGATTGCGGCTTCGGTGATTGGTTGGAATTCTCTGTCTTATAAATATTTTTTGTTGTTTACCATAATATGTCTAAGTAGCGCTCCAATACAATCTGAATATAAAAAATGTGAGCACGATCTTAGTATAGAGATTGCATTCAACGGAAAAGTTAGTCACGAAAATCGAAAAAAATGTCAATTTTCAACTCCATTTCCTTTCCAACCAAAAAAATAGCTCGATTTCCTTATTAAAAAAAAAGTAGATAAAGACACAATGTCATATTAAAGACATTATGAAATATTAAAATGGGCTTGGTCGGTGCATTCTCCTGAACCGGATACGTATTCATAACCCCACCGTATTACTCTGTCGTCTTGTCATCTGGATCGCATTCAGCCAAGAAAAAAGGCCATATTTCGTGCTAAAAGACAACGATCCCAGCACGTGCATCCACACATGACCCCGGTCAATGTCAAAGTTTTCGTGCTTAATTGAAAGGGGATCGAGTTTATTACAAAAAATAATGCTCGGCATATTCGAAATCAAGATTCTGAGCCTCCTTCCCTTGACCTGTTTGGGAGGAACGATAACATAAGCGAGCTAGGGTTACGAGGAGTGGGATGAAATAAGAAAATACATTTTTTAAAAAAAAAAAAATAAATAAATAAAAAAAGAAGGGAATGAGGATCTTGACTTCTTTGTTTGGTTCGAGTAAAAATGTAATCCAATAAGGATTCTTCGTATGTTGCAAGAAAAAACAGTTTGAGCTGCAATGGAATTAAATTTCAATTTGATTTGGTGAAATGACTTTGCAACACTGTTCTAAAACTTGAACTATAAATTAGAAAAATTATTAAAACATTGAATATTTTTATTTACTACTATTTTCAAATGTAATTTAATTTTTCCCTCCATGATCAATTTATTATGGACGAAAGGTAGGCTGCAATAAAATACTAGAATACTCGGACTTCGGACACACAAAAGGGAAAAAAAGAAAAAAGGAAACCTAAATACTAATTAACAAACGACATACAGATATTGAAAAAAATTATATCTCACTTGTTAAATGACGTGGCATGTGATAATCAAGCGACTGAATACATGTTAAATTTTTCTTTGAACTCCTTTTGTCTATTTATTAGATCTCAAATAACCCAATTTGCATATAATTGATGGGTTTCGAATAAGTGAGGAAATCCACAGATGCATCTACCAATTTTGCCAATCATGAGAAGTAAAATGGGAGATGTACTAACATTGAGGCTAATCAATCAAAGACACTGCATGGTAGAATTCATTCATTATTTTTATTTTGGAAGAAAATGTAATCACAAAGATTTTCATTTTGGCATATAATGGAATATTTCCATAGTGGAGTCATGCAAAATTTCCAATGTAAGAAAATTTACGATACAAAGTAAGATTTTGTAAGATAAGACCTTGAAAAGATTAAAACTCACGACCTTGTACATGATATTATGTGAGATTTTGTGAGATCCTCAACAATTATTCTAAAAACTTAAACCGTTAGATTAATATATGATATAAATTTATGTTTTGTTAGCATGACGGTCTTTGGACCACTAAGAGAGTAACAACATGTTATAAGTCATAAATTCTTAAATAAGTAAATTTCATAATAATTTATAATTTTTTATTATTTATTTTTTTGACCCATAACAAGTTATTAATATCATAGTATATTAAAAACGGTCACATAAATATTTCTTTATAATATTAAATAATCTTAGAGGAACCATGAAGCAATCTAAAAAGGTATATTCTGACATAATACATAGTACCAGTTATTAATTTTCTTAAAAAGTCGCGTTCACAACTTTCATTCAATCCATGGCGTAGGTCGGTTATATCTTGATCAATCTAATTGATGAAGGTTGCGAGAATATATATGTTTTTTACCCTCCAATATCTGTTACCCTGAGCCACTCTTTTTTTAACAAGTCAGTCAAAGTCAAACATCACTGCTTCAGCATTAAAAAATTGCATATTTATATATGCTGATGCCATGCGTCGAATGCTCAAGAACAAAGTTAAATATGATTTTAGGGGAGAATTGGTCCTGCCATGCGCAAGACTCGCACAAACTTTGAACCATAACGTCAATGTCAAAAGATAAGAGACGACACCTATGCTTAATTGGAACTAAGACACTGAAATCGAGGTTAAATAGCAACTAGAACTTACAAAAAGTGTAATAATATTAAACTCGATATGGCTAAATCAAAGGTTTTGAACTGTTCGCTGATGGTAAATACCCAACCGATGTGGCCCATGACATGGGAGATTGCATGTTTGACCCTCCAATCCTAGAATTCTCAAAGCCTAGAATCGGTCCATGCATATCAACTTACCTAATACCTCTAGTTAACAATATTGTGAAGTCCTACCAAGGAAGTGCATCCATCTATCATCACGAAATCCTATGGTACGTTTCCGGCTTCAATCTTAGGTTAAACTTAGTAAAAAATATATTCGTTGGACGGAGTAAATCAGGCCGAATATTTCCTAGTAAAAAGAGCACTAAAAGGAGAAAGCAAAATAAAAAATATGGGAAGGTTAAGATCAACTAATATGGCAAGAAAGTGTGGAGAGAGACAAATGCATTGTAATCTTGAGACGATAATCACTTTTAGGTAGCATAACGTGGATGCATTTCCTCCCCATAAAATCAAAAGATCAATAGATATCACAATCCAAGAAACGGCTTATTAAAAAAAAAATACATCTCTTGCACGCAAATTTAGATTATTTGTGTTGTTATCGCATTTGATAAAAGAAATGTAATTTATTTCGTGAGATTCATAAAATCATATCATCCATATTTATTGGATCATGCAATTTCTCCCACCTTATGGAAATCAAAGGATATTATTATCCAAGACATAGGTTGGCATATATATATGGCAGTAGGTCCCTTAGCTTGCTACACATTATTTTTCTCTACACTATTTTGACTTCTTGAAATCGGCCAGAGGCAAAATGGGCCGTGTGGAAATTGCCACGTGCTCCTTTCTTTGAGCGGAGAAATTAAATTTCTGATTTGTAAAATATCTTGCCGTCAGCCGCTTTTCTACCATTTTTCAAACAAATTGTTTCCTCTCAAAATCTATAATGAAGTCGGCTTTCACATTTGTCCGATTGACCATTATTATAGGACATATGCAGAAATTGTGTTAAAAAAATGGAATGGAGTGTCGTCGCTTGTTTGTTTTCTAACTTGCATGGATTTCACTAGTAGAATTTCTAAGTATAAGTTCATAGTCTTAAGTTTACACGACCAATTATCACATTTATCTTATGTATCATACAAGACACGGGTCAAATTCAAATGAATGACCAAATATGATATTATTTATACTTGGCGATATATGGAAAATTGAACTTATGGTCATGCACCTAATCTAAAAACTCATTCAGTGTATAAGGTTGTGGCCAAATCAAGTAGGCCGTTTTAGATTGTTTTCGGCCTCAAAATCCGGTCTTTTCATGAATTTCGGATTAATTTTCTATTTTTCAGGCTATTTATTTGCGTAATTTCAGACCATTTTGTCTTTTCTTTATTAATGCTGTGTTTTCTTTGTTTTCTTGGTTGGATTGTGTTTCATTTGTCGATTAGGGTTTTTGTAGTTTAAATACTTGTTTTATTTTAGAAGAGGACAGCTTCATCACCATGTTCAGAATACAATTCAGAGATTCCTCTCTTGTTGCCGGAATCACCCCCATTTGCGAGTTTCAAGTTGCTTTCGCTTATGTTGCACTTCGTATAAATTCCAACCGAGACATAGCCACTGCGTCCATACATCTCTCATCTTTTGGACAATTTTTTTTTTTTTTTGAATAACTAAAATGTCGATTTGGTAGATCAAGAATATCAAAACTTTTATTACGATTAATCAATACCCTGAAATACATTTTTTTATGAATGTAATCACATCAAAAAGATTACTAGGGAGCACAAACAAGATAATAAAAAAAAAAAATCCAAAATGGGGCTCACATTCGGACACTTCATCCATTTCGTGAGACCATGTTAGAAATGCTAAAACATAAATTGGTTTCTCAACATAGCAAGCAATCATTTACTTATGGTGTGTTTGTTTTGTGGAAAACAAATAATTTAAAAATATTTTTTTAAATAATTATTTTTATCAGTCAAAAATTTGAATGAAAAAAATTTCAATGTTTTTTGAAAATGTTTAAAATATAAATATAATGAAACTTTTTTCATGACTCATTATTTTATGCGATACAAGTTATTATTATTAGAAAAATATTTTTCAAATCATTCATTTTTCTAATAAACAAATAGAGTCTTCCATCAATTCGATACATTAGTCATAGGCCCTTCTAATATATTAGTTCACACTCCTCTTTCAAACATCGGGGACGTGTATTAGGTATATCGTCTCTTATAATATGATATTGACTAGGTTTTATGTTGTTTACATAGATAAAGTAATAATAATAATAATAATTGCCATAGAATATATTAGATCGACAAGTGTGCAATTAGAAATCTAGAAAATCACCTCAATTGAGAGACTCCAATTCCTCACAAGTTCAATTGCTAAATACTGCTATCTGGAAGTAGACTAACAAAAATCAATGAGTTAATTTATGTTTTCATTGGCAACAAGTTGACGTGATCTATTCCGTGCAAAGTAAGACCAATCATTAAATCAAAATATATTATCTTTTCTGCTGGCTGGGGATTTAATTACATAATTTCATTTTTGACCAATTTGACCGATTAAACCTCTTCATCCACAGATAATTTCTACTTTATAAATAAATATATTAGCCAACATATAGACACTTTCAATGTCTACTAAGATATTGTCACATTTATAACCAAATTTAACATACTTACAGCAAATATATTTTGTAAATCAAATTAACTTTGGGAACCACATTACCTTTGTTTAAACTTATTTAGTATATTATATTATTGTTATTGATTTTCAACATTGAGAAGTAACTCACTTAGGAATTGAGGAAAAAGGGTTATTTAAAAGTAACTATCAGGCCGTCCAATTACATATAGATTTGGATAGGCCATTCAATCAAATACAAATTGGGATTTTTTTTTACCAATTTGACTAGTTAAACCTGTTCATCTACGACTAATTTAAAAGAATCTCTAGTTAATAGATAAATTAATGATAATGAGTTCTGGGTTAAACGAATAATGCTACTGGCAGAGAACAACATGAATTATGCTAGGTGATTTGATTAACCAATTGAATAAAATAGCCATTGGTTAGGGCTTTAGGGAATTTTAGCATAGAAACTGAAAGTTACCTTTTCCTTTTCGAAACTGAAAGTTATTTGTTCAAATTTTACTAACAACATGTTAGGGTCACATGCACAAATTAAGGACATCTATCAAATCATTTCGTCAAACTTACCGGGTGTCTTCCATGGATCTTCAAGTGTAAGCAGGCATCCACTTGTGTTTTAGGTTATATAAATAAATAAATATAGCATATTCTTTGTAAATCAAATTTAGCATTCTTACCTCCAGTATACTAGGTACATAAAAAAAAATTGATATTTTGGCCAAAAAGTTATCAAATTTAATATACTTAATTTAGCGTTAATTCAACAACAAAAAGTAACATAATGAGGATTGAAGAAAAGGTTATTTAAATGCGAATGTCAAGATGGCTATTTTGGCTTCTTCAACACCTCACAACGTCATCTTCTTTATTTGGGTCCGTGAATAGTTAATTCCAAAGGGCAGCATATATTTCTATCAAATCCAACAGAAGATATCAATGCACGATCTTTTGTCTGATATTCAATACCTTTTTGTGTACTTTATCGCCCCCTCAGAAGACAACCCGTGAATCTGCCACTCCCATGACCTCACTCATGAGCATCTTACTCAGTCTTCGTCTAAAACCCTTAATCTTTAAAGAGAGAGAGAGAGAGAGAGAGAGGAGAGGCTTTTTCCTGGAAGATGCCTACGCAGATTTGAACGAGCACGTTGTCTTGACTTTTCAAGGTTGGATGCAAGTATAAAACGGCAGTCTGGGCAGAGAAGAAAAACAACCAGCTCGCGAATCTTTGCTTGTCTATCATCGAGAAAGAGAGAGGAAGCGAGATATCTCCCAAAGAGCTAAAAGAAGAGAGAGAGGAGATTTAGCAGTAAAAGCAAGCAGGAAGAAGAAGCAAAGAAGATGGTGAGAGCACCGTGCTGTGAGAAGATGGGATTGAAAAGGGGTCCATGGACGCCTGACGAAGATCAAGTCTTGATCTCTTACATCCAGAGGACTGGTCATGGAAATTGGAGGGCTCTTCCCAAGCAAGCTGGTAAATTAACTTGATAATCCATAGTCCTTTGGAATATTATTTAAGACTTAAAGCTAGGCCATGATCTGCTGAATACCCCCAAAGAATTCATTATGAGAATCTTACTATAATCTGGGTTTTCTTCCTCTCTTTTTTCCTTTTCTTTTTTCCATCTTCTTTTCCCTTTTGGTCCTAAAATGGAGCATTTGCACAAATCATTGCAACTAAAGTTCAATACCGAATCGCTTGATCTGCTCTTTTGCATGTCTCATGCAAGCTAATAAACATCACTACACAATACTAATTAATCTTTACGTTAGTGCTGTATATATGCAACTTCGGTTTCCTTTTGTTTCCTAGCTGATCTCCTCCTTCTTCCTTTATAGGACTCTTGAGATGCGGGAAGAGTTGCCGGCTTCGGTGGATAAATTATCTGCGGCCTGATATAAAGCGAGGAAATTTCAATAGGGAAGAAGAGGAAACAATCATTAAGTTGCATGAAATGCTTGGAAATAGGTATTTTTCACTTATCAATCTATAATCATCTCTGTTAATTCGGTGGACTCTATGTCGTTTCCTTTATGGTTTATATTTGCTTGTTAGCAAATACGAAATGAACGAACATGAGGAAACATGAATTAGGAGCAGGGCTGTTTACCAGTCCGATCCCAATTGTCAGAGCGGAGCTCTATCAATCGTAACCACGTGTTCTCTAAAAGTTTAAGCCCTTGGAGAACGATACGAGTCATTTTTTAATCTTAATTAACAAATGGCTCGCAGAGTATACAAAAGGGGTTTTGTGTTTGATCAAAAACAAACAAGCGTGCTGCAGAAAGATTCTCTGGTTTGGAGCGCTAAATGGTGACTGCACATGGAGTGTTCTGCTTAATAAGCCAAGACCTGCTTAAATTTCTGCTTTCACTTAGCATCTTCTCGGTTATTCATGTACAACATTACAGGATCCTTGCAGGTTTGTCTGATTTGTATATTTCACTGCGAAATTTCAGGTGGTCAGCTATTGCAGCAAGATTACCGGGGCGCACAGACAACGAAATAAAAAATGTGTGGCACACACATTTGAAGAAGAGGCTCAAACAAAATCAAGTCACGCCAGCGACGACAACGACCAACAACAAATCATTCAATTTGGATTCTTCCGAGCCAACGATACCCAGATTGCTGGAAAGTTCCGTCCATGCTCCAATGTCGCCTCAACCTTCCTCGAGCGAAATATCCTCGGTCACGGATGCTTCAACGTCCACACGAATTGGAGAGGCGAACAACATCGAGATCAAGAGCGAGGACATGGAATCCTCCGAGGAGTCCTTCCCTTTAATCGACGAGAGTTTTTGGTCGGACATACCAAGGTTTTTACCTGATGAATACTCGAGCGACTCGTCTGGATTTTCCTGCTTCAACGTAGATACGCAAACTCAGTACTCGGTGGCTCCGATGGCTGATAATGTGCAAGGGTGGCCTAGTGATGGTCTAAGCCATGTCGATAATGGAATGGACTTCTGGTACGATATTTTCATAAGAGCTGGGGGTGCAGAAGAATTGCCAGACTTCTGAAGAGAGAGGCCAAAACAGAGAAGACAAAACAAAACAAAAAGGAAAAAATGGAACGGACTGTTTTCTGGCAGCCAGAGAAAAAATTGGAATTTGTGGGGTATTAAATATTTTTCTCCTTTGACCGTTAAAAAGGGAAAGCTGCAATTTTTTTCCAATGTGGGGGCAATAAGGTTTGCTACTTTAAGTCCAATTAGATGTCGGACGAGCCGAAAGCGGAGGGAGGCCTTTTGGTGGCGTGGATTGAATTCTATTCAACACATTGGAGTTACCGCTAGCTGACTTTTATAGTGAGAACACAAAGATGTTGACCTAGGAATAGGCTTTGACAGAGAGTTGTAAGAGCATTTGTTGTTTTCTCGTTAGACGATAGATGTTAGCGTCTGACAATTTCATTCAGATTTGTTCTCCTTTCCAAACAAGATTGAGAATAACTAGGTTCGAATTGCATGTACCAGAAATATTGGAGCTAAATTCTTTGGATTGTTATTCAAGTGTGACACTTACTCCTGAAACTAGATGGCTGGATCCATGCTTTTGTTGTTTCTCTATCTTTTTGTTTGTGTACACGTATGTATAGTTTTATCTATGAGCAGGAAATCCTAGATGATCAAGATGATCGAGCTTGTATATTCATGGATTAGAAATAAGTATTTGCTTTTGGAAATACATTTTGAAAACATGTGAAATTTGTTTCGTTTGGCCTGTATATAAACGAAAATATTTACACAAGTTCGATGGGAACATAGCCTAGAACTTAGCATTGAGAGGCATTGTTCCATTAACTAGGATGATGGGAAATATAGCCTTGTTTTTAATTAAATTTGTGAGTGGATAATGTCCATGTTGCATTTTACGAATTGTAAGATTTAGTTGCAGGAAGTCTCCTGCAACTGGGGATGGACTATGACATGGCCTCTATGATATCACAATTATTAACTTTTGTGTTATTTCAAACGGGACATATTTTTATCCATTCTAGATTGAAGGAATCCTCTATCAAACCTTTGATACGAGAGTTATAAACATGGATACCATGTATATGTAAATTTTACTAAAAGTAAATGTGAGTGATATTTATGTTTATAAGTTATAAATAAGAAAATTAGTTTGAGAAAATTTCTCCGGCCACTTGAGATGGCCCTTTCAAATGCATAAGTGGCATTGACCTAAAATCATACCACAAAACCCCAATACAATTACATTCATAGATTAGGGTATTTGTTTGGTGGAAAATTAGTAGTTTGAAAATATTTTCTAAAAAATGATTTCTTATATCGTTTAAAAATAATAATTGAATGAAAAAATTTTCTTCGCCCATGAAAACAGTTAGGCATAAATTGTTATTGAAAATTATTATTTGTTTACTAATTTTCCTAAACAATATAAGCAATCATTTTCCATAAAATGAATATATAGTAAATCTAGGTCTAGAATTTTCGCATAGAATATCAAATCTGAAGTTCTTGTTAGTATGAAAAAAATCTATAATTTTTCTAACTAAATCAAATAACCAATCTCTTAAAATCTTATTACAAATTTGCACTCAACCTTACTCCATCTGCAAACGTCTCTATCATGACTTTGTTTCCTAATTACAATCTTCTTTGTAGTTTTTTTTTTTTGTCAGACTCACTTTACTCTCTCACTCTTAGACTTTTGAAATGCCTCCTTAGAGGGCATGAGAGTCGAAACCCACACCTGAAACTAAATCGTCCACATCCCAATCTCCCCGAGATTGTAGAGATTCAAACCCCTCACCTCCCATCTTTTCATGTGATAAGGGTGGTGATTATAATGAAATTAGATCTTTCGTAGATGATTTGACCATCAAATTAAAATTCATGAAGGCTCAGTAAGAAGACCCGCTCTTAAATTCCGGCAATAATAATATAAACTGTGGTGGAGCTGATTATTGCCAAAAAGAAAAAGTAAAAAATTTCCCCCTTGAGCTTGGGAACGAGAAATTTGCCGAAGCCCGTGGAATTCAAGTATTTTTATTTTTTTTTCAACCATTGGATCACGTGTATTGTAAGCCTGTGATCTAAAACCTGTCAACGCCGCATGTCGGTTTCGAGCCCGATAATATTGTTGTAGTTTTAGCACATGAAAGTATAAACTTGGCCGGAAGAACCGTGATAAATGTGGATCGGATTAAGAACAAATGCTACCCGAGAATTGGAGGAAGGTTGAATACGAGTCATGATCGAATAACAAAAAGTTATTCAAATAGATCTTAGTTTCCGCCTAGGTTTGAAACTGGGCGAAAGCAAAAAAGAAAAAGACTAAAAAATGTTGAAAAAGAGACATTGATTTGAAGTTGGATGATCTGTACTTATGGGATGATACCAAGTCTTAGTCTCGAGGTATTCGCAATAACATCACAAGTTTGAATAACGCACGCAAAATCTAAATGGGAATCATCATTTAGGGACGAAAATGCCCACCAATACCACATATAATTTTATAATTTTTTTTCCCTTTCCATTAAGTCAAATGGCTCGTATTCATCATTGCACCATCGGTGTCGTATGGCCCAACCCAACAAAGGAAAAATCCGTTCATCATGATGCATTTTCGTCCCTAAATGATTATTTCCATTAAGATTTCTTCGTGGGTTTTTCAAACTTGTAATCTTGTTGCAAATACCTCAAGACTTCTTGTAACACTTACATCATCTAAGAAATATACAGACCATCCAAGTTGAAATCAATGTCTATTTTTCAAAATTTGAGTCTTTCTTTCTTCCTTTTGCCCTAAATTTCAAACTCAGTTGTTGATTTATAGACATCGTATTTGAATAACTTTCCGTTATTCATTGGATAACTCATATTTACAACTTTCCCCCAATTCTTGGATAGTGTTTGTTCTTGGCTTAGTCCGGTAGCCTCGTCATCATTAGGCAAGGGCGTGCTCGCCCAACCACTAGCGAGGCAAGCCCATGCCTGTGGCCTAGAGTCAACCTCACCCGCCCCTAGCAAGGCAAGCCCTCGCTGGATCTAGCGAGGGTCTCTCACCAATCTAGCCTTCACTAGATCTAGCGGTGACTTGCCTAGCTAGTGGCTGGGGGAGCTCACCCTCACTTAGAGACAATAAGGCAAGCCTCCTCAAAGGCCAACTAGGTCATCAGATTGAGGCCTCACCTCTACTGGTCATCGCCATCCAATGACTAGCTAGAGGAAGAAGGAAGAGGGGGAAAAATAAAGAGAAAGAAAATAAAAATTAATTAAAATTCAAAAATATTATTAAAAATTATTCATGTCTACGTCGGCCTGCCAAATTTGATTAGATGACTAAATTAACATAATTACAAAATGTTTAGGATTCAATTGGCCAAATAAATATTTAAGATTGAATTAACACAATTGTAATAGATTTATGACTATTTAGAAAGGACTTATGGTACAAGAATCGGCACTTCGCATTGACTCAAAACAAGGGATTTGAATTGCCTTATGAAAGTTTGCAACAGGGGACAAATAGGTTAATAAACTCGAAAGGCTGCCCCCCAATAATGTACTAAAGACGCTATTTGACATATCAAATATCTCTTTCAAGAGATGACTTAAGATACCACATAATTTTTTTGTGAAGACGATGGAAGGATCCAATTGAGACTACAACATCAACTATGAAAATTTTTTTGCTATGCTGCTTATCTCACAATCATAAGCGCTTAAGATGAGCATCTTAGTAAAAAAAATTAGGGGCAGGAAATATGAATTACATTGTGGCTGCTTAATTTCTTTTCTTCTTATAACCCATTGAGCTGCGTATTTTCTCTTACCTTAGCTGCGAGGCTCGGGCTAGGTCATCTCACAAATGGGCCGTTGCGAATAGGCCCATTCAGTATCTCCACTGCATATTTTCTCTTGGTCAACAAATTGTTTTCTTATAGATTATGAAACATAAAATTGGGCTGTATGATCTCCCTTCCTATCGATTCCTTTTTCATTTTAAATTGCGCTAAGGCGAGTGTAGGCAATCGGTTCAACCCAGAAGGCGAAATATAAACCTTGAGATAGACATAAAATCGGGCTGTATGATCTCCCTTCCTAGTGATGATGACATTTTCGAACTTTCAGTTCAAAAATGGATAATAAATGTCTATGTATAAACCCGTTTATGCCCCTTGAGGATTGTCCTAATAATTTGGAATGAGAGAGTTATTCCTTTTTCTTTTTGGCAACTCGGTGCAAAGTAATGGAATTTTATGTACTTTGTTGCAATTTCAATTCACTTGGTAGTGCATTGAAATTAAGGGTGATCAATTTTCGATTTGGTCCAATCTCACTTAAGAACCGAGAACCAGACCAAGAGGACTAGTTCTCATTTTTGGGAACCAAGGACTAGACCTGCTGGTCTTGGGACCAATGGTCTAATCTAGTCCAATGGAATCAGTCACATAAAAGTGTTTGGTATTCTAAAACTCCATTATGTCCAATATCTACCAAACTTGGTTTCTTTGCAAGCGGATGACATGAAACCCAAACCAATTTGTGGAAAGAATTGATCTTATTAAATTGATTAAAATTATCAAGATCCTTGTAATCTCAGCAATTGAAAGAAGAAAAGATCGATGAGAGAACCGGCTTGAATTGACCAGGATATTAATTAGAGATTAAGTTGATCCTATCGAAAAGCATTAACTCCAGCAATGCTTCCACAGCAAGCAAAAGGGTTTGGCCAAAAACACCTCTTTATACCTAACCAAGTGAAACAATACAAAGACCCTGCAGATAAATTCTCATTTATGTCTCATCATTAATGAGTATGGAAGGAGCTATGTAGCCATGTTCTCAGCTAAAGAATAAAACGGCATCGCTCAATTATCAACGTACACAATCAGAGAGCCTATAGAGATGAAGCCTCCATCTAACACAAGACAAAAACACTAATTTTCGTCCCCTTTTTCTTTTTTATTTTTAAGCCTACCGAGATAAAACCTCCATCTTTTATTGTTTGAAGGAATAAAAAAATGAAATATATATAATATGTCCAATCAGTCCAATTCCCTTTTAGAATCGGGAACATGACCGCACAAACACCGATTCTACTTTTAGAAACTGAGAATCAGATTGGCACTCCTGCGAACCAGACCAAACTAGCCAATTCGGTTTAGTTTGGGCTGTTCCTAGTTTGATTAGTCCGTCTTACTCACACCTAATTGAAATTGCAATCCATGTTAGAATAACAAACAAAAATTTCAAAAGCATTTATAGCCAATATAATATGGAAGGGGTCACAATGGATGGTAACGAGTACAATTGTTGTTGAATCTATAATTTCACCCCTCATAAAAATTTCAAAGGTATTAATCTAAGTAGTACCGACATGCAACATACGACACAACACGACATAACATGACATGACACGTGACACGTCATTTTTCAAAAATAGAGAATTCCGACACGTTATATATTAAATGAATATTTTTATTTTTAATAAATTTAATTCAAATTCACAAATAAATAAATAATAAAAAACAGCCTATAATGAATTTACGCTAATAATATTAATAAATCTATTCATAGGAAATTCAAAAGATATATCATAGTTAATGTGTATCCATGTTTAAGGACATATTTCTAACTTTAACAAAAATTATTGATAAAACTAATAAATAATAAGAAATTATAATTAAATTATTTAAATAAATCTATGATCTTCTACAATGATAAAAATTTATCATTATTTAATATTCAGTGTTTTTATTTTCCGAAATCACTTTTTAGCTTCACTTATTTATTTTCTGATAAAAAATAAAGAAAAATCAAAAATTAAAAATCACTCCCTTGTTTCCTAGAAGATGCCCACGTTTTTCTTTGATTCATTTTTCCTCTTTTATTCTATTCTTTATTTCTCTCTCTCTCTCTCTTTTCATACTTTATATTTTTATTGTGCTAGATATTGAATCGCAAGTTCAAAAAAGAACAAAAAAGGGCCGCCGGAAAGGAATTTTCCAAAATAATACAAATGTCATGAGTTTCCCCGTTTCTTCCCCCTCCCCCAAAAAAAAAAAAAAAAAAAATATTATTTCCCCCAACCCCCATTAGGCTCCCTTCCCTATTTCTCCCCCTCCCCCAAAAACTTTATTTCCCCAACACTCCCAGGCCCCCTCCCCCCCCAAAAAAAAATTATTTCCCTCGTTTGTTTTCCCCAACCCCTATTAGGCCCCCCTCTTCTCCAAAAAGAAATTTCTTTCCCCTCACCCCTATCAAGCTATCATTTCCTTTCTTGAAAATTATATGCTAAGTCCCATCATAAATCCATTTTTTATTTATTTTCTACTCTTCTTATTAAAATTAAAAGAGGAAGAAGCTAAAAACTTAGCTGTCACCTCCTCCTCCTCCTCCTCCTCGCACGACCCTCTTCCTCTCTATCTTTTCTCTCTCTCTCTCTCTCTCGGTCGCCTGACTCGCCTTGCAATCGCTCGCCTCTAGCCCTTCCTCTTCTGTAGCTGCAACCTCACCTCCAGCCCTCCATCGCGAGGTCCTAGTCATAGCCTTCTAGGTCGCCTCGATCTCTTCTCTTCCTCTAACCTTCCCTTGTAGTCGTGGCCTCGTCGTCGATTGCAGCCTCACCTCGCTCCCTCACCCTCGCCTCCACCCTTCATCGTCTTCTTCAACGATTCTCTCTCCCTTCGCACTTGCAGACCCGCCCCAAAAACTCACCATACCTCGAACATGCGTGTCAGAACGTATCGGGAAGAGTTAACCACGTGTTGGAAAATCTGACATGTGTTAACCGAGTGTGTGAGCGTATCCGAGTGTGTCGAACACGTCGACACATGTCGAACACAACACAAAAACTCTTGCAACGTGTCTATGCTCCATAAGTGTTAATAGCTCCATTTAATTTTGTGGAGAAGGAGAAGAAAATGTGAGTTCTTAAATAAAAGTGAGATTTCCTAAAAAAGAATGAATAGGAAAATACACTTTCCCCTGTAAAGTTAGGCGCATTGCACATGTTTACGATAAAATATAATAGAGGGATTGCTATATAAAAATGAAAGTTTGGGACTGGACTGTTGACACCCGCCCCTCTTTTTTCTCTCTCTCTCTCTCGCTCGGGGGCCCGGCCCAGCTGTTTCCTCCCCATTTTTTGAAAGGGAAAAAAGGGGCACTAGCAGGGGGGGGGTTGAAGGCAAATCGAGAGTGGAAAGCCAGCTTGGCCGGCCGACACCCAACCGACGTCCCCAGTAAGTCTTTTTCTTTTTTCTTTCTTTTTGTTTCCAGAGTTCAGCACCCCTTTGACCCGAAGGATCTCGTCTCGACGACGCCATGGTGTTACCCTGTTCTTGAGCTCGCCGGATCGGGGGCTCGCAGTTCTTCCGTCAGCTCGAGTCCCGACCCCGGCGGTGCTGCGCGTCGTTGCCTCTGGACCCTACTTGTTTGCCTATGTTTATCTCAGTCGGGTTTTGAGGTCCCGTCGAGTTATCGTTTGCCTCCGGCCCGGTCGGTGTTGTTCGATGAAATGTCTCCGTGATACCCATGCAAGTCACGTTCGTCTCCCTGAAATCGTAGATCCCTTCGTTCATATTCTGTTGGTTTTTATACGTTGCTGTCGCTGTTCCTCGCTCCTTTCCTTCCTTCGTCACGGTCGCTTGCGCGTACGTGGTGTGTTTTGCGTCCTCCGTTCCGGTGATGGACGGTGGCGGATCGCGACTCTCGCAGGGAGTGAGGGCGGACGGCGGTGTGAAGGAGGGGGCGGCGGCGGCAAATCTCGGTCGAAGGTGTTGGTGCGGTGAAGAGAACGCACGAAGAAGAAGAAGACCAAAAGGCAAAAGAAAAATAAAAGGAAAAAAAAGAAATAACAAAAAAAAAAGAAAAGAAAATCCCTGAAAATGCAGTGAATAACAAAAAGGGAAAGGACAAAAGAAATAAATAACTAAAAATTAAAAAATCGAAAAAAATAATATAAGGGAAAGTGGCTTCCAAAAAAAAAATATTCAGAAAATATTTAGGGGTATCACTATTTCTGAATGATTTTAAAGTTAAAGGTAATATATTTTTTTTGTAAGTAAATCGATACAATATATGATATTATTAATTTTTTATAAAAGAAAATATCACATTTATTTATATCTTGGCATTGTAGATATTTTTACAATCTAGAGAAGGGGTGCCCTAGAGAGCAAGGCACATGCTTTCATGGAAAATAGATATGAGATATGACACAAAAAATTGAATTTGACTCTCGTTACATTTGTTTTGGAATGTATATGAATGGTTAAGATCGATTTAGTATGTGATCTAATGGCCACTAATTCCCAATTAGGTCCCTCAATTCATTGTCCTTCCTAACACATGACTTGATTAGAAAGAAAGGTTATGTTTTGCTCTAATCTTATCTCCAATAAGTGAGTTTTAAATGTGAATACTACCGATGTTCAATTTTGATTAAGTTTTCATGTGAGTAATGTTTTTCAATGGGGTATCGCTTTTCTTTAAATAAAAACTGAACTTCTAAAAAAGAAAGAAAGGAAAAACCTTTGATCTCTCTTCTCTCTCTCTCTCTCTCTATAAAGGTTCTTGCAAAGTCCCATTGTCACCAACGACAAGCAGCTCACGCTCGAATGGCGAACCCAGAGGAAGTAAAGCTCTTGGGGCTCTGGGTCAGCCCCTTCGTGCGGAGGGTGGAGTGGGCATTGAAGCTCAAGGGCATAGCCTACGACTACATCGAGGAAGACATGCTCGACAAGAGCGCTCTGCTTCTGCGGCTCAACCCTGTTCACCAGAAAGTCCCTATCCTCGTCCATGGAGGCAGAGTGGTCTGCGAGTCGTTCCTCATCCTCGAGTACATCGACGAGACGTGGAAGCAGAGCCCTCTGCTCCCTCAAGATCCTTATGACAGAGCCATGGCTCGATTCTGGGCTTCAGTCGCAGAAGGCCAGGTAAATTTTCTTTTTCTCCTTTCGGGTCCTCTTTTTCTTGATAGATCGTGGGAAGATTGTGTAGTTTGGCCGGGGAATGCTGGTAGACCTAATTGATAATGGAGCATTTCTCTTTCCCCTGTCCAGAATGGAATGAAGCCCAGTGTCGAATACTGCACCTGTTCCTTTCTCGGTGCAGAGAATAGCTTTGCTTTGCTTGTCCTTGCTTTCCTGATGATTTTACCTTTGGAATTGTATTTAAGATTCAACGGTTGTGTGTGGATCGTAATAGCGCGGCTTATCAGTTACTCTGTTCCTGTGGATGATTTTACTCTGTCTTAGATTCTGCTTCCTTGCGCAAATTGACACTTGAAGCCCCCATTGTCCAAGAGTGAGATTGCAAATGGATGCCATTGCCTTCTCTGGGAGTCTAATCTGAAATTGCGTTTGGATTCAGTATGCTAAACGATAGAAGAAGAGGCCAAAAGGATCTTCTATTTCTAAGGCAAATTAGTTCCCATTTCCAAACGTTCTCACCAGAGTATTTTAGGGAAAATCTTGAGGGCCAGGTCTGGCACTTCGACTGTGGTTCTCAAAAGCACCCGATTCAAAATGTATTTATGCTCATAGTTCAGAACTTCAGACATAAATCAAAATTTTGCACCTTCTTGATATTTACTTGAGCCCGATTGCATAAGTACCTCGACGATTTAAAACAATTCTTTGGTTTTGATCCTGCAGCTTTTAAAGAATGCTTGGATTGCTCTGTGCTCTGAGGGAGAGGAAAAGGAAAGAGCCATAGAATTTGCCATTGAAGTTTTGGGACACATTGAGGGAGTGATCGAAGGCAAGGCCTTCTTTGGTGGTGAGGGAATTGGGTACTTGGACCTTGCAATCGGTTGGGTCTGTCACTGGCTGCCCGTTTGGGACGAGATCGGTTCAATGAAGATCTTTGACCCGGCAAAGTTCCCGGCCATGGTGGCATGGACCGGCAGGTTTGTTGAGCATCCTGTGATCAAGGAAAACTTGCCGCCAAGGGACAAGATGGTGGTCTATTTCCGCAACATGCGCAGCCAAATAATGGCTTCCAAGAGTCATGCCTAACCCAAGATGGCTATAAGCAAAGGTTTAGTACCGGATCATATTGAATAAAGCAATGCTGAGCGATAAGCAGATAATAGTAATGTGTTGGATGGAACCAAATATTTCTATATCTACTTGGCAATGGAATGAGCTGCATATTTTTCTTGTTATCTAATATGGTTTGTTGGCATTGGAACAATTTGAACGTGACGGGATGTCAAATTACTTTCGAGATCATTAGTTTATTTACATTTCTTGTCAATGTGTTAAATCTATCAAATATTAAATGATTTTATTAACAATTATTTAAGTCAATATCACTTTCTTCCAATTACCAATTAGTTTTGGGATGCCGACTCTCGTATAAGTTTCTTATTACCATTATTTATGTGCTTTTTAAAATTTATCAAGTCACCACTTTTATTTGTCTTACTTGCTGAAATTTTAAATTGACTAATTATTTTAGAAATTATCAACCTCAATGAGATTGATTACCAATTTTTCTCTGACTAAGTTATTAAAGAATTTCTTGTTACCAACTCCTATTAAATTAGTTGCCAATGTTTCTTTGTTTTGTTTAAAAGTATTAACTTCTTTTATCTCTTAAAAAAATTCTCTTATCTATTATCAACTTTTATCTACTTTGCACTAACATTTTATATTTACCAACTATCTATTCTATAATCCGAAAAAAAAAACTATTCTATAAAATTATTAATGAATTACAAACTTTCTTTGTAATTTACTAATTAATTTTGAGTAACTAACTTTCATTCGCACAAACCAACATTTGTTTATTTTTACTTAAATTGTCTAGGTTACCTCAAGTTTTCTTGGAGGTAACTCAAATGAGAATCAAGAATCCAAAATCAGATGATAATTATGAAAAAAATTGATAAATCACTCTAATATACACTATCTTTCATATAAATTCCAAAAATAAAAAAATGTTGACATGTTACGTATATACAACTTTCATCAATAAGTTCTTTTTTTTTTTTTTTTCCAAAAGTAACATTTTATTCAATTTCACATAAATACAAGAGAGAAACATCACAATCCAACTGTAAACCAAGACAAATCCACAACTTCACAACAAAACAAGCTCCATATAACAAGATGAATTATGAGATCAAAATTAATAGTCACATGTTTAAAGAGCAGATTTGTGAGTTCTTCACGCCAAAATTAATGGCCAATCACCGAATTTGTCTTCAATAATGTGCAAATATCGAGATTTCCAACTACGACTTTGCCCTTCGACAGTGCGTACCTAAGTTAGGCGTCCTCAATACCATCACTGTTCAAAGAAACAAGGTCGAATGAACACAGCTTGTGAAAGCCAAACCTTCACGAAACTTCTCCAATCACCTTTGAAATTGGACTTGTACATGAACGAAATCCGAGGGAAGTGAAACCCCAAAATCATGCACACAAAAATCCCCAAATTTACACTAGTTTCGGATAAAAACCTCCCCGAGAGATAAAAGTTTCTAGATCTAGACTAGATCATATGAGAAAAACTCCAAGAAAGGGAGGAAAGTGAGGGGAAAAAGAAAAAAAGAAAACGAAAGCAGCCCCCCCAAAAAAAAAAAAAAAAAAAAGGGAAGGAGATTTCTAACCCAAACCTTCCCCTCCATAGAGATAGAGGTTGAAGAAAAAAGTTATTTGAAAATTAGAGAGAGAGAGAGGACAAAACCCTAAGGAAGAGGGAGAGTTTGCAATTTGCACACAAGAAAAAGAGTTGGTAATCTCATGTAGTTTACCAATTAAAAAAAAACAAAAAATACTAGATATATTTCTTAGCAACAATTTTGTATACTTTCTAAGACCAATTGAAATTCACTAGCATGAAAAAAAAAATAGTATATTTTGTCATAAAACAATAGAATTCTACCTCATGCAAATTACGTAACAGCAAGCCCTTATTTGTAAGCCTGAGTAACATCTGAAATAAGATTAGATCTAAAGGTTATAGGGCACGTATTATTGCTTAACTCATAAACTAAACTTCCATACATATTTATCTCGCATTTACACGAAAGCATAATCGATACATGATAACAGCACGTAGTATACTAAGCTTTAATCACTTAGCGATCCCTAGTCCGTCTCGTCCGAGGACATACACGTTAATATACCTTCACTTTCATGTTGCTTGACTCAAGCTTGCCTTAGTACACTCACTACCACGGCCTCAGTCCTCTATTCCTCTTTGTGATGACCTAGGCCCCCGGCTCAACATTGCGAACTCCTCCCTCGCATACTTCAACCTTCGAGCCTCCTCCCTCGGGATGTCCTACGAGTTCATCACCACCTCCTCTGGCTGGCTTTGGATCACTGACAGCCGCCCTACCAACGAGCTTTTCATCGCATTATTGATGGTCGGTAAAGAGACATACTCAAATCCCTTTGCGCTAATATGTGCTAGTTTGAGATTTTTTTTTTGTAACACGAAAAACTGGTTTGGGAGTAAATGTGGCATTGCTGTATTAGTTAATGATTTTTTATGATACAAAAATTACTTTGGGATAAATGTCGCACATGTGTACCAACTTGAAATTTTCTGTGACATGAAAATTAATGTGAAATAAATGTGGTAAGAATGCATTGATTTAGGATTATTAATGGTATGAAAATTAGTTTGGAATTAAATAGGGCACTATAGTGCCAATTTGAAATCTTTTGTAATATGAAAATTTATCCATCGTAAAGGTGATAGTAGTGTACTAATTTGATATCTTTTATAATACTAACCGTTTTCTTTATATAACCAATCGAGCTAGCTCTTTCTCCTACCTAACGTAGCTGTAAGGCTTGGGCTAAGGTATTCTTACAAATCGGCCTTGGCCCTTTCGCTTTGGACCTTTGCGACTAGGCCCTCTTAGGGTGCATTTAGTTAGATTTTTGGGGAAAGTCCTTAGGAAAATACATAGGACTTTAAGTGAAAGGGGTTTTTCAAAATGTAAATTGTGTTTGGAAAATTATAATCTGAAAGTCCATTATGAAGTATCTTTGAACGAAATGGTGTTTGGAAGACTTATATTTACAAAGCACCTTTATTATTAAAAAAAGAAAAAATATATTTGGCCGGTAAGCGCAGCGGCTGCCAACAATATGGGATCATCGGCAACAGCCATCGTCTGAGGTCACTGGACCTTAGGCAGCCCCTAGAAACCACCGGTGAGGGCCGTTCGAGGTCGGGCGACCCCCAGTGAGACCTTCGCCTAAGGTCGGGGGGCCTTGGTGAGGGCCGTGCCTGGGTCCCGTGACCTCGCTGGCGGTCGCACGACCCTAATCAGTCGTCGCCGAGGCTACGCAACCCTCACCTGAGGTTGGGGGACCTTGGCGAGGGCCACGCCTGGGTCGCGAGACCTCGCCGGTTGTCGCGCGACACTGATCCGCCGTTGCCGAGGCTACACAACCCTCGCCTAAGGTCGGGGGACCTTGACGAGGGCCTCGCTTGGGCCGCGCGACTTCGGCGAAGGCCGCGCTTGGGTTGCGTGACCTCGAGCAGCTATCGCCGAGGCCACGCGACCCTTGCTTGAGGTTGCACGGACCCCCACAGAGGCTGCCGTGACCCAGATGGCGTGGAGGTTGCCATGACACCCTGGCGACAGTCGCCTGGGTTGCTGTGACGGTCGCCGGCCCCTTGCAGCCCTGCACAACCCTGCCAACCGTCCTCAACGAAGAAGATGAACAATGAACGCCGAAGATGATGAACAGTCATTTTTACATTTGCAGAAGGCTGAAAGCCTAAGGCAACCCAAGACCAACCTTAGGCTTTCAGCCTTTAGAAGGCTGGCTTTTGACTAATGAGACTTGTAAAATTGTTCCCAAACACCTCATACTTAGCCCAAAGGACTTTAGGTGTTCAAAGTCCTTTGCAGAGTAGTTTTCAAACGTAGCCTTAGTATTTTCTACATATTTTCCTGTCCAACGAATTGTTGCTTGAAGTTTATAAAACATGATATCGGGTTATGTGATCTCTCTTCCTATTGAGCCCTTTTTCATTTAAAATTGCGTTATTTTACGATTAGGTAATTGGCTCAACTCAGAATATAAAATTTGAAAAGGGGTTTGCAACTCACTTCGGGAAGTTTGACCCCATAACAATGAAATTCTCGGACTTTGGGTTCAGCAGTTAATATGATATTTAATCGTGTTTACTTACGCCCCTTGAGGACATGCGAGTATACGCATTTTGTTGCAATTTCAATCCACTCGGAGCTGCAAAAGTTTCATTTGGAAGTGCATTGAAATCGCCATTTAAAATGGATAATATCTAAGTCAAAAATTGATAAATTCTGCATATTTTAATCAAATAATCTAACCAGATTTTTCTTTAGGGGGTTTATTTGTTGACATCAACAATAAATTAATGATGTTGAAAATCTTTTTTAATTATTCACAGGATACGTTTGAAAGGCTGTGCTACTTTAATAGACGGAATATCACTTAAATTTTCGTCGACAATAATTGCGGGTAGTTCTAGCGTTAGTGCTATTTTAATCTTTACGTTAAAGAATTATTGTTCCTTATTTTGACTTTAAAGTAGGCATGTCCCGTTGATAATGGTACCGACCCTAAATACCTACTGATCTGTGCTGAGAATGCATGGTGTATACGCGTTTTACTTTCACTATTTTTGGTTTCAATATGATATTGTATAGTCACAATTTATTGTTTTCGTTTATAAAAGATACAAACATTTGACTTGTATTTACATAATTTAAAAAGTTAATACCATGAAAAACCCCAAACTAGTACACTCGTGACAAATTTACTACAAAATATTTTTTTAATCACAAAAAATCCCAAATTGGAATACTTATGACAAATTTATACCAAATGACCACAACAAATCACAAATTGATACATTTGTAATAAATTTTGCCCAAATTATTTTTTTGGTAGCCAAAAGCTCCAAATCGGCACATTTATGATAAATATACCATTCATTAAATTATATTAATATCATCAAAAATCAGAAAATTGGTACAATTGTGACAAATGGAGAGTAAAATCCTAAATTAGTATACCAGTCAATTATCATGTGTGATCTAACTCAGCAATTTGACAATAAAATTTAACGAAAATTAACATAGAATAAATTTGTCATAAGTATATCATTTTGGGGTAAATTTGTCAAATGTATACCAATTTAGGGTAAAATTAATTTAGGATAGATTTATTACAGTTGTATCGATGTGGGGTTTTTTTATGGTATTAAACCTAATTTAAATGCTTCCTATTGAAATTTTAGTAACACCAAATAAAAAAAAATGTTTATTTAACATCATTTTACTAAACAACATCTTGCATATTCACATCGAATTATACAATTTGTTCTTTTTTTTTGGCTCCATGATGCCTTAAAGTATCAACTAGTTAGAACTAATGAAATAACAAATTAATTTCTTGATAAAATAAAAATAAAAAAACTACTCTTTCTTAATTTAAAACAATATCAATAGTATATATTCAACATAGGCAAATTATAATAGATAATACAAGAATAAAAATTTCAGAAGGGCCAATAGCCCTTACAACATGATGTGAAAGGTGTCACTATGGATGGTAACGTTGTGCAATTGCTGTGGAATCTGCAATTCATCCCTCAAAATTTTTTAGAGGCTTTAATAGCTTTAATAAACGTTGTGGCAAAGAAGAAAATGGAAGTTCTTGAATGCAAGAGAGATTTCATAAAAATAAAAAATGTTATGGAAATACACTTTTACTTCCTTAAAGTTATGTGCTTTGCACATATTTACGGAAGGTTGGTCCTTAGCAAGACCTTAAACTGCTACGGTTATCGGAGTCAACTCCAACCGTAAAATGGGGTAATGATAAACCGCCGGGGGTCCTAACGGAATTTCCTATTCCACCCCGGGCTTGATTCAGGCTCTTTCGCGCTGGCCTCTCGACGACTGCCAGCCCGATATCCTGGAAATGAAGGTATAGTAGAGGGTTAATGATAGGAACAAAATGAAAGTTCAAGGGTAACACATGTAATAGCTGAAGATTTAGGTACAAACTTATTTGACCCCAATAGTTCGATGAAGTTTTGTCTTATATAACAAAAAATATCAATTCCAATATATTTTAGGTATATTTCGTCTGACAGAAAATGTTATCTACTCAGTAGGGCAGTTCCTTGCTGTGAATAAGAAATGGATGGACCTGCTAAGTGGCGGCAATGCCCAATGAACGATGAGAACAGTACTTCGGGCTCACGCAAACTCCATCCTCACCGTCAAACTCAACGGCCACTCGGTCTCTCATTGAATTTTTCACATTTTATAGAGCCACTTGGTCTGCGATGAATCTGGACGGGAGACGTTCTAGCATGCATCGGTGCATGTAAACTTAAAGCATTTCAGCCCTTAAATTATATGAATTCTATGTGAGACCTGTCAACAACATGGGTACAGATGTATTGAGCTTACGTACATCGCGATTATTTAAGAATATCTCCATGAGTCCGACACTATTTATTGAATGATTTAAAAGTTAATGCTAATTTGATTTTTCGTAACTAATATGATATATAGTATTGTAACTTTTTAATAAAAGCAAATATCACTTTCAATTATATTCTTGACATTTTAGATATGTTTACAATCTTAAGAAGGGTTGCCCTAGAGAACAAGGTGCATACTTTCATAAAAAAAGAAAAAAGTATAAGATATGACCCAAAAAATTAGATTTAACTCTCATTCCATTTGCTTGGAACCCTATAGACCCACATATCTCCATATATTAGGCATGTAATATAAATGGCAAGCTGCTCACAGAAAAACCAGTCTTCTCCTGAGGCGCTCGAATGGCGAATCGAAAGGAAGTAGAGCTCTTGGGGCTCTGGGTCAGCCCCTTCGTGCGGAGGGTGGAGTGGGCATTGAAGCTCGAGGGCGTAGCCTACGACTACATCGAGGAAGACATCCTCAACAAGAGCGCTCTGCTTCTGCGGCTCAACCCTGTTCACCAGAAAGTCCCTGTCCTCGTCCATGGAGGCAGAGTAGTCTGCGAGTCGTTCCTCATCCTTGAGTACATCGACGAGACGTGCAAGCAGAACCCTTTGCTCCCTCGAGATCCTTATGACAGAGCCATGGCTCGGTTCTGGGCTTCAGTCGCAGAAGGCAAGGTAAATTTTCCTTTTCTCCTTTTGAGTCCTCTTTTTCGTTCTTTGAGGAAGAAAATAGGAACAGGGTCTCGATTTTCTTGATAGATCGAGTGAAAATTGTGTAGTTTGGAACGGGGTCTCTAATTGATCATTGAGCATTTCTCTATCCTCTGTCCAGGAGGAATGAAGCCCTGTGTCAATTATTGCACCTGCTCCTTGCTCGGTGCAGAGAATAGCTTTGCTTGCCCTTGTTTTCCTTATGAGTTGAGCTTTGGACTTGTATTTAAGATTCAAGAGTTAAGTATGGATCGTAATAATGTGGTTTAGTGCGGTTTTTGAGTTACTCTGTTCCTGTGTATGATTTCACTCTGTCTTAGATTGTTCGTTGCGCAAATTGACAGTTGAAGCTCCCATTGCAGACGAGTAAGATTGCAAATTAATTCCATCGCTTTGGTTGCACGTCTGGATTCAGTATGCTAAGCAAAAGAAGAAGAGGCCAAAAGGATCTACTATAACTATGGCAAATCCAATTTCCAAAGGTTTTCGCCAGAGTATTTTAGGAAAATCCTGGGGTCATATTCTGGCACTGAGGATCAAAACATTAACTCGTCTTGCGAACTGTTCATTCAACTGGGGTTTCTCGAAAGCACCCGATGCCAAATGTAGTGATGCTCATAGTTTAGATGTAAATCAAAATCTTCAATCTTCTTTGAATTTACTTGACCCGCCTCTAGATCTTGCATAATAAGTTTATACCTCAACGATACGAAGCAATTCTATGGTTTTGATCCTACAGCTTGAAGTGAATGCTTGGCTTGCTCTGTGCTCTGAGGGAGAGGAAAAAGGAAAGAGCCATAGAATTAGCCACTGAAGCTTTGGGACACATTGAGGGAATAATCAAAGGCAAGGCCTTCTTTGGTGGTGAAGGAATTGGGTACTTGGACCTTGCAATCGGTTGGGTCTCTCACTGGCTGCCCGTTTGGGACAAGGTCGGTTCAATGAAGATCTTCGACCCAGCAAAGTTCCAGGCCATGGCGGCATGGGCTGGCAGGTTCGTCGAGCACCCTATGATCAAGGAAAACTTGCCACTGAGGGACAAGATGGTGGTCTATTTCCACGGTAAGCGCAGCCGAATAATGGCTTCCAAGAGTCATACCTAAGCCAAGATGGCTATAAGCGAAGGTTGAGTGCCGGTTCATGTAGAAGAAAGTGATGCAGATCATTGAGCAGATAATAGTAATGTGTTGGATGGAACCAGATATTTCTATATATACTTGGCAATGGAATGGGCTGCCTATTTTTCTCTTCATCTAATGTGATTTGTTGGCATCTGAACAATGTGAACGTGATGGGATGTCAAATTACTTTCAAGAACATTAGTTTATTTACATTTCTTATCAACGTCTTAAATCTATCGAATATTATATGAAATTACTTATATTTATATAAGTGACATATCACTTTCTTTCGATTAAGTTACTAATTAGTTTTGGGACGTCAACTCTCATATGAGTTTCTTATTACCAATTTTTATGTGCTTTTCAAAATTCATCGAATTTTCCATTGAGTTATTACTTTTATTTGTCTTACTTGCTGAAATTTTAAATTGACTAATTATTTTAGAAATTATTGACCTCAATTGGAATGATTACCCATTTTTCTGCGTCCAAGTTATTAAATAATTTATGCTACCAACTCCTATTTGAATTATTTACCAAAATGTTTCTTTGTTTTGTTTAAAAGTATTAACTTATCATATCTGTTATCAACTTTTATCTACCTTGCACTAATATTTTACATTTACCAACTATCTATTCTATGAAATGATCAATGACTTGCAAACTTTCTTTGATTAATTTACTAATTAATTTTAAGTTACTAACTTTCATTCATGCATACCAAGATTTGTTTATTTTTACTTAAATTTTCTAAGTTACCACTTTTTTTCCTTGCTTACCAAATTTAAAATTTATGAAAATTACCAACCTTAATTAAAATTGAAAAAAAAAAAAAAAAAAAGGTAACTCAAATGAGAATTCCAAAATTAGATGATACTTTTGACAAAAATTGATAAATCACTCTAATTTACACCATCTTTAATATAAATTCCAAACATTCAAAAGCATTGATAAGTTACATAAATAAACTTTGGTTGATTAGTTTTCTCTTTTTCACCAAAGGTAGCATTTTATTTAATTTCACAGAATAATAAGAAAGGAACATTGCAATCCAAATAAAATCATGACGAATCCTAAATAATTTCAAAACAAAACTAGCTCCATATTACAAGATAAATCTTGAGAACAAAGTTAGGAGTCAACTCAAAAAGCAAATTTAGCCAAAATCAGTGGCTGATCATGAAATTTGTCTTCAATATAAACACATACCGAGATTTCCGTCATTTGGACTTTGCCTTTCAGTGGTGCCCTCAATACCATCATTGATCTCCATATAACGAGATGAATCATGAGAACAAAGTTAATAGTCAACTCAAAAAGTAAATTTGTGACTTCTTCAAGCCAAAATTAGTGGCCAATCATCGGAATATATCTTCAATAATAAGCATAAGCCAAGATTTCCATCAATTGCTATGACGTTGCCTTTCAATGGTGCGTACGAAGGTTTGACGTCCTCAACACCATCACCGTGTGAAGAATCAAGGTTGAACGAGCACCAATTTGGCGCTTGTGAGAGCAACTTTTTCACTAAACTCTTCATATCTCCTTTGAAATTGGACTTGTATATCAATGAAATCTTAGGGAAGCGAAACCTCAAAATCATACATGCAAAAATCTCAAAATTTATATTAGATCGGGATAAATACTTGCTTGAAAGGGGAGAAAGAAGCTCCGAGATCTAAATTAGATCAAAAGAGAAAAACTTCACAAAAATGGGAGAAAAGCAAGAAAAAGAAAACAGAGAATTAAGTATGCCAAAAAGAGGGAGGGAGGATCTGGCTGAAACCCTCCCCTCCATGGATGGTGTTGACACATAATTTATTTGTTACATTAAGCATTTCATAACATTGCATTTAGGTAATAATAATAAATATTTAGGATTAAACTTATCTTTTAGAAATAACATATAAAATAAAATAAAAAACATTTGGAGGGAGATTTCAAAAAAAATAATAATAAAGCGTTTTTCTTGTTAAACACATATCTTCATTTCAAAATTTAAAAAAATTCAGTTGTGTGATTTTGGAGCCTTTTTACTGTTGGATGGTTGAGTGAATATTTGCAAATCTTCAACAACTTTGAGCATTTTCACTATAAAATGCGAGGCTTCGTAACGGAGCGAGGGGGGACTTCTCTTCGTCGAAGGAAAATGAAAGCAAAAGGGAAAAGTCAGTAGGGGAAAGCTTCTCTTGCTTCAAGGAAGAAACAAAAAAAAAAAAAAAAAAAGAAGCAAAGAAAAGAAAAGTCAGAAGCTTTTGCTTCTGCAGAGAGTGAGAGAGACAGGTGAGAGATAGTGTCAGGTGAGAGAACGTAAAGAAAGGGGCAAAAAGGTCGACTACTGTTCATCTTCCTCGAGTATTCCTGCTGCCCATTTCCTCCGCGCTACCAAGACTGCTGCCGCCGCTCCTGTGCCCCCGCATCGACGCCGGTCCGAGATCCTCTGCTCGCACCGCCTCTCAACTCATTTGCCGCCGGAACTCCACAGCCGCGAGCACCCCCACGACTCTGCCCCCACGCCGACCACTACACCGCACCACCGTTCGGAGCTCGACGACCGCCCCGACGCCGACTCTTCTGCTCCGCTTTCACCGGCAGCGCTTGACGACCCACGCCGGCCACTACACCGCACCACCGTTCGGAGATCGATGACCGCCCCGACGCCGACGCTTCTGCTCCGCTTTCACCGGCAGCGCTTGACGACCCACGCCGCCTCCGCTCCGCTCGACGCCGCGAGCAGTGACCTGCTCGTTTCCACTTGCAGCGCCGCTCGAACGTCGCCGCCGCCTGCGCCTGCGCCTCTGCCCGACGCCCCTGCAGCACCTCCGTCTGCGACCGCCTGGTGTCCGACGCCCCCTCCTCTGTGCGACGATTCTGCAGCCGCTCCGCGCCTCCCTGCTGCTGCGTGTCCTTCGCCTCTGTTCGCTGCTGCACGCCCGAACAAGGCCACCTGCTGCTTTCTCTGTTTTGCTGCAGGTGTGGTTCCTGCCGAATCTCACCGGACCTCCGACGGACAGCCTCTGCTCGCTGTTGTTTTTCCTCATTGCGTGCCAATCAGTCCTCTCCGGAGCTCCGACGCCCGCCGTCCTCCCTCACCGAAACGCCGACGGCCAACTCCTTGGTGACCTAATCCCGGCGACCCGTATTTGCTGACGCCGTGAGAGACCCAAGCCAAAAAAAAGAGGAAAAATTAGGTAGTTTAATTTTTAATTTTTATTCTTACTTTTCACAAACTTTTATCTTATTTTATATATTTTGTTATTATTGTACAATTTAGAATATTGAGATGTGCTTTTCTTTTATAAATCTCGTAGGCATTAACGCCAGGTATTCTATCCCAAATTATGGTGATTATTAATTTGACCCGTAAGACGTCGGATCATTTTTTTAATTACTTTAATTTTTAGGAATTTTGATAGCATTTCAATTGTTAAATCATTATAGAGTTAAAATAATTGTTAATTTAATCCGTGAGATAACGGATTATTTTTTCGGTTATTTTAATTCTTTATCTTCATTCTTTTAAAATAATTACTTGTTTGGAAAGATTAAAAAAAAATCAAAAAAATCAAAAAGTACATAAAAATCTAAATATTGCATTAGAGCATTTAGGTTTAGTAAATTAGGACTGTATTTTTAGGGTTAGTAAATTAGAATTGCATTTATAGGATTATAATTTTTAGATTATACTTTTAGATGGGTGATTTTTGTTAGGGCTAATTTTAAATAATGTTGGCATGTCTTGATTTTTATATAGCTTTTAAGATAAGATATAGTTTAAGTTAAATTGATTCCTAAAATAAATTAGAATATCATTCACTTTAGTTAGTCTAATTAGTTTTTTAAATCCGAATTTCAATAAAAAGAATCCAAAAAATATTAGGTACATATTAATTAATTTGCATAATAGGTTTAATTAGAATTTGTTTATTAGTAAAATATTGTCATATCTAGAACTTAGGTACTTAGGCCTATACACATTTCATATTTGAAGCAACGCATTTTAGTTTTTTAAGATTCATGTAAAATTAGGATGATTTTCCTTTAATAAAACCAAAACAAAAAAAGAACCAAAAAAAAAATGTTATTTAGGTTATATAGATTTCATAATGTGCACATTACATGTTGCGTTTTAATTAGTGGGTTATAGGTTAATGTTTTAACATTCTCATCATGTAGTATTTTTAAAAAATATATATATATATAAATAAAAAATAAAAAGCCGAAGATTAGTATTGCATCTTTATTTTTTTCTTTAATAAGAATTATTAAGTCATTTAAAAAAAGAAAACACAAAAGGTCATTTACTTGGTTAGTTAATAAATTAGTTTATAATTAATCATATTTCATGTCATCATTGTTTAGTGTAGGTTGCATACATGTATAAAAAAAATCATAAAAAGAACATGCATATAGAATTGCTATGTCATTTATCCCATATCATGTAGCACATGCATATTTAGGATTATGTAAATTAGATTGCACACATATTGTAATGATTCAAATTATGTCATATGAATTGCATCTCACATGTCATTAAAGTAAAATTCATGCATATCAAATTTAAATTAAGATTGCATATAATTAACATTTTCTAAAAGAAAAAGAAAAATTAGATATCATGTAATTTAGAAATCATGTTTAGGGCATGCATTTTTATTAGCATTTTTTATTGAATTTTATTTTATTGATTATGCACCCGCATGACCACCATTTGCATGTTAGTCGCTTAAGTTAAAATTAATCAACATTGCCTGCAAAATATTTTTGAAAGTAAAATAAAAGGTATCGAAAGGGCGTTAGACTAATCTAGCGTAACCATGTCCCCGAACCTACTGAATCTCTGATTCGCAAAAGTAAAGTATTCTCCCATACTTTACTTGGGTTTCTAACCAACCCTAATTGGTTAGTGGCGGCTCCAAATTGAATATAATTGCATGTTTAAATAGATTAATTTCTTAACATCAAGTCGCGATTGGTAGGACTTGGGAGGGTCCGTGCCAAGTCTTTGGACTTAGTAATCCATTAGCCTTCTTTAGATAATTCACCTTCAAAAAAATTCGGGAAAGTCGCGCAGATGGTGAAGAAGTTATGTGAAATTTAGAAGGAGAGAAGAAAACCTAAGGAAGAGGGAGAGTTTGCAATTTGCACGCTATATAAAGAGTTGGTAATCTCCTTTAGCTTACCAATTGAAACAAAAAATTACTAGTTATATTTCTCAACAACAGTTTTTTATACTTACTAGCACCAATTGATATTAACCGGTATGAAAAAAAAATAGTATATTTTTGTCATAAAACAATAGAATTCTCTCTCACGCAGATGACTTAATAGCAATCCCGTATCTGCAAGTCCAAGGAACATCTGAAATAAGATCAAATTTGAAGGGTATAGGACACACATTATTGCTTAACTCATAGGCTAAACTTCCATTCATATATATCCCGCATTTACGCAAAAGCATAAACGATACACAATAACATCACAAACTATACTTAGCTTGCACTTACTTAGTGGTCCCTATTCCTTCTTGTCCGAGGACATACGCATTATTTTAAATTCACCTTCACTTCCATTTTGCTTGACCGAAGCTTACCTTAGTAGACTCGCTGCCACAACCTCAATCCTCCATTCCTCTTTGTGCTGACCTAGGCCCCAGGCTCAACATCACGAACTCCTTCCTCGCGTACTTCAACCTCCAAGCCTCCTCACTTGGGATGTCGTATGAGTTCATCACCACCTCCTCTAGTAGGCTTCAAATCGCCAACAGGCGCCCCACACACGAGCTTATCATCACATTATCGATTGTTCGAAAGGAGATGTACTCAAATTCTTTTGAGCTAAAATGTACTAGTTTGAGATTTTTTTTTTTTTTGACCTGAAAAACTAGTTTATGAGTAAATGTACAATTACTGTATTAGTTTAGGATTTTTTTTTATCATATGAAAATTACTTTGGGATAAATGCCACACGAGTGTACTAATTTGAGATTTTTTATTATATGAAAATTAATTTGGAGTAAATGTAGCATGAGTATATCAATTTAAGATTTTTTTTTATGATACGGAAATTAGTTTGGATTTAATAGGGCACAAATGTTCTAGTTTGAAATATTTTGTGATATGAAAATTTAAGAACGATAATGCGACAGTAGTGTACTAATTTGATACTTTTCATGATATTAACCACCTGAGCTAAGTCTTCCTCTCGCCTGACTTTACAATGAGGCTTGGCCTAAGGTCTTCTTACAAATTGGCATTGGCCCTTTCGCTTTGGACCTTTCCGACTAGGCCCTCTTAGTGTTTTCTAAATATTCTTCTTGGTCAACGAATTATTGCTTGTAGATTATAAAACATTACGTCTCTCTCTTCCAATTGAGCCCTTTTTCATTTAAAGTTGCATTATTTTGGGATTCGGTAATCGGCCCAACCCAGAATATAAAATTTGAAAAGGGTTGTGCTACTCACTTTAGGAGTTTGACCCAATAACAATGATATCCTCAAATTGTGGGTTCAACGGTTAATGTGATGTTTAATCGTGTTTATGCTCCTTGAGGACATGCGATTATGCGCATTTTGTTGCAATTTCAATCCACTCAGAACTGTAAAATTTTGATTGGAAAATGCATTGAAATCGCAATTCAAAGTAGATAATATCTGCACTGAAAATTGATACAATCAGCGTATTTTAATTAAATGATCTAACCAGATTTTTCTTAGGAGATCAAATTTATTTGTTACTATCAACAATAAATTGATGACGTCAAAATATTTTTTCGATAATTCACAAGATACGTTTGAAAGGTTGTGCTACTTTAATAGATGAAATATCACTTAAATTTTCATCGACAATAATTTCGGGCAATAGTTCTAGCGTTAGTGCTATTTTAATCTTATGTTAAAAATTATTGTTCTTCTTTTGACTTAAAGTAGGCATGTCTGATTGAAAATAGTACCGTTTCGAAATGCCTATTGATCTGTGCCGAGAAAAGTAAATATGCATTGTACTTGAACTATTGTGTTTCAACATGATATTGTTTGATCAATGTTTATTGTTTTCATTTGTAAATACTATAATCATTTCACTTGTTTTTACTTAATTTATGTGCCTCCTGTCGAAAAGAATGTTTGGTTACACCAAATTAAAAATGATTATTTAAATCATTTTACTGAACAAAATGTGTTCATTTTTATTGCTCCATGATACCTTAAAGTATCACTAGTTAGAACTAATGAAAATAACAAATTAATGTCTTGATAACATTAAAAAACTACTCTTTCTTAATTGAAAACAATATCATTATTATATATTCGACATTGCAAATTCTAATAGATAATAAAAGAACAAAAATTTTAAAAGCGCTGATAGCCCTTATAACTTGATATGAAAGGTGTCACTATGGATGGTAATATTGTACAAGTGATGTCGTGTTGGCAATTTCATCCCTCAAAATTTTCAAGAGCCATTAATAGCTCTTATAGATTTTGTGGAGAAGAAGAAGAAAATGTAAGTTCTTGAATACAAGATAGATTTCCTAAAAATGAAAAGGATACGGAAATGCACTTTTGCTTCTTTAAAGTTACGTGCTTTGCACATATCTATAGAAGGTAAGGTAGAGGGTTGACGATCGCAACAAAATGAAAATTTAAGGGTAATATGTAATAGCTGAAGGTTCAAGTACAATTCTATATTACCCCAAAAGTTCAATAAAGTTATGCGTTATTTTGGGTGCATTTAGGACACGAATGTTAATTATCTTATTCCAGAAAGAGATTTTTTTATTTATATTTGCCTGACGAGTTTCTAAGTAAAAATATGCATTTGACAATGAGATTAAATTTTTATTCTCAGAATAGAAAATCTTTTTGATAATGACACAAAATTTCTCCCTTTCAAGTGGAGGCCGCCGATGACGGCGGTGGCGATGACCGGCGGTGGTGATCAACAACGATGGATGGTGACTAGTGACGGTGGACGGTGGGCGGCGGCAAGTGGGCGTTCGATTAATAGCGAGGACGAGTGATGAAAAGAGTTTGTATTTTTTCATTTTTACTTCAGATATAAAGTAATAGAAAATTTTTTCTTCTCATTTCTGTTCTAAATTTATTTCGGGACAAAAAATTTGTTCCAAAAATACAAAATATAATTGTGTTATCAAATGAATATTTGTTCCAAACCTATTCTCAGGAACATAAAAATAATTATAGCTATTACTAGAATAGTTATCATGTTCGTCCTTAGAATCCAACACTCATTGTGTTATCGAATGGATATTTATTCCAAACTTATTATTGGAAATAGAAAAATGTTTCTGACCAGAATTAAAATGATTATCATGCGTGCTATTAGAATCCAATACTCATTGACAATGGTGGGGAGAAAATATTTTATGTGATACATTACGAATTAGTGAGAATGCCTTGTAATCAATCGATCACCGTTATTAACATGCTTGAATCTCATTTTACTTGATATTACGTGTATATATCTCTCATTTTTTATTGGTGAATTACACGACATATTGATCCCTTCTCGAATAAAAGTCAAACATGTTATTCGTCACATAAATACCTTCTCGACTGAGAAGAGGGTAAAAATCAAATGTATCGAGTACTTTTCATTTAGTAGAAAATGTCATTTACTTATTTGTGCAGTTGCGTGCTGTAATGAAGAAGGGTTGGTGGGCCTACTAAGTGGCGGCTATGCTAGATGGGTAAAATCAACGGTCCGTTGGGCTCGCGCAAACTCCAACATCACCGTCAAACTCAATTGTCACTTGGGGCCTGTTTGTTAATGTTCTTTTTTTTTTTGTTTTTGAATAAAAATTTTATTTTTTGTTCCAGAGAATTAAAAAAAGAACGAAACGCGTTATTTGTGTTTTTGTTCCAAATCTATTTTTTTTTGTTCCCAAGAACACATTTGGAATAGAAACAATAAACAATAAAAACGTGTTTCTTGTTTAAGAACAATTTTTAAGAACAAATTTTCTCTCTCCTCTCTTTTTCTTCTCTTTTTTTTTTCTCTTTTTTTTTCTTCTTTTCTTTTTCTTTTTTCTTTGACTGGTCGCCGGCCTCGGCCATGGCGGCGACCTCGCCGGAGCATCGCGGCCCCGGCGAGGCTCGGCCTCGCCTTGGCCGGGCAAGCTCGAGCTCGCCCGATTCGGCGTGCCGAGCTCGCCTAGCCACCGGCGAGGCTCGCCAGCCCTAGCGGTGGCCCGGCGAGGCTAAGCCTCACCGGGCGGGGCAAGGCCGGGCGAGCTCGCCCAGCCAAGGCGAGGCCAAGCCTCGCCCAACCACGGCGAGGCTCGGCCTCGCCGGGGCCGGCAAGCTCGCCGTGGCTAGATGAGGCCACCGACCCTCGTCGGTTGGTCGCCGGCCATGGCCGAGGCCGGCGACCGGCCAAAAGAAGAAAAAAAGAAAAAAGAAAGAAAGAAAATAAAATAAAATAAAAATATTAAAAAATTAAAAGAAATAAAAAAAGAACACAAATTTACCAAACGTGTTTCTGTTCATTTTTTTTTCTAGAACAAGTTTACCAAACACGTTTTTTTATTAAAAAATTGTTCCTCGGAACAGAAACATTTTTTTTTCTATTTATGTTTCTTGGAACAAAAAAAGAACATAAATATTACCAATTGTCCCTTGGTCTCCTAGGTTGAATTTTTCACATTTCACAGAGAACTTTACAGCTATTGAATATGGATGAAAGACATTTTGGCATGCATTGGGGTATGTAAGTCAAATGCATTTCAGCTGTGAGATTATATAGATTTCATGGGCGACTCACTAATATTAAAAGTTTAGATATATTGGATTCATAAGTATTCGAATCATTTAAGTATTTTTATTGATCAAACATAATTTTATGAATGATTTAAATGTTAAAGGTAACATATTCTTTTTGCAAGTAAATTAATACGATATATGATATTAATAACTTTTTATGAAAGAAAATTTTAAATTTAATTATATTTTTAGCATTTTAAATATATGTATAATCTCCAAAAGGTACGCCCCAAAGAACAAGGCGCATACTTTTAAAGAAAGCAAATATGAGATATGACACCCAAAAAAATTGAATTTGACTCTCATTACATTTGTTTTGAACCAATGAAATGGTTAAGATTTGTTTAATGTATGATCCAACAGCCACTAATTCCTGAAATAGTCGCTCAATTCATTGTCCTTCCTAACACATAACTTGATTAGAAAGAAAGGTTATGTTTTGCTCTAATCTTATCTCTAATTGGTGGATTTTAAGTATAGACATTAACCACGTTTAATTTCGATTAAGTTTGCACTTGGGCAGTGTCCTTTGACTTGTAACTCCGTATCGTAGAAAAACATTGCCGCGACAAGAAAAGTTTTCCACAGAAAAACCATCAATTCAAACGACTTTGATCTCTCTCTCTCTCTCTCTCCAGCACTCGACAAGCAGCTCACAGAAAAACCAGTCTTCTCCGAGGCGCTCGATATGGCGAATCCAAAGGAAGTAGAGCTCTTGGGGTTCTGGGTCAGCCCCTTCGTGCGGAGGGTGGAGTGGGCATTGAAGCTCAAGGGCATAGCCTACGACTACATCGAGGAAGACATCCTCAACAAGAGCGCTCTGCTTCTGCGGCTCAACCCTGTTCACCAGAAAGTCCCTGTCCTCGTCCATGGAGGCAGAGTGGTCTGCGAGTCGTTCCTCATCCTCGAGTACATCGACGAGACATGGAAGCAGATCCCTCTGCTCCCTCGAGATCCTTATGACAGAGCCATGGCTCGATTCTGGGCTTCAGTCGCAGAAGGCCAGGTAAATTTTCTTTTTCTCCTTTTGGGTCCTCTTTTTCGTTCTTCGAGGAAGACAATAGGAGCGGGGGTCTCGATTTTCTTGATAGATCGTGTGAAAATTGTGTAGTTTGGCTGGGGAATTTGCTGGTAGACTTGATCATCGGGCATTTCTCTTTCGCCTGAATGAAGCCCAGGGTCAGAAACTGCACCTGTTCCTTTCTCCACGCGGAGAATAGCTTGCTTGCTCTTGTTTTCCTCATGAGTTGAGCTTTGAGATTGTCTGGATCGTAATAGTGTGGTTTATGAGTTACTCTGTTCCTGTTACTCTGTTCCTGTGTATGACTTCGCTCTGTCTTAGATTGTTCTTCCCTGGGCAAATTGACAACTTGAAAATCCCATTGTCCACGAGTGAGATTGCAAATGGATACCATTGCCTTCTCTATGAGTTTAACCGGACATTGCATTTGGATTCAGTATGCTAAACAATAGAAGAAGAGGCCAAAAGGATCCGCTATTTCTAAGGCAAATTAGTTCCAATTTCCAAACGGTTTTTACCAGAGTATTCTAGGAAAAATCTTGGGGGCCTGGTCTGGCACTGAGGACCGAAACATTTAACCCGTTTTGCGAACTGTCGATTCAACTGTGGTTCTCGAAAGCATCCGATGCAAAATGTGCTCATAGTTCAGACGTAAATCAAAATTTTGCAACTTCTTAACTTTTAGTCGAGCCCGCCTCCAGCTCATGCATAAGAAATTTATACCTCAACGATCCAATACAATTCTTTGGTCTTGATCCTGCAGCTTTTTGAGAATGCTTGGATTGCTGCGTGCTCTGAGGGAGAGGAAAAGGAAAGAGCCACAAAACTAGCCACCGAAGCTTTGGGACACATTGAGGGAGTGATCAAAGGCAAGGCCTTCTTTGGTGGTGAAGGAATTGGGTACCTGGACCTTGCAGTCGGTTGGGTCGCTTACTGGCTGCCCGTTTGGGACGAGGTCGGTTCGATGAAGATCTTCGACCCGGCAATGTTCCCAGCCACCGCGGCATGGACTGGCAGGTTCATCGAGCACCCTGTTATCAAGGAAAACTTGCCACCGAGGGACAGGACGGTGGTCTATTTTCGCCAGAAGCGCAGCCAAAAGTTGGCTTCCAAGAGTCATGCCTAAGCCAAGATAGTTATAAGTGAAGGTTCGGTTCTGGTTCGTATGTAGAATAAAGTGATAGCTGAACAATGAGCAAATAATGGTAATGTGCTGGATGGAACCAAATATTTCTATATGTACAACTTAATGGAATGGGCTGCATATTTTTCTTTTCATCTAATATGGTTTTTTTGGCATGAGAACAATGTGAATGTGGCGAGCATCAATTACTTTTGAGATCATTAAATTATTTACCTTTCTTATCAATGTTTTAAATTTGTCAATTATTGTATAAAACTCCCGACCCTTTAGGGTCTGCATGGTAACATTTTTGTTTCTCCCAATTTATGTTCTTTTGTTCCCCAAAACAAAAAAAGAATAGAAATCCGTTTGGTAAAACTTTTGTTTTCGAGAACAATTTTTCTATTTTTTTGTTTCCGGAAACAATTTTGGAATAGAAACAAGAAACAAAAAAAAGTAACTTCTTGTTTCTGGGAATAATTTCTAGAAATAAGCTAATTTTTTTTTTCTTTTGTTCTTCTCTCTTGTCGCGGCCACCTCCAACCACTCGGAGCCATTGTCGACCGCCGACCGCCGGCCGCTGCCTCCGTCCATCACCGTCACCGCCTACCGCCGCCGCTCGTCGCTGTCGCTACACGACCGCTAGTCACCGATTGTCACCGCCGGTCGCCGCCGCTGCACGATCGCCGACTGTCATCGCCGATTGCCGCAGCACAGCCCATCGGCCACTGCCGACCGTTGATCGCCGGCCACGCATTCGCCGACGGCAGTCGGTGGTGACGGTTGGCGGCCGGTGGTCGTGCTGTGGCGGCGGCGAGCGGCAATGAGTGGCGGCAGCCAGCGGTCGGCGATCTATGAGCAATAATAAAAAATGAATAAATACAAAAAAGAAACTGTTTCATATCAAACGCATTTCTATTTTTTTATTTATTTCTGAAGTAGAAATTTTGTATAGTTACCAAATACCTTATTTTACTTAGAAATTGTTCCAGGGAATAGAAATAGAAAAGAACTATTTCTAAAAAAAAACTCTTCCTCGGCCAAGAAATGTTGTCATGAGCAGCCTTATTTAAGCGACATATCACTTTCTTCTGACTCGGACACCAACTCTCAAATGAGTTTCTCATTACCAATGTTTGTGTACTTTTTGAAATTTATCAAACTTACTATTGAATTACCATTTTTATTTATCTTATTCGTTGAAATTTTAAATTCACTAATTATATTAGAAATTACTAACCTCAAATAGAATGATTATCAATTTTTCTCCCACTAAGTTATTAAATAAATATGTGTTATTAACTCCTATTTGAATTAGTTATCAATGTTCCTTTGTTTTATTTAAATGTATTAACTTCTCTTATCTAACAAGAAAAACAAACTTCTCTATCTATTGTCAACTTTTGTCTATTTTACATTTACCAACTATCCTTTATTTGTATAACTTACAAACTTTCTTTGATTAATTTATCAATTAATTTTGAGTTACTAAATCCCATTCGAGTTTTTTTAGCAATATTTATTTATTTTAATTAAATTTTTTACCTTGCTTACCAATTTTAAAATTTATCAAAATTTTTGAAATTACCAACCTTAATTGAAATTTTAAAAAATCAAAAGTCAATAACTCAATAAAATAAATGATAAATTTGAAGAAAAATCGGTATAAGCCAAGACTAGACGATAATTAATTTGACAAAAATTGATAAACCACTCTAATTTAGAGTATCTTTGATATCAACCCCAAAAATTTAAAAGCGTTGATAAGTTACATAAATAAAATTTGATCAATTAATACTAAAAATGGCAGTTGCACTTTCTCTCATGTAACTTACCAATTGAAACAAAAAATTATCAGTTATATTTCTTAGCAATAGTTTTCGATACTTATTAGCACCGGCACCGGAAAAAATTCGTATAATTTGACATGAAAAACAATAGAATTCTACGCAGATTACTTAACAAAATCAAAAATCCCTCATTTGTGAATCCAACTAACATCTGAAATAAGACATCTAAGATAAGATTTGTTCAGAAGGGTAAAGGCACGCATTATTGCTTAACTCATAGGATAAACTTGCATACATATTTATCCCACATTTACACAAAAGCATAATCGATACGTGATAGCATCATAAACCATACTAAGCTTAAGCTTCCAGTCACTTAGGGATCCCTAGTCCCTCTCGTCCGAGGAGATACGCATTATTTCACATTTCATGCTACTTGCCTCAAGCTTGCGTTAGTACACTCACTACCACAGCCTCAATCCTCCATCCCTCTTTGTGATGACCTAGACCCCGGGCTCAACACCGCAAACTCCTCTCTCGAGTACTTTAACCTCCGGGCCTCCTCCCTCGAGACGTCATATGAGTTCATCACCACCTGCTCCGGTAGGCTCCGGATCACCGATAGCCGCCCAGCCAGCGAGCTAACCATCGCGTTATCATTGGTCCGGAAGGAGACGTACTCAAACCCCTCTGAGCCCGCCTTCTTCACCACCGCAAAGTTCTGGGGCACCACCAGGAGCTGGCCCTCCTGGAGCTGCCCGTCGAAGACTGTATTCGCTGAGTCATCGACAATCTGGATCCTGCCGCTGCCCCGGGTGACGTAGATCACACCGTGGCAGTTCATGTGGTAATGTGGCGCCACAATGGCATCCTGCGAATGATTACTTAGTGGGCAAAAATGTTAATACCAATATCGCCATGAGGGGATATAATGAGCACCACACGTGGATAACTTTCCTCTAATTCATTAAGACTCAAATGTCAACCTACATATGATTCTTCTAATTCTCATTATTAGGGTTGGTCACTGCGTCCCATCCAATCTTTAATTTATTAAGACTCGAAAACACCTAATTAGTGACTCAGGAAACAGAGTCGACAATTCTCTGTGAACCTGACCCATGAATGCGTGTGTTTGATGAGTTCTAGTGAGCAATTTGATCAGTGAACCTTTGTGTATGTACTAAAATTTTTGTTGAACAGTTCAAATCTGCAATACACGAAACAGATTCGTTAAATAACATTTGCTAGTAGTATATATTCGAAAGTCTTTCTTGAAACCTTACCCTGTAGAGAACAGCCCTCGTAGCGCTGAGTCCAATGAAGCTGAGAATGGGAAGACTGAAGCTGTTGAGCGTGGTGAACCGCCCTCCGCGAGGGTTGTAGATGTCAGCCTTCTCGGGTTTGTTTATGTTCTCTCTCAGCCTCATGGTGCACAGCATCTCCTCCAAGCCATTGTCTCTCGTCCCTCTCCCTCTCCCTCCTCTCCTCCGCCTCTCTGTCTCCCACTCTCTCTCCCTCTTCCACTCGCTCTCTCCCTCTTGCTCTCCTTCTCGGTAGCGTGGGCTTACTATTTGGAGCTCATTCTGGACCTCAACGATGTGGCCCCGCTGGTCGTCTCGGCACTTGAGCTTTTGTGCAAGCTCGGTGTCAATGGCGAAGGACTCGCTGAGGATTTGCTCGTCAAAGCCGCTGAAGATGTTGCCGAAGCTCTCTTGCTGGCTGCTGCCCCCTCTTCTTCTTGGCCCCCAGCCTTGACTGCTGCCGCCTTGTTGTTGCTTGCCTTGTTGCGGGTTTCCAGCGAGGAAGAATTTCTGAAAACATATGTGAAAATAAACATTGTCGAAATAATTTTCGTTATACCGAAAAAGGAGTGCCGTATACTCTTTAAGTATTTGAGTTTATGATATGCATATCAAATATAAATATGGAGTGAGTCACAAAAGACATGTAAATCTGCATACCTCCATTCGAATGTTACATTAGAGTAGAGTCATATTCGAACAATTTCAATGTACTGTAGGATGTAAATTCCGTTAATTCACCTAGAGTCCTCTCGCTACGTGATGCCCCAGAACGCATGTCACGTTCATTGAACCTCTTTCATGCTAAAATTGCTCATATCCGGAACATTCTAAACTTGCATATGCATAGAAAAAGCAAAATTAGCTTTCACGAGATTCATGCATCACAATCACATAATTAGCCTCATATAGCAAGAACAACCGATTGTAGCTTATTTTAGATAAACGTCAAAGTACTTATCATGTTTGTTTCCCTTACCCTGAAGCTGTGGTCGAGCTGATTCTCTTGGTTGCCGAGGTCAACAACAGAGACTATTACGAGTTCAGACTGGCCTTGGTTGTAGATCCAGTGGATCGCTCCGGCCGGCAATGCGATTATGTCGCCTTCACGGATCTGCTGAACCTTCTGGTGCCGATCTTGGGTCCTCTCTCCCCTCATTTGCCCTCCATACCTCGACTGCGAATATTGTGATCCCTCAGGCGATTGGTACGTCTCGGGACAGCCCGGGAACACTACTCCTTCGAATCCCCCTCCTAGGACATCATGTCTTATTGATTTAGAGCTGATATAAAAAAAAAAAAAAAAAAAATGAGAAACTGTTGCTTTATCGAGTTAACTATTTCCGAATCTCTTTTTTCGTAATTGGTGTCACAATTTTGCTGGACTGAGTTTCATTTTACAAACTTGTCTAGCAAATAATAAAATGGTCACATGCACGCCCAATCAAAGTAAGAATAAGCCGATAAAATCATACTCTATGTTGCATGCATGCCATTTCTTTGGGTGGTTCCCACAGAAAAAGAAAAATCTGTATTTTACCTTGAACGACGTACATAAGCGCCGGCGCATTAGTGAACGCCGGCAAAAAGAGCCCCCGCTTCTGGATGGTGTGGCGGACCACCGCCACGCCAGCGCACTGGAGCTGGTCCTCATCCTCATCCCACAGCTCGGAGACCCCAGCCTCAGCCTCCATCCGACGGCTCGGCTCAAGCGTGTTGAGCCTCTCGATCTGGCACTCACCACCCCGGAAACTGCGCGGTTGCTCGCCCTGGCTCCGCGACGTCACCTGCTTGATCTGGGCATAGCACGAGGCGTATTGCAAGAGAAGCACGAAGGCAAGAACTTTTATCGTCTTCGTAGCCATAACTTTCAGAGACAGAGAGAGACAGAGAGAGAGAATTCGAAGTGAAGAGTTTGAAGTTTTGGGGGGTTATTATTTATAGGAGGGAGATTTCGAGACGTGGCGAGAGGTTGGCGAGATGGTTTGCATGTGGATATGCCTTGATTCGTTGCATTGCTGGGCGGAGCCTGGCCGGTTTACACATAAGTCTCGAGGTTGTGATAGTGGCAGCGATGCTCTGAGAAGTGCAGTGCATGCATGGCTCGGCCTCGTTCGTATGAATGAACGTACATACACTCTTTCCATCCGTCGTCCTTTGCTTTGGCATACATGTCCGTCCGTTGTTTCCAGCCGTCTCCCGGATCATATTTAGTTCATCGATGTCACATGGTGAATTCCTTCGTCTCTGGCTAATGAATCAGATCAATTACAGCCATTAATCTTGTCGATCATGCTTGCTCTGTCTAGAGATCTCGCACAATCAACGGTTAGAATTGCACTCGGTCCATCGATCCGAGTCTACGTAAGTGTAAATTGATTTTACAAAATTAGGCCAATCACTTTTCATATGGAGTGCTCCTTGCTAACATAAGTTTCTCCACGGGTTGAATCGATCCATCAAATCGTTCATAAAAGAGTGTACTCAAAATCATCTCGAGGTGAGATGTTAATGACTGAAAATGCTAGAATATAATTGAGATTTGACTTCAAATTTGAATATGGAACACATGTTGTGGCAGGCATTTATAAAAATGCATAGCCATAACATGAAATCATGGGAGTTCATAATCTTAAGAAATTGGATTTAAACCTAACTAAAAGACACTTGGCACCTACCGTCAATTTTTTAACATTTTATTACAATTATCAGAATCTAGTGTAAACTTAGCTGTCTTGCATTATTTTTTATTTCCAATTAATCTATAGAGGGTTTCATACTATGACGTGAAACGTCAACTCGTCGATCAAACGAAGGCCCCATCCATATGGAGCTTTTGGCTATGAATTATATCTAAAATGTGGAAGGGTGATTTGGTTTTGGTTATTAATGAAGCAGAACTAATAAATATCCTCTGAAATCTAAAGTCTTGTATCCAAACTATAAATTTAGTGGGTAAAGAAGGGCCAACTAAACAAAAGATTCTAATTAGAAACTCCAAACCCTAAACTTTTTGTTCCCATCAAAACCAAAAAAACTGGCTCAATTTTAAGTTCTATGGGTCCCCAAATTTACCCTAAACTGAAATTATCTTTTTTGCCTCATAAAAATTATGAACTTTTATTTGATTCCTAAATTTTTGCTCTTGTTATATCTCCATACAAAATTTATCTTGATAATCGCCAAGGCAAATTGCAGAGCCCAAAAGGAAAACAGCAATCCAAAGTCGGGAGAAGTGCGAGCTCTCCAATCATGAGAGATGGAAGACTTCCGAACATGAGAGATTGAGTATAGAGACTATGTTCAAAGTAAGACCAATCAAAGAAGACCAACTCTAATTGCTCTAACTTTTATTCAAATCCACTAAAACGTTATTTGAGCTTATGTGGAAATTCATCTTAAAAAGATGTCTTCTTGAATCTGAAGTTTAGGATAAAACTAGAGAAATGACGTGAAAATGCCACATTACTTAGAGTGATTTTGGATGGAATGTTAACATAGGCAAATATGAGACTCAAGCAAACGTTGATGATTTTTATAAGACAAAAAAAAGTTTAGGTTAGAATTGGGAATAAATCTAAATTTGTTAGTTTTTTATGAGATAAAAAAAGTTTAGGGTGGAAGTGGAACATGACTAGAAGTTGATGGTTCTTTACGAAATGAAAACAAAATAGGGTAAAATTGGGATGAAGCTAAAGTTGAAGGCTTTTTAGGGTATTAAGCCATCATTTTATGTCTCTATCTCAACAATTATGCTTCATTTAGCCCGAAATTGATAATGTGGATGCTGGCCGATTATACGAGGTGCAAACAAATGTGGAAATATTTTGAAATTTTTGAATTTTTTTATTAATCTTTTCTTTTCTTTTATTAGTAAGGACCGGCACGAGGCTGTCGACAATCAGTCGAGAGGGCCTAACTAGCTACACGTGAGAGTCGTGAAGGCCCCCGCCAGCCACATCAAACACCATTATAAATTATCAAAACCTACAACGTAGGCCGTCACTTTTTACCACTTCATCTTAAGTTACCTCCTTGCCAGAGCCATCCTCAGCTTGCTAGTTTTCTTCTCAAACTACCCTGATCAATTTTAAGAGGGATTCCAATCTAGTGGTATGAAAGCGGTAATTCGATCCGACCCTACTAATTACCATCTCCACATTGTAAGTATTGATTTAAATCCAACCCCATGGACGTGAAAATGGTAAGAAATTCACTAAACAAGAGAAGTACAAGACTTCCAACACGTGGAAGCAAACAAGGAAGCGCGCCAATGTCTCACTCCCTCCTCTTTTGAGCTACAAACCTTCCTAAACTCACTCTCTCTCTCTCTCTCTCTCTCTCTCCTTCCTAAACTCTCTCTGTCTCTCTGTCTCTCTCTGTCTCGTTCGTGTTTGGCTTCCATTTTGAAAGAAAGAGAAAATCTTATCCCTAAACACTTTTCTGGGTACTTTTGATCATCGTGAGTCAATTGTTCTTGATGCAGCAAAATCATCGATCGTTGTCGGTGATCAAGAATTGAGGCAACTTTCTATGAGAGGCCAAAGGACACAAAACATATGCATCTATGAGGACTAGATCGCCGAAGCCACCGCACCTGATGCAGTTGTTGTCGCACTCGCTCCTCCGACGGTTTCCTCGCGGTTGTTTCAGATGGAATGGCAGATCCTGTTAATTATGGCAACCCGGAGCGCGACATCGAGCAAGTGGGTCCTCTTACTTTTCTTCGTCAATGGCAGATTTTTCGGTTGATGTTGATCTCTTCCTCAAAATTCTGATTAACAAATCTCTGTCATCTTTCCGAATGTTTCTCCAATTAATTTATCATAAGTAGGCAAATCAGATGGATTTCGATGGCTTTTCAAGGTCCAAAATGTGGAATATGTTCTATATCTAGCCTTCTTTCTCAGTTCTGCCCTGTATAATTATAGCACAATTCATGATCGACATTGGCAAGCGTATTTGAGAAGCATTTGTTGGGAGAAAACGCAAGTGAAATAGGAATTTTGTGCCCAGAGAAAAGAGGATTTATGAACTTCGTTATCAAGAATTCGGGTACGAGTTTGACAGCTAATTTTATATTGAAGCTCTTTCCAGTTTTGTATAAGCAGAAAGTTCACGTCAAAATTTACAATGCCAAATTACTGTCTAAAAGAGAATTTTTCGATCGTATGACGGAGAATATTAGAATTATCCTATGCAAAATATGTGTAATTGCTTGATGTTGTGAGAAATTCTTTTGCTGGTGATGCTCCTCATGATTGAACTTATTTCCATTTCCATTTGTTGAAGGCACTCACTGCTTTGAAAAAAGGTACTCAATTAATCAAGTACAGCAGAAAGGGAAAGCCGAAGTTTTGCCCGTTTAGAATTTCACCGGTGAGTCAGTCATTTTCCGAGCAATTTCTTCTGGCATTTTGATTTCTTAGTGATGACCTCATATAATCGGTTCAACATTATCTCAAGATGATGTTCTCTTTGAAATGATTTTGAACTGTAACAACAATATAGCAGAGAAACAGGAAAACTGGTATTTTAGCGATCTTGCTTTTGCTAGAAGCATGTTCAGACAATCTTATTGACGTGTATTTCCTAAGGTCACGCATGCAATTGTGCCACATGGTACAGTTAGATCTTATATGGTTAATCAGCATTAGCTATAAGTTCTTGAAGGTACCTGCCAGGTCAAGTAGATGAATAATTTACAGCTTTACTGCCGAGCAGGACGAAACAACTTTGATCTGGTACTCACATGGAGAGGAACGGACTCTGAAATTGGCTTCGGTTTCACGGATAATTCCAGGACAGAGAACTGTGAGTTAACTTTGTATCTTAGCTCAACCGCAAGATGAATGGCCTAAGAATTATGTTCACTTCAATTTCAGGGATTTTTGCTGTTTGATCGTTAATCAAATCAGTTCTCATGTGACATATTGTAGGCTGTTTTCAGAAGGTACTTGCGCCCGGAGAAGGATTACCTGTCGTTCTCACTTCTATATAATAACAGTGAAAGATCTCTCGATTTGGTCAGTCATTCACGCTGAATTATAACATCAAAGCAACTTCTTTTTATCACATCCAATTGAGCTTTGAATCTAATGGCGACAATTACGTGGATGTTGTTGATCATAGATTTGTAAGGACAAAGTTGAGGCGGAGGTGTGGTTATCTGGGCTTAAGGCAATAATTCCCACTGGACAAGACCGTAGGCGCACCAGAAGTGAAATCCCAGATGTGAGAACACATATATTTGAATGAGAAATTCCTCCTAGTGCCATTTTATAAGCTTTATTCTCACCTTTTATTTTTTTAACTCTGCAGTTGCATAACGGCGGCGAATTAGGTCCAAGTGGTCGACCATTTGGCGCAACATTCGAGTCCACTTCAAGTATTACTCGTGGCAGAGTCTCCATTGATCTGAATCCTCGTGAATCTTCCGTGAGTTTGGCGAGCTCAGATGTGGGTTCTGAACGTGCAAATATGCAACTGAGAACAAGTGCAGGAGATGGTTTCAGAATTAGTGTTTCGAGCACTCCTAGCTGTTCAAGCGGTGGGTCTGGGCAAGATGATATTGAGTCACTAGGAGATGTTTATGTCTGGGGAGAGATTTGGAGCGATGGGCCCGATCACGGATCCACGAGTTCCCCGAGGAAAATCGATGTCCTGACTCCTCGACCTTTAGAATCAAATGTAGTTCTTGATGTTCATCAGATTGCTTGCGGGACACGCCATGTGGCCCTTGTGACAAGGCAGGGCGAGGTTTTCACATGGGGTGAGGAATCTGGGGGAAGGCTTGGTCATGGGAGCGAGAGGGATTTTAGCCGTCCCCATCTCGTCGAATTCTTAGCAGTCACGAATGTGGACTCTATCGCCTGCGGCGAGTATCACACATGCGCAGTGTCTATCTCCGGCGATCTCTTCAGTTGGGGTGATGGGACTCACAATGCAGGGCTTCTCGGTCACAGCACTCATGTTAGCCATTGGCTACCAAAAAGAGTGTCCGGCATAATGGAAGGAGTTCAAGTCCTGTCAGTCGCATGCGGGAGCTGGCATACGGCATTGGCGACTTCCGCCGGGAAGTTGTACACCTTTGGCGATGGGACATTCGGCGTGTTGGGCCACGGGGATCGCGAGAGTGTCCCTTATCCTAAAGAGGTTCAGCTGCTGAGCGGATTGAAGACCATCAAGGTCGCCTGTGGGGTGTGGCACACCGCAGCAATCGTGGAAGTGATGATGAGCCAGTCATCCGGCGGCAACATCTCGTCGAGGAAGCTGTTCACATGGGGAGACGGCGACAAATACCGTTTAGGACATGGGAACAAGGACACTTACTTGCTCCCTACTTGTGTATCCGCACTGATCGATTATAACTTCCACCAACTAGCGTGCGGGCACACGATGACCATCGCCCTAACGACATCGGGCCATGTCTTCACCATGGGGAGCACGTCGTACGGCCAGTTGGGTAATCCAAATTCGGAAGGGAAGCTACCTTGCCTGGTGCAAGACAAATTAGTCGGTGAGTTCGTCGAAGAGATCTCTTGTGGGGCATTTCATGTGGCCGTCTTGACCTCCAGAAGCGAAGTGTACACTTGGGGAAGAGGCGCTAATGGTCGACTGGGTCACGGGGACGTTGACGATCGGAAAATCCCCACTATGGTCGAAGCGCTTAGGGATCGGCACGTGAAGAACATATCTTGCGGCTCGAATTTCACAGCCAGCATATGCATCCACAAATGGGTATCCGGAGCGGATCAATCCTTGTGCACCGGCTGTCGTCAAGCGTTCGGTTTCACTAGGAAGAGACACAACTGCTATAACTGCGGCTTGGTTCATTGTCACGCTTGCAGTTCAAAAAAGGCATTGAAGGCGGCACTAGCACCTACTCCGGGAAAGCCACATAGGGTTTGCGACGCCTGTTATGCAAAACTAAAAGCTGCTGAAAGCGGCAACATGTCCTATATGAAAGGAAAAGCCAACACCATGCGACAGTCGATGGATACTTGGGAGAAAATGGACAGAGGCAGTGTAAAGTCCTCGAGAATCCTGCTTTCTCCAACCATCGAGCCAGTCAAATACATCGAGGTGAAACCAGGGGCTAAAGCCGAGCCCTCTGTGATACGAGCTTCCCAAGTGCCATCGCTCTTGCAATTGAAAGATATCGCGTTCCCCAGCTCGTTGAGCGCTCTGCAAAGTGCTCTTAAGCCAGTAGCTACTAGCTATACACCGCCTCAGTCGGCCCCCAACTCCAGACCCACTTCGCCGTACTCAAGGAGACCAAGCCCTCCCGATCCACCACGCCCGTTTTTTCTAGAAGTGTGGTCGACAGTCTCAGTAAAACCAATGAATATTTGAATCAAGAAATAACGAAGCTACACAACCAGGTATACCAAACAAATACAGAACACAGCAATGCCAATTTTTTGCCCACTGTCTGTAATGTTGTTCCTTTTTTGTGCTCCTTCAGGTTAGAACTTTAAAACAAAGGTGTGATTTTCAAGACATGGAGATAAAGAAACTGCATAAAGACGCCGAAGGAGCTGCTCTTAAGGCTACACAAGAGTCTGTTCAATGTACCAAAGCCAGGGAAGTCGTCAATTCCGTTGCGACTCAGGTACGCACAAAACCATGTACTTCACAGTACTTCAGAAAGAAAGCATCCATCTTATTCCTGGTCTTTGTGTATGTTCACGACATGAATTGGTATTCAAAAGAAAATGTGGAAGCGGACTGCCTATTTATCAGATGTGGAACTGAATTCCACTAACATGCATTCCTTTACCAACTTCAGTTGAAGGAGATAATGGAGAATCTACCGCCCGAGTCTCACAGCGATGAGAAGTTCAGCGCGCTGTATGCTCAGGTCGAGACGTTTCTTCATACGGAAGCCATGCCCGAGAATTCATCTTCCTTGTCAGTAAATGTGGACAGTGATCGGCATCAATTAAGCGTGGATCAAGCCGATAGAGTGGGTATGAATGACTCTTTGAATGAAAATCAGACTGGCACAAACGAGGATAGTGTTGCCTCGTCAATGCAAGGAGCCATACCTCAACAGAACACAGAGAACACCTCGAACTCCAACCCATCCTCGGTCACAAGGAAAGATGGGCTCTCACAAATGATTGAACAATTCGAACCTGGTGTCTACATTACTGTAGATGCACTTCCTAATGGTGTCAAGGCTTTCAAGCGCGTCCGATTCAGGTGCAAATATATATTTCTTGTTCTCAATCAGATTTGCATGTCACCAAATATTTAGGATCCTCTTAACTTGAATTCTCAAGACAATGAAAAATAAATCTAATTTGTAATGTTTCGGTCTACTAATAGTTCCCTTCTTGTGAAATTTTTTCCATTTAAACACAATAATCTCTGTTACAGCAAAAGGAGATTTGCTGAGCAGCAAGCAGAAGAATGGTGGAACAATAACAAAGATAGGGTGTTCAAGAAGTACCCTCCATTGATGACGAGCATCAGCCATGCGGGAACATCTAAAAATCCATTAAATGCCGGAGAAAGTAACGACGCTGCTCAATCTTCAGATTATTGATTCATTTATGTTCTTTTCCTTGGACTGTAGGATGCTGATATTAATTCAGGATTAACTTGTAGAGGGAAAACGAGAATCCAAAATATATTAGGCAACAAGCACAGTGCATCCCTGAAGTAGTTTGGCCCCAAATTATGAACATGGGTTGATAGAGAATTATCAGATAGATACTCTCAGAAATAGCATCCTTTGCAGTTCCTTCAACACTTAGTTGTTGAACCCTTTGAGTCTGGCCCTTTTCCCCCCTTCTTGTGTGTGTTTTTGATAGCTGTAATTGTAGGTAGAAAAGAGTGTTATGTGTGCAGGTACCACCTGCAATTTGTCTACTTATGTTAGCATCTTTTCATTTTATTTTCTGTTCACATCAAATAGGAAGAATGTACTTTCCCAACTGATTGTTCTACTGCATGTTTGTTATTGGTGAACAAATACAACATTGTCCTTCTAAGAGAAAACTGCACATAACAGATGGAAAACACAAGAACTTCAACATTGCTATTCAACCCAAAATTTCATTATAAATTAGCTATGCTCAAAAGAGGCAAACCAGTTCATTCACTTTACCCCCAAAGGAATGCCTTTTGCGGGTATTTGCGCAGGAAACAGGAGGCATGGAAATATGGACACCCCAGCAAAAGGGAGTAATCCCTAATATCAAATCCCTTCTCCTTCACATGCACAAAATGTTATAGTCTTCATTGACATGAAATAATTATATACCATACTTTTGCAGGTTATTTCATGTTACCTTCAAATTGCCGGCCCTCAGTGGCCATGTCCCTAGATTAGTAAAAGAGATACCCTCTTTTAAAAGAACAAGTCCAACACAAAGAAATACGAACACAAACCACCGTTCAGGGCTACCACGTCTCCAATTACCCAGAAATGCGCCATGGTAGGCCTCGCCAGAGGCACTGCCCTTAGGCCGCATGCGTGAACCATGGTCTGTGAGATCGGATGTCCCAGATGCATTTAGTTACAAGCGCGCAGTAACACGGTATAATTCCTCGCGACACACTTTTAGCCCCTCCCAACAGAACATCACATGCAGATACTGTACTAGGTTGGCCCATCTTGTAGTTTTTAGTCCTCCCCATGGAATCATATCATATAAAATTCTCGAACTTGTAACCCTAAAATATGAAATCCGTGCTGTAAAGCCGGTTGGGCATCGCTCGGCAGGAGCCAGTCGCCGAATCTGATTGTGACATTGTCAAAAAGGCACCGAAACTGCGTTGCCACTTCATCTCGGGCCGACAAATGCCGACCCTGGGAACATTGGGCATCGGTAAAGCCCCTCCAATCGGATATAGGCTTTAGAAAATCAAGGCTTTGCGTATCTACAGAAACTCCATTATGGCGAGTTGCTGTATACAGGAACGGGGAAGACAGTTGTTTCATAGTACGCAATAAATGGTGTGTGGCGCACATTCCTTGGACGACTTTAAAGTGTTCGTTGAAAGATTATGCTATTTTTTTTTTCCTTGTTCCTGGTTTTGCTTCTCCAGATTACAACCAGTCAGTGCAAGAGGACGGTTTGGCTTGATCTCTCTCTGCTTTCCCCTTTGTTTTTCATCTTTCTCTTTTTATTTTTTCCAAAGTCGTACGACTTGCTAGACGAGAGATTATTTGGTATACAGATAAAGTTACCATCTGATATATCACAATCAAGCATGCGAGGATCGAAAGAAATTGCTTGATATTCATTAACAAGGATCGGTATCCCGTGATTATCTTTAGCAAACCCACAACATCGGTATCTTTTTTTAAACTCTTATCAATTTGGTGGTAAAAATGTTTGATATGTTCCTTCCACTATGCGTTATCCTTGTTTAATATAATTGGGTTGGTTTTTGGAGAAAATTTTGAGAAAATGCTAAACAATTTAGTTAAAAGGGTTTCTCGAAATATAAATAGTGTTTTGTAAAGTGTAATATAAAAGGTTATTAGGGAACAACTTTGGTTAAGTAGTGTTTGAAAAAATCACACTTATAAAGGACTTTTCCTTATAATAAAAATAAAAATGAACTCAAACTCTTTGTTAGACATGAGGAAGCTAGATTTGGCCAGATTTGGCATTGCTAGCGTCACCCATGGTCATGTGAACTTGGTGAGGGTCGCCAGCACCAAATCTAGCTCAACGTCGCTAGGCAAAAGACAGTGAGGACATTTTCAAAATTGAGAAAATTTAACAAGGGAAAATTTTGAAAAAGAAATATGTTAGCATTCCAAAAGTCTAAAACTCGGTTTTTATAATACAATTGCATCTCTCCAAAATTCTCCAAAAAAATTGTCAAAATGGTATTTGCATTTGTCCTTATGACATTTATTGCAAACATCATCATATATATAAGCACTCAAAACGAGACAACTTAATGCAAGTGAAAATGAAGATTGCTACTTTAATCGATTCAATAGGGCTCAATTGAGTAAATTCAAAAGTACGAAGGACTACTGATGCCAATAAAAAATTACAAACTTTGATTAAATATGCAAAGCTACATTTGGTTTTTCAGATTTGAATTGGAATAGGATAAGATAAGGTCATATTAGAAATTCTCCAAATATCCTCCGGATTATAAAAAATCTCATCACATATTTAGTGCAATATAAACATAGGATAAAAATCTTTGAAAATCTCAACTGTCTAACACAATCTCCCGCAATATCCAAATCTCACCGCTTGAGCTCTCTCATAGGGATCTCAAAGCCACTCTCTCTTGCTCCTCCGGTTCGTGTCCGCCATCATCAATTTCACCAAACGCACTGTCAGCTCCATCGCTAGACCGTAGTCCTCCCTCAGCTTCACCGTATCAGAGGCGATTCGGGCATCAGCAAAGAAGAGCCTTAGGTCGTCCAAGGCGTTGTGAAGTGACCAATCAGGTAGCCACCATGGTGAGGGAAGTATTGACACTCTTCAAGAGCCTTCGTGTCATGTCCGACACTCCAACACACTTTGACATGTTCTAACACGGGTCAACAGGTATAAAAAAATCCGACGCATAATCAATTCTCCCGACACCTTTCGACATGCGAGTTTAGAATTCCGATATACACATGGTCAATTTTAAAAAAAATTCAAAAAATGAGAGGTCAAAATGTGTATATAAAATTAAAAAAAAATGTGTGTGTATATATATATATATATATATATATATATAAAATAATAATAATAATAATAATAATAATAATAAAATAATTATAATAATTATGAAGGGGAAAAGAGGAAAAACCTAGTATTCTCTTCTCTTCTAACTCTTATTTTCCGCAACTCATGATTTTAAGTATAAATTCATTCTAGACTCTTTCTAATTATTAATTTATTTGTGAATTTGAATCAAATTAATTTGATTATGATAATTTATCATGTATGTATAAAAATATACATTTAATATACAATGTGTCCCAACATATCGAAATTCTTTATTTTTTGAGAAATTATGTGTGTTGTGTCGTATCGTATTGCATATTGCACGTCAATGTTGGTGCTACTTAGGATCTAGTAGACGATCGGCTATTGTGGAGGTGGCCCTCTTTTGTTGGTCAACGAAGTGGGATGCTCACTCCATCACTCCATTGTTGAAAGAAAATTGTAAAGTTATTTTTAAAAAAAAAAAATTATCCCATCCAAGTTTATCCCACCCCTAATCAGGATATTTCATCCCACATTTTATCCATATATATCCAGATTTATCCAGTCCAGATGACGTCGCCAAATACCAAATAGGGTTTTTTCCAGATTACGCAGCCAAATTGTATGACAAAATATGGACTTGTCTTTTGCTGACAATAACACTTATGTCTTATTGTTTTTATCATAAACTATAGTCCTCACGTCGAAGCCTATTTTTTTGCAATTGCTCTGGCGCTCGCGTTCATGTTTCATTATAATTTCTATAGCAAGCGGATAAATCTTACTACCCTTTGTAAATTTCACATTTTTCACCGTTGATGTGAGTAATTAGTTACTTCCTAGTAATTTAATTACTTATATCACCATTGTAAATTTCATATTTTTCACCGTTGATGTGAGTAATTAGTTACTTCCTAGTAATTTAATTACTTATATCACCATGATAGATGCGTAATGTATGAAAGTCTCATTGTGGATTCATGCTCTCGGTAATTTGTACATGAAAGTAAAACAAAACACTTTTTCACATAGAAGCACGATTTGAATGGCTATGGATAAGATTGATTATTTCAAAAGCCAATATATTTCATTATCTTCTAAAGCAAAACAAAAATTTGAATTTATAGTAAGAAAAGTTATTCCGATTATCTTTACTTTTAGATTAATAGGTGGAAATCTTGAGGCTAAATTGAATATTTAGAATAAAATTTGGAACCTGTAGAGGGCATTCCATTCCGGATTGATCTATATATGTAGCCTTTTCTTTTCTTTTTCTGAAGCGAAAAAAATGAAATCACCATTCTATTTTGTATTATTTCACATTTTTCATTTTTTTTCAGAACCAAATGAAAAAATTCATGTTTCATTGCGTCTTTACTTATAAACAAAGAAATCGAGATCCCCATCATATTCCATTCCATCAATAACATCTCTTTTTTCATTTCATTCCGTTTCAATTGAAATTGGTGTACGTAAACATTTCTTTTTGTCCCCATACATAAACAATTAAAATAGTGAAAATAATAAGAATCATATGTGGAACTTTATATAAGTTGTATGTTAAGAGAGGGCGTTATCTTTTCCACCGGACAAACTAATAGTCTTTTTTTCCTACTGATATGTTTTTTTTTGTACCGTTGGTGTAATAATTGACATATAAAAAGTACCATGGGAAAGACAAGGAAATATGGTACCAGTGGTAATAAATCTTTTCACTTCTCGTGGAGAAATCGAAATTCCTCTTTTATTTATTTTTATCTGAAATTCGTCGAGAAGCGCATGAGATCTTCTAAGTACACCGTTGTTGAAATACCCATATATGATAGCGATATAGATATATCATGGGCACAATGATGCTTATTAACATAAAATACCTCTCTCTTACGCGACTTCTACATACTCCTTCCACAAAAGCCCTAGGGAAGTTCCACTTCCTTCCACTGCCATTTTTCGCTTTCTCTCTCCTCATTGTGCTTCTGCTTGAACTTTTTTCATTAGCAAAAGCTTCTAACATCAAGCCTATCTCTCAAGCTTTCGAGGATTTATCAAAGAAAAGATTGAAAGAAACCCTGAAAAAAAGAGAAAAAGGAGGAACTTGCTCTCTCTCTCTCTCTCTCTCTCTCTCATGGGTTAGCTGAATCTGATCCATCTTCAAGAAGGTTTTTGTTTCTCTTTCTTGAGTCTTGGGTAAGGAACTTCAGTACTAATAAAAGCATCTTCAACCTTGTCCTGAAGTGCTTGAGCTCAGTCCTATCGTTGATCCATCGCTCACTCGAGGGTTTAGTCTTGTTGTTTTCCTCATCTAAAGTGAGCAGCAATAACTCTTGAAGCCCAGGCCAGACAAATAAAGCCTCAGAAGATACAAAACAAGTAAGCATCATCGAGAAGAGCGAATAGATCAGAGTCATGGATCCAGATTCATTTCAAGACTTGGATTCTTTGAGCACCGACAGTGGAACCCTCAACGATGCCGCCTCTGCCAGTGCCGCTGCAACAAACTACAGCTCCACTGCTGCGGCCGCCAGCTCCTCCTCCTCCTCCTCGCCCGCTTCTCTCAGCCGGTATGAGAACCAGAAGCGGCGAGACTGGAACACTTTCGGGCAGTATCTCCGTAACCACCGGCCGCCTCTCTCCCTCTCCCGGTGCAGCGGGGCACATGTGCTTGAGTTCCTCCGGTACCTCGACCAGTTCGGTAAGACCAAGGTCCACACCCAGCTCTGCCCCTTCTTTGGCTACCCGAACCCACCTGCCCCTTGCCCGTGCCCTCTCCGGCAAGCTTGGGGCAGCCTTGACGCACTTGTCGGCCGTCTCCGTGCTGCCTTCGAAGAGAATGGTGGAAACCCTGAGGCCAACCCTTTCGCGGCTAGGGCCGTGAGGCTTTATCTGCGTGAAGTTCGCGATTTGCAATCCAAAGCGAGAGGGGTGAGCTATGAGAAGAAGAAGAGGAAGAGGCCGCCACCACAAGCCCCAGCGCTACCACCATCGAGTGAAGATCAGTGAGGGATATCACGATTTGTGAAATTCTTGCTTAGAATCGGTTCATAAGGATTGAGTTCGCCGAAGTAATTGGGCATGGTGAGTGACACCTTGATGATGATAGAAGCAAAAATTAGTGCACATCTTCTATATGAGAATGTGATTTTTTTTCTGCTTGAGAAGTTTCATCATGTGGTAGAATTCCATGTTGTTTTTATTTACATTAGTTAGCTGCACGGAATTGTTTCAGATTTCTTAAAATCTTATGCTTGGTTGGGTGGATCAGTCAATGAAAGAAGGAAGGAATCGGTCGATTAATTAAAGTCATGTACTTGATTGGAAATATCTGAAACGAGAATTCTAATTTCTCAATGTACTTGGTATTTAAGGCTTTATAGCAAGAAATAAATCTCTCAGTTGATGTTATTCTACGTCAATTTCTCTTGACAATTCCTTATTTTGTGTAATACTTAATTTGTTTCGGCATATCATTCTTTTTCTGGGAATGAAAAGCTTGGCAAATACATCAAATCTCATGTCATGTATCTCTTGAATTGTCATAGTTCATCTTTAAATGGTACCATCTATAGTGTGTATGTTGGGCTTTCTATTGTGTACGGTGATCTTTCTTGCCCTAGATAAATTTAGAAGAACCAGTTAAATTGATCTGAACCTTTACAGCAATCTATAAGGAAGTAATATATCCAAGTTCTTTGGGATCCAACTTGTCATTAGCCCATTAATTTCAAATGAGCAAGTTGAGAAAAAGGTACCCACTTAACTAGCAAAATATATTCAATGCTTGTTGCTTCATCTTCCCAGCTCAGTAAAAGTAGAACGTGTCTTATTCTGTGCCCTATTTATCATGCAAATCTGTCTGCAATTGCTCCATTGTGTCATATCAAGTCTGGATGTTCCCAAAAGCGGAGATAACATTAAATAAGTGAGGTCCATTCACATGAACCCTTGTACATAAACAATGAAGAAACAGTCTCTTCCACTTTAACATCCATTAGCGACCTAGTTTTGCAATTTTAACAGGAAAAGCCCTTTTTCGTGGATTCTCACTTTTTTAGCTGCAATCTGGTGGATGAACTGAATTTAAACCAATGAACATGCAAGAGAGGAGGGTTTGGACCAGCTTTACTATGCCCTTGATCAATCGGGGAATATAAAAGCAAAAAAGTTACGTAAGTTCATGAGTTCCTCATAATAGTCAATCTGCACATATAGCTATAAAGATGAACAAACTAGTGGTTGCTTGGGAGTTTTCGTTTTTATATTCATGTTGATGTTATTTATTTTGGACTTAATCCTTGTTATTTCTTTTTCTTTTTCTTTTTCTAGGTCAGAATCATCTACAAGACTAGCTGTTGCAAAATCTATACACTTTGCAAGTAGAGGCTATTTTCAGTTTGATTTCATCAATCAGATAGATTCACAAATCATGTATGATCTTTGAAAGGAAAAGGATTTATCCCTAATTATAGCTAATTCTTATGTAGCTTCATTATAAGCAAGAAAGGGGTAGATCTATCCCCATGAGAAAGGAAGAAGAAAGCATACAGTAACATAGAGAGCTTGAATGCATCATCCACATCTTTATTAACTGCTTTATGAATCTGACAATGAAATTTGGACTAGATGTTTAGTGGGGTTTACAGTACCCATCAATAATGTTGAATCTTTAGCAGTAGCATAGAGGAGGAGATTATTTTATCAGATTAGGTTTATCATTATGCAATACATAGTCGGTATTTTGATGGGGCCCCAAAGATAGTGAAGCATCATTGTCAGATCTTCCCCGAGGGAAAGAAGATAAAGAAATCAACTTGAGCACTAAAATCATCTGAGTTTTTCCTTGGATTCGAAGAAGATCTTGGCCCTCTGTTAGCTATTGAATAGGATGATAATTTGATCATTGGTCATACTAATAAAATACATTTTATTAGTATTATTCAGGTGAATCCTATCTCCAAAGAACTGGAAACTAAACACAATTCGATATCAAAAGTCATGGAACTAATTTTGCTTGCAATATTATTACATCTCATCTTATTGAGATACTTTTACAATCGAATTCTGCTTGTCTACGGCCTATACCCTTCTTACTTTTGATCTTCTTGTCCAATTTGCTTGTGTTGACCAAAGCATCGCATTTTTTTAATTTATTTATAAAACGCATTATATGTTGCTAGTGATGCTTCTTGTAGAGATGGGTTTTGAGTGTGGCCATATAATATTCCACGACACCTTTTTTGCAAAAAAAAAAAAATGAATTTGCAATAAAGAAATAATAGACTGGTCCACCTGCCGCCCAAACCCCATTAGATAGGCAAATGAATTACAAATACTGTTGCTGCCCAACTCTCAGGCTTTTTAGAGTGGATGTACGTCAAATTCAGGTGCTCGCATTCATCTTTTCTGAAAGGTTAAACAGTTAGAAAACAATGAGTACCGTCGCCTTCTCGTGCGAAAAGGATGCTAACTTAATATGTATGAGTTGGAAGAATTTTGTGAAACTCTTGATAGATGATTAAAATAAAATCATAAATGAGTTAAAAAGTATGGTACGAGGGATCGAAATCGAAGACATTTTTAGTTCTAGCACCATGGTTGTTAGAATCCTAATTCAGATCTCAAACTCTCACGATTCTATACCCGAAAGCTCAAAAAATAATAATAATAATAATAATAATAATAATAATAATAATAATAATAATAATAAAAAAATAAAATAATAATAATAATAATCTGCTCTTTAGTAGGAATTCAATCGATAAGGATCATTAGTGATTTTCGATTCTTACTGATTTTATTTTCATGTCAAATTGATAATGCAATTTCCATGTTTTGAGAGTCTTCTTAAAGAAAATAAGGACTTTTAATTATTATAAATGTTTTAGAAATGTAGTACCCCTTTTTAATCCTTTTCTCTTACAAAGAACATAATAAGTCCTCTGAACAAAAGTAATTTTGTTTATTTTATTTTATTATTTTGGCAATATCTCGGATCTTAATATTTCCGATCCAATCTTTCACACATCCTCATTGATTGCATTAATAGAGATGGTTATGATTAAGCTCTCTTTAGTGTTTTTTTTTTCCCTTCTTTTTTCCTTAAAACAAACCCTCATTCAGCGTGAAGAGGAATCATGCACATCTAATTCTTTTAGCAAGTCAATAATCTTGGTTGGTTACCTAATTTAATATTCAGTAGGGTTATCAATATCACGAGAAGCTATGAAATAGGAAGCTATATATCAAATGTGTCTAGCACCTAATCCGGAATCAATTACAAGCTAAGCTACCAATTGCAATGAGCCTAAGTCTATAACTGAGCACCGATTTACATAATTCTGTCCGCTTCCGAGAAGCACTCCCACGCTATCCGCTCAAGAGGTGACAAAGATGTTGATTTTGCTGACACAATTATAGCACGTCATGCCTAGAGGCAATGGTGTCTATCACACAACCTGTGGTAGAGCTTTATATATAACTGTTGCTCTTTCATATATGTGACGGGGATTTGCTCTATGTCTAAGTGCGTTGACTCTATTGGGCAATTAAATGAGGGATGTAATTAGCTTTGAGCACAATACACAGGATATCCAACTTGTCCAACTTGTACAATTTTCACACACCAATGGATACTCTTATTTGCGAGGAGTTGCATAAAATGACTCGACTAGCACCAGGGAGAAAATATAAAGACGTAGAAAGAGGTGGGGTTGTGAAATGGAGGACCCTTGAAACTACATAGCTGATTCTGGGAAGGATTATCCCAACTAAAGCTATGGCCACCGAAGACTGCCTCTAGTTTTAGGACTTTGGTAAAAATAGTTATCGCTTCCATAAACTAAGAGATAATTACCCAAAAGTCCTAAACATATTGTATGGCGGCCAATTTAGTTATAGATATTTTAATTGTGTTAATTTAATTTTAGACATTTGGATAAAAGCTTTTGTAGTATTTGATGGTACAAAATGCCTTACGCAATATCCAATGATTTTCTTTGTTAAGTGAATAGAATTAATGGGCGCGCCATGTGCATTTCATGAATGAAGATGGATGGTTTTTCTTTATTTAGACATTGGGTAGCTTCAAAATATAACAAATAGTGAGTTTTTTTTTTTTTTTTTTTTACGGTTTTACAATTTTAATAAGTAATATGCTCTGTTTACATCTGTAGTTGGTCCGTATTTTAATATTTCAACTTGGCAAATTTATTTTGAGAAAGAAGAGCATATTACAATGCTTCATATTCTCATTGAAATTAACCAGTTGTGTTTACAAAAGGAAGAGAAAACTCTTATTAGAACACTCTTAGAACACTCTCCTTTGTTTGTGGTGATTTTATAAGTTGAAATCATAAAGATATGAGAGTTTCTAAAAGTGTTGGGCTAACAATGTAAGAATATTTCTTTATTGACTTTCTTAACTTCTAAAAGCATTTTCGGTGGAAAACCATTTCTAAAGTGTCGTGCTTTGTTTGCTTCATACAATTTATCCTAAATTCAAAAGATGCTTATTGACTTTATCGTCAAAACAAGATAAAATTATATCAATTTATATAAAAAAAAAAATCACACGAAAATTGCACATATTTCTATAGAACATTAGATATTGCATCATATCAACTAGTTAAAACTAGTTTAAAATGTGCAAAAAGAAACCTTTTTTTTGTCAAGACAAAACAGACTCTCTGTCCCATACAAAACAAAAAATACTTCATTTAACTAGAAGGCGAAAAATTATCAGATTTTCTTTTCTTTTTGGAAAAACCAGAGGCCATAAAAGGACGCCCTCTTAACCAGGTGGGGGAGGCTCTGTATCTTCCATGTGATTTCCCATCTGCGACCTGAACGACAGAGACCCATCTGGGATACTGCCCTGTGCTGTGGCCGACAGGTAGTCATACGAAAGAGTAAATATGTGTGTACGAGCTGGTCATAGATACTGTTCATGTACTCCCTTTTCCGTCGTCTTCACACGTGCAGCCGACGAGCGAGAGCTCATCATGAACGGGGTACATGCTAAAAAGCTTGTGGATTGACAGCAAAGATGGCGTCTCTTCCAATGGGGAGGTGATATTGACTCAAGTTCAGCAGCTGCGTTTTTAACCTCCTCTCTCCCTCGATGGCAGGCTTAGGTTTTCCCAAGATTCGGATCCATGTTATCGACGACTGCGAGTGCACTCGATTCGTGGACTCGATTCCGGACGAATGATTCTTCTCTCTAGCTTTCGATGGGACACTGTTTAGACATCTGATGTAGATGTTGAATGTGGTTAGGTTCTATGTTTTAATCTGCTGTCTCTGTCTCTCACCCTTTATACTGTTCATTCTGACACTTTTTATCAGAGCCGACTTGAGAATATTAAATGGGAAGCTCCCTGAATTAGATATGCTAAGGACACGACCTAAACCGAATTTATACAATCTATCTTTAGTGTTTGGTGAAGTAAAGGCGAGACTCATTAGTAGTCACGATCGTTGTACAGTTGAACTCTAACTTAGTCTCTGACCAAAAAAAAAAAACTCTAACTTAGTCCAAAATAAACTAACTTTTTGTGAATATGTATCGCATATATGTAATAAAAGTTATACACTATAAATGTCTCTCAACATTAGAGATATTTATTGAAAAATATTTTTTCGAATTAGATCTATATCTTATCACAATAGTTCTTGTGAAGTTCATGCGAGACCCACCAATGGTTAGTTTTTAGGTTTTAGGACCCCCCTCTCCCTCCATGGTGTTCAACATGACTTTATAGACATTTATGAAAGCCAACTTCGAAAATGGAGAGGCTTGTGTATTTTATTTTTGATTTATAGACACAATAGACAATTATTATAGTGTTTTGACTAGTCCTTCTCCTTTCATCAAATTTCTCTTATCGATTCTAAATGTCATTTGTTGTAAAAAAAACAAATAATCAAATAATAAAATAAAACTAAATAAATCAGACTTGGAATTTTCATGGTTTAGTCAATGCTCCACGAGAAGAACAGCACACATCAAATAATACAATGGAAATTACATCTACATTTGAATCACTTAAACATTCTCAACATTTTCTAACTTGTAATTACACCCAATAATTTACATAGTATTTAGTTCTCACAATTTCTTGTAAAACAATCTCTTAATCTCATAGTGGTATTCATAAATCTCACCCATATGATTTTTTTTGCTTAAACCCTCGTATCTTAGAAGCAATTTATGAACACCACCAAGTCGCAAGCACCAATTGGATGTCCAGGTGCCACTCCACTTTGAGCACTCACTGCACCCATGAATGACGATTTGGACTTTTGCCCTCTAACTTATCAACTAATTGTGAGAGTGAGAGATTGTTTCATGAGAAATTGTGAGTACTAAATACTACATGAATTACTAGATATAATTATTGACTAGAAAATACTAAGAGTGTTTGAATAACTTGAGAGTATGGTTCTAGTCTCCATTATCTCACTTGATCTGTAATGGAATCACATGTTGCGCCTTTTGTGGAGTAGTTCCCACAGATCGAATTATGTAAATCCAATATCTAAATTACTTTTTATTCTATTTATTTTATTATTCAATCTTTTGTTTTTGCAACAACATAATTTCAAGATGTGCCTCACATAGGCAATTTTTGAATTGCCAAATATACAATAGGAGACAAACGAGAATTCAATAGCACACCTTTAAAAAAGAATAGGTCTCGATAGCATCGGTTAAGAAATTCTATGTCCCGATTGGAGTTTGGTACGTGGAACTTTATCCAACCAAATGGTGCAACGTGAAAATGTTCCTCCTTTGACATGTGTGATTACTATGTCATCTTCAACGGTACAGTCCCATCCACAATCCTGGCGTGATTCCAAAACTTGTAACCCGTCAATGTCAACACTTGATTTCTTTTTTCCATAAGATTATTGACACTTGACTACTTTGTAGATTCGATGCTGACGGCTGAGCTGCATTGGATTCCTTTTCCTTTTATTAAAAAAAAGAAAAAAAGGAGGAGGAATTCATTAACATCAGAGTTTTGGCTTCTTCTTGAATACATGTTCGTTAAAGTCGTTGAATAATTATGGAAACTTATGGTGGAGAAAACTCCACGTGCTTTGGAAGACTAGGCTTTTGTGGCTAGGATTGGTCTAGCCAGTAGGTAACTCCGGCTTTTAATCCTTTGATGGTGGAGGGAGGATTTTTGCAGCAGAAGATAAAGGAAAAACCATGGATGACATAAGAGTATTTTAACAATGCCTTCAAGCCGATTAATATTATTACAAAATGCTATTGTTTTTACTAAGTATTTCTGGCTAAAAACTTTTTGTTTTGTGTGCTGGAGTAAATTCTTTTTATTATAGACATGAAAAGAACAAAATTTAATAGGAAAAAATATATACACTCCTACATTTATCATTTTTTTCTTTTGAAAATATTTTAGTACATGGCAGCAATCGCATAAGCAGTAATCATATTGTCAAATTTTCCATAAAAGAAAATCCAACGCTCTTTTTACTACGTAATCGAATGCTTGAGAGATCAGAACATTTAACTTGGAAATTGACTAATTCTAAGTTGTCGCATGCTAAAGACGAAAAGAAAAATTGATGTTTAATGTATAGATGTAATTTTGGCTTAAAATGTCTTCCCATGTGATCATAACCTGGAGCTATATGAACGAATGGGAAGGGATCAAACTATTATAATTTGAGTGGATAATGAAGTTATAATTCAATTTTCTTGCAATATATAAAAGATATATGATTAAAGTGATATCTTCAATTATTTGGATTAAATTGGTCAGCTTGCGACTATATAGATTGTCCCTGTATATAAACTTATTATCAATTATCAAGCAACTAAATGCAATTTTAATACAAATGTGACTAACTGGATTTCACATAGCAAAATTTTTTCTCCTCAAGATCAACTGTGTGTTTTCGTTGTCATGTCAAATATTATTACCCGTAAAGATTGTATAGAAGTTTTATTTAGTTCTAGCACAAAAGAAAAAAATAGAAGCTATATTTAGTTACATTAAAAAAATTATGCAAATACGACATAAATCTAAATTCATCATTAATCTACTGTCGAGCTTCATTGGTGTTCTTGCGTGAAGTGCCATAAAGTGATGCGGTATGTTGCACGCTGAATTGCTAAGTACATACTCGTCTATATTAACTTCATAAAACTACAGAACTCAAAATAGAACATTAAAAAAAAAAATAATAATGAAGAAGATTAAAGCTGAGAGTAACCATTGGATGCATGCTCTCCTTCAATGAAAGACATCTGGCATATTTACAGGCTATACTGTATTATGATGTCTTCGTCTGTATCAACTATACGTCTACGGAACACTCCCACGATTTAATGTGTGAATCAATTCACTAATTAGAGATAAGTCGCCATCTTGAAAAACCTGGACAATCCCAACCCCAACATTTACGTTAGGGGTGAGCAACTGGGTTGGTTTAATCTGGAAAGAACCAACTTCACTCAACCAGTCCATAGGATTGATTCGGTTCCCGATTTTATATCCCGAGCCAATCGGTTCTACACAGGAACCGAACCAATTTAAATCGATTCACTCTTGAGTCCAAGGTAAATCTAAATCGATAGTAAACAAATCTCATAATTGACTTCCCTCCCCTTTATGGAGAAAAGAGTGGTTCCTTTATTATTGACACCTAAATTTTAACTCAAAAATCATGTTTACATATTTCCAAAAAAATTGAATCATTTTTTTCCATGAAAATAGTTCATGTCAAATTCTTATATATAGATTATCTAGGCATTTGATATAGTTTTAAATGGAATTTTTTCTGGAAATCTACTTTCCAAAAAAAAGAGAAAAAGAAAAGATTTGTGTTGAGGATATGAATATGACTACGCAAGCCTTGTGGGGTTGGATTGCAATTGAAATAGCTAGTTGGGGACAAAATGCAATTTCCAAAAGTTGGGGGATCAACTCTAAATTTTACAAAATTTGTCCAAGCCCTTAAATCATCATTTTTATCCATTTGACCCCTGAACTCTTGGGCCAGGTCGATTTGATCGTATAAAGCCAAAAAGGACCAAATTGAATCAAATTGGTCATTCTCAAACAATAAGATGGCCGACTTTGAGAGGCTTTCTTGCAAAATCGAATAGAGAAAATTGCAAAGTCTGGTCAAAGGCTTAAAATACTATACATAACTTGCCAATTGATAAATTAAAAAAAAAAAAAAACTCTAGCAAAATTGATAAATGAAAGCACTCAAATTAACAGCCAAAACCCAATCCATGATTTGGCTACAATTCAAAGTTGCTAAGCAAGCAACTTTGTGATCTCACCATATCCTGTTTAGTTGCCCAGTCAGCATTATCACTGGTTGAAGTGGAAGGCAACCATTAGATGTGCAAATAGACAAAAATTGGTCGTGGATGAGCTGATGAAGGGGTGCAAAAATCTCAACTAAATCAGTTGTCTTAGCGGCGATACAAGAATTAAAATTTGACAAAGTAAAAGAGTTGGTGAAGTAACTCAGTTAACAACCTTGGTGTTGGGGCAAGGATAGACCAAAAGCTAGCTTACTTCAGTGGATAAACCCCCTGAAGCATGGTCTTTTAAGGCAAAAAAGGTTGAAGACGAGGCAATTGCGAGAGTTCTCCACGACTCCCAAAAATTAAAAGAAACCAACTTCAGCCTAATTCTAGATGAACCCATTGAAAGAAAATGCAATTTTCACAAATTTCTAGTCAAAAGCCAAAACCTTCAACTGGAGAGTGAAATTACACTCAAATGTCTTTCCGACCATAAGTTGCACATCCCAAATGGAGATCATTGAGGCTTCCTAAAGCCCTCCAAAAAATACCTTCTTGGTGGTGGGCAACAGAAGAAGTCTGAAATTTTTCTATGCGTTGGAGGGTTGGTCGCGACTTAGAAAAATAGTGAGTTTTTGAAAGAAATGAGAGTGTTGAACCTAAACACTTACTGGTGATCAAAGTAGAAATCTTCTAGTTTTAGAAAAGCTTGGTTTTGTCCCTTGATTAGCGGTAGATTCATTCAAGTTAAGGCGAAAAGAGTGCACCAGAGTGTTCCCACAAGCCCAGAAATTCCAAAAAAATCTTCCCCAAGTGTGGAGATTAGTTGGTCACGAGTTGGGAAAAGCGAAAGTTTTTGAGAAAAATGAGGGACACCTGAGGCAAGCGAGACTAAACTACGACACATACAGTTGAAGAAGATGCCGAAAGAGATTCGGGAGCAGGTTTTTGGATACTTACAAAACACCCTCGTGGTAAACTTTCTTCCTTGCAAGTCTCCTTTTCCAGAGTTGAGGAGGCCAGCTTTGTGCAATTTCAGGAGGCATTGGTTCTTTTGGTCAAGAACCGGTGATACACCCCTAAAATAAAAAAAAAAGGTGAGGGTCTCAACTCAGTTTCAATGAGAAATCAATGGGAATAATTTGTGTAATAATGAATGAAAAAGGGCGGAGGGCTAGTGGTGCTTGCTGGGTTTTATACGTGGATCATTTGAACCCCTCTTTGTTGCAAGTCTAAATGCATGATTTGGTCTTGTAAGTTGATCCTTAGACACGTGTTACTCGTGTTGAGAAGCTTATAGGTTGTCGCCTGTGTTCCAGATGTTTGTTAAAATGCCTGCAAGAGTCGCCAAAGTTCATGCGCCCTGAGCTGATATACACTGGGCTATGACTGGTACACGGTCGGCAAGCATGGATCATGCGTATAGGCTACTTTGAGAGGATGGCTTGAGGTGTGTAGTTGGTCATTCTCGAATCTATCTATTTTATTTGAAATTAATTGTTACATATTCTCATTTGGATCGATCATATTTTCCTATATGTCAAGCATGTGATAAGTATCAAGGCTTGAATATGGGCAGGCAACCTATTCGCCTGACCTGAGTTCAAATCCATGTTTGCAAAACAGATCAGACTCGTGATTTTGAGGCTAATTTCAATCAGTTTAGTGTGTGTTTTAGGATGATATTTCTTAGTAATTTTGATCCCTGCATGTTTTAGTATAATTTGATGATATGGTTCTTCTTAAGATCGTCTATAGGTCGAGATTGAAAGTCATGAAAATGACTCGAGGCAACTCGTATGGGTAGTGTGAGGCACACCAAATGTTTGATGAAATGCCCAAACAAAGTCTCAATCTAGAACAGGAGTCAGGACAATCTGAGCTTGGTAATTGCCTAAACTAAGTCTCGAGGCCAACCTCGGGACCAGGTCCTCGGTGCTCAAGCCTAAGACCATTGAGGCCAAGTCCAGGACCTCAACGCCCATGTTTAGGTCCCCAATGCATGAGCTTGGGTCACTAGTGCTTAGGCCACCAACGCTCAGCCTAGGTCCATCAAGGCTAAAATTGAGAACTCGATGCTTGTGCCTAGTTCCCGGGTAATCTATGCGTAGAATACTAGCGTCCAAATAATATATATCTATTTAGGAAAATCAAATCAAATTTTCATTTCCAAATGATGGAAAATATTTTTCAGTTATTTTTCAAATTTCGGCCAAACATAAGAAAATATTGCCATTTTTCTAAAAAAATGACTGTAAATAATATTTTCTAAAAATGTAACATTTTTTGTGAGACAAACTGAGCCTAATTACTTAGATTTTTCTTCAATTGTCAGTTGTACTTTCCTCAAGTATTACTAATTCCAAGGAAAAATCAAAGTGGCCTAACATGGAGAAGTTTAACAACTAAAGCAAAAATGAAGTCTCCAAAATGCGATGTGAAGATTCTTCATTTATGGCTAATGCACGTGTGCACAAGAAAAATATAAAAAGCAGAAAATAAAACATTGCCTACCTATTTATTTAAATCGAAACACCATTTTTTTTTCGGCTTTCGAGATTTTCATTTGGCCATCATATATGCATGTTGCTCTAATATCATAATTCAATCTAGTTTTAAAGGGGAGAAAATATAAAATTGGCCAAAGGAAAAAAAAATGAAAAGGTAAAAATTAAAAAGCTAACTATAACTTTCCACAAAAAAAAAAAAAAAAAAAAAACGCTGGGGAAGTTCCTTAATTATCCCCCGACGCAACAACCGACTGCATCTTTGTACCGGATGTGAGAAATTTCTGTCACTCTCGCATTCTATTTTCATTTTCACATAAATATCCAATTTTAATTCTTGAAAATAAATAGCAAATGTTTATCTAATCTTTGTTATTAGTTTATTTTGTTGTATAAGGAATGAAAAATAGTCAGAATTCACGAGTCACGCACGCACGCGGTCCAGACTTTCTTTTTCCCTCTGAAATTAAGCTCTTTTTTTTTTTTTTTTTTTTAAAAGAGAAAAATATACGAAAACGACAAGAAACGTTCCTTGACTTTTTGTGTTAAGAAGTGGGCTGGCAAAATGCTGATGGGCCCCAACCCAACTATGATGTAAACCATCCGTTTTGAGTTTTTTTTTTTTTTTTTTTGAGTGTCTCACGTTGTATTTCACCGGAATCGATATTAGTTTTTTTTTTTTTTTTTTTTTTTTTTTTGTTCAGTAAATCGATATTACTTGAATATGATATTAGTTGTCTTAGATTAAAAACGGGAAAGAAGCAAGTACTTTACTTTCCAATTTCAAGTCAATATTAATACAATATCCATCTATGCCATTTTCTCCATCCGGTATTAGTTTAAATTAGATAGGTGTCTTCTATTTCAGCAAATTTCATTGATAAAGTAACCCAAAAATGAAATCGATCATATTAAATAGGTGGGGGACTTAACTAACAACAATATTGCATGTTGTACAAAATTTTAGATACTCAATTGGATCAATTCGATGTCGAGAAAATTGTCCAAAAAATCTTAAACATATTATACAGCAACCAATTCGATCCTAAATATTTCAATAGTGCTAAATTAGTCCCAAACATTTTAACAATTTGTCAATGTAGCCATTTACATAATGTGACTATCGCTAAAGTGGGCAATTTTATTAAAGTTTTCAAAAATTTTATTAGTTTTATCAATCATTTTATCTTTATCTTTATTTTTATTTTATCTTTTCTTTAATGTTTCTTTTTTTCTTTTATACTATTTCCTCCGATGGTTGGGCTCTAGATTGGTTGACAATAGCTGGCAAAGGCCGCTAGCAATAGGTGAGGCCCCTCCCAAATCACGGGGAGGGCATTGTAGCCCTCAGCCAATCTAGGCAAGGGTCGGGGTTGACGACAGTCTCTGGGCCTTGGCCAGTGACTAGCAATCCCCTACTAGCACTTAACATTGAAAATCAAAATAAATAAATAAAGAAAAGAAAGAAAGGAAAAGAAAAAAATTAATAGCAAATTAATAGAATTTTATAAAATTTTAAAAAAAATTGCAAAAATTATTCTCGTCGGCGTTAGCCACGCCACATAGGACGACCAAGATATATATCAATAATTTCATGTCAAAATTAGACGGAATGATTACATTAACAAATCGTCAAAAGTTTAGGACTAAGTTGGGATAATTGAAATATTTAAACCTAAATTGGCACATTTGAGATTATTATGACTGAATTGGCCACCATATAATAGGTTTAGATTTTTTTGGGATTTCAATGTTCATAAATCACATTTCACATTATAAAAAAAAGAAATCACAAACCAAAAGGGTCATTATATTTTATATATTAATAGAAGTAGCATTTACCATCCACGTATCTCATTAAACTTAATTTGATTCAATTGAGTTGCTTCAATAATATCACAACTAAAGAATGAAAACTTTCCCCAATTTAATGTAGTTATCTTTTTCTCTTTTTTTGAGCTCTCATCTCTCTGGTTTTGTTCACTAGTTGTTGTATTTTGTTCTAGTAATACAATATCTCCTCAATTTTGTAATTTTTAAAGACCACACCAACTAAGTACAAAGTACGCTTTTAATCAGAATAGAAGCGTTTCAAAGGCAAATGTCAAAGTATATATTAGCATAAGTCTATTGTAGTGTGCCCAAACTTAATTTGGTTCATTAGTAACCAAACAAGAGAAAAGTTGATAAGTCATGCAAATAAATGTTGGTAAAATTCATGTAAATATTGACAAATTTAAAAGGTGTGTAAGGAAGATTGGTAAAAGATAATAAAAGCTGATAAATATAAACATTAGTAAGTAGCTCAAATGAGAGTGAGTAACCTAAAAGTATATAGTAATTTACTCAGAAAAAAGTTAACAAATCATTCGAATAAAGTTGAAAATATAAAGTAGGATAAATATATGTTAAATATATAAAATAGAAAATAAAAGTTTAAAATGAGGAAAGAGGGATGCCACTTGCCAGGGCAGGCTGCCACAGTCTTCAGTGGCAAGGGTTGCACAACTTTTGTGAGTCAATATCCAAAATACGGGTCGAGCTTTTATTGGATTTATTAGGAGACAAAGTCTAGGTTAGATGAAATGCAAAATATCCGTCCTACTTTTATTAAATTTGCTTCGAGACAAAATCTAATAAGTAAGGCAATATCCAAAATATGGGTTGGAACTATTATCGGGTCAGATTTCGTACATGTAGTATATGGTAACAAAGTAATCCACAGCCCATCGGATTATTTTCTTAATTTGGGTAGTAAAAGTGGCAAGAGACAATTAATGGTCTCTCTTCATTGATTAGATTTATAGTCTTTTAATGGAGCATGAAGATAAAACAAATTACTATAGAGGCACAAAGAGTAAACTATTTATGTGAATGCTAAAATGAGAAATAAGCAAGTTTTTTGTCTTCTGTAAAGAATAAAGCACACAGACTCTATTTGCATGGATGGAAAAATGAATCCAAATGGGAAGTTGTTTCCATTCCTATCCTTGATATGTTACCAAATAGGTTAGAAAAACCATAATGATATTGACCAGTAACTTTTGTAATTTGCGGAATTTTATTTGCTTTTTTTTTTTTTTTTTTTTTAAGTCTACTCACAAATTCAAGCATAAATGGTTGGAGCCTTGCTAGTCCGAACCGCGGTGGTTGAACGCTCTCTAATCCTGCCCATCGTGAGCGTTTTAATTACTTTAATACCTCATTTAGTTACAAGCTCTCCTTATCAGGCTCAGTAGATTGTTGCAACTTGCTCTGTTAAACTGGCAAATGTCATTTATTATGAACCTTCATTAATATGCCATCACTAACAGTCCAGACTTTAGCCTCGCCCATGGATTCTGCAATTAAAGCTCTAATCTCTTTTTTCTTGACTCTTAGTTCATGCTTTTCACATTTCCCCTAATGCCTCTCACACATTTTGCTTATAAATGACAGAAAATTCAATGCATTCATTAACAAAACCCAAAAATGTAATAAATCCTTCCCAGACCCAGACATACAAACCATTAAAGGCAAATATTAATGACTTGCATGTCTTTGCATGAACCATGGCATCTATAAATTGGCCTTCCCACTCTTGATTTATGATCACACATTGAAGCATACCCACAAATTCTCCCTTCTAAAAGCCTTCGCCTAATCACTTCCTTTTGCTGAATTCCCTTAGGGAAAAAAAAATGGCTGGTCGTAGGCAGAATTTTGAGTTCCTGGGTGGTGGTGGTGGGCTTCACCAATCACCCGAAAGGGAACAAAACCAGAACCCCACACCAGTTGCATGCAGGTTGTGTGGTGAGGTGTTCATGGACAACTGGGTACTCATAGACCACGTTGGGGTTCACATGGGTTTAGATGAAGCTTCCTCAAGAATGAGAAGTGAAAGGAATCGTCTCTCATACCCTAGAGATGTGACTCTCTTGAATCCTAACCCACCTTGTTATTATCTTGTCTCCAGCAGGCCAGGACTTCAAGCTCAGCAAGGTGGCCATTTGGTGCCAACAACAGGGCAGGAGATGAACCATTCCGTCGGTGGAATCAACCCGATCGGTGCCCTGCCAGCGGCCAGCGCCCCGAGAGGAGTTCTTCCGGTGGATAGCGGTAATTCTCATCAATTCAGCTTGATGTTGGCGCCATCGCCGCCCTCACAAGCACAACAACTCGCGCCCGAAGACCTGCCCGGCGATCGCACCAAGCCGTTCCTTGATCAGTTGGAGCGGCGTCTCACCTTGGAGATGAAGTGCAGAAATGGCCAGAAAAACGTCATCAAGGCTGAATCGAGTTCCGCGGCGCTGGACTTGACCTTAAAGTTATAGATTAGGTTATGGTTGTTACTGCAAGGTGGTGAATCGTTGTTGTTGTTTCCCTTTGTTCTGGTTTTTGCTGTAGTAGAGATGACATGGTCTTCTCTGCCTAGAAACATAATAAATGGGAAGATGTTCTTTTTCTGGAAGATTAACATAGAAAACGCTTCAGCAGCGACATGGATTGAGTGAAATTTCTGCAATTTCTTTCTTTTTAGTTTGCTTAATGAAATCTTTGCCGGTAATGGAGATCTCTTCATGGCTACAGTCAAATGGATGGAAAATTTGAATGCTCTCCCTAGCTTTACTATGCAAAGCCAACGTTCATCAGAAACACAATTAACGCTTACAGTTATTGCACAAATTCGACAATTTGATAACATATTCGCTTCGTTCAGGATAGTTTGCTCTCTATGAATGTCTAATTATTCTTTTGACAAGGAGAAAATCTGGATAAGTTTCAGACTCGCTAAAAAAAAATTCTTGAAATCAAGTAAGACGCGAGACAAAATTTGGGCAATTGATCCATGTATTGACATTAAAGAGCAACATATGCATGTTTCTCTTTTAGGGATACGATAGCTGATACGCAATTAATCTATGTTTAAATCTAGAAATCTAGATGCGGTTGGATTTAGCCTCGGAGATTTAGTTCCTTGTTCATCGAGGCTATATTTAAGTAAGTCGGCACTCATTGTTCCGTGGATAAATGTTAAGAACTAGCGGTCATTACAGTTCTATGTCTATCTAATTCATTTATTTTTTTGTTATGATAAGGCAAGAGAGGTAGCAATTAATCTATGTTTAAATCTAGAAATCTAGATGCGGTTGGATTTAGCCTTGGAGATTTAGTTCCTTGTTCGTCGAGGCTATATTTAAGTAAGTTGGCACTCATTGTTCTGTGGATAAATGTTAAGAACTAGCGGTCATTACAGTTCTATGTCTATCTAATTCATTTATTTTTGGTTATGATAAGGCAAGAGAGGTAGCAATTAATCTATGTTTAAATCTAGAAATCTAGATGCGGTTGGATTTAGCCTCGGAGATTTAGTTCCTTGTTCGTCGAGGCTATATTTAAGTAAGTCGGCACTCATTGTTTCGTGGATAAATGTTAAGAACTAGCGGTCATTACAGTTCTATGTCTATCTAATTAATTTATTTTTTGTTATGATAAGGCAAGAGAGGTAGTTCGGTAATCAAGGACTCCACCACGGGCCCTTGTGCCCGGACAGCACCGAAGGGCCAGGCCCCTATACCTCGGGAGAGATTAGCCCAGCATCCCACCGCCAAGGTCCCCACTTAAATCGCTAGCAATTTGGGGTTTCGAACCTTCGACCTCGGCGATGAATGGGAGATTCTCAACTAACGCAGCTGCCCACGAATGGGTAGGCAAGAGAGGTAGTTTCGGACTCATAAAACAAAAATTTTATAGATTGACGAAAGGTAAAATCTAAATAAGCGGTGTTAGCATGACGGTCACGGTCATGACTAGAAATGACGGTGGCCTCCGAACCACTATTATCTTTCACAAAGAGAAGGCAACTGGCTGAGTAAGATAAGGCCATCGCAAACCCAAAAAAAGGGGGAAGAAAGCTAAATAGAAAAATAAATCATCCGTCCACTACTAAATAGTGAAACATCTAATCCATCCATTTTTAAATAATAAAAAAGCAAACCAGGAAGAATGCATACTTAGTTTCTATTTAAAATGAGAAAATATTATTTTATTTTATTTTTGGTAAGGAAATGAGAAAAGATTATTTAGACTCAACTAAATCAAATAAGTCCATTTTAAGAAATAAATGAACTGATATTAGGTAGTGGTGGAGCTTGACCAATTTATCATCTATTGGTGTAACAAATTAAGGATAAACAGGTTACCTAATCGCAGATGGTAAGATCTTCTAAAAAACATGTAAAAATTGATTTAAACCGACAAGAATCAAAGCAAATTTGTATACACTATTTTGCAATTGAAACAAATAAAGTAGCGGGTTCTTCCACACGAGTCATCTTGATGTAGCTTGACAAGTTCTTTGTCCCCTTTTAACCTCTACTGGAAAAAAGAACAAAGCCTAATCTGTTGTTACTCCAAATTTTTCTCGTCCTAAACAAACTGATGTTGATTTTCTATTAAACTTGATATGCTTATCCTATTTTTGGCTTGCAAAATTCTACATGTGTGTAACATTTGGTCTGTCTATTCATGTGTGTAAAACTATGCTCAAATTTGTGGGAATTTAGTTTAATAAGTGCAATATAGCATCACAATAATTAATCAAAGATCTTATATATCCTTTAGAAAAAATCACTTGGGAGGTGATCCCACTCATGTAAATCCGGGAATCACCACTTAGCAAACGGTTGCTAGAATTTGTCGACTTTGCATTTTGAAATATGTGGTGGAGGAAGGACCGTCATATATTCGTAAATAACGGGACTGTCACACAACCCTCTTTTTTCCAATATGGATTGGTGACCCAGATATAGAGATTAAAGAGCAACATGGATGTGTTTCTCCATTAGGATTGTGATCGGTAATATGCAACTTAACTAATCATTACATATAGACATGGTTAGTATTAGCCTCGGAGATTTTGTTCCATAGTCAAGGTTCATCCAAGTTTGTTAAGACATATTGTATTGCGACAAAATAGCTGTTGAAAGCTAGCTTCCTCATCTATGATTCTATTTTACTAAATTTTGATTATGAGAGAAGATATTTAGACTACAGATTCATAAATTTTGACTTAATAGTTAAGATAAAGCGCTAGCCAAAATTTTGGTGAGTGATCCAAATTTAAATATTTTCTTTATTAGGATTGCAATAGGTCATACACAACTTAATTAGCCATTATATCTAGACGCGGTTGGGTTTAGTCTCGGAGATTTTGTTCCATAATCAAAGTTTTATGCAAATATGTTAAGACAATGTTGCAAAGAAAATAGTTGTTGAAAGCTAGCTTCCTTATTTATGGTTCTATATATGTTGACTAGAATTTTTGATAGTGTTACGATATTTAGACTGCAGACTCATAAATATTAACTTAATAGTTAAGATAAGACACCAGTAAAAAATTTGGTTGGTACCCAAGTTTGAAGATTAAATAGCAACATGAGCATGTTTCTTCATTAGGATTTCGGAAGGTGATATGCAACTTAACCAACCATTGCTTCTAGACAGGGTTGAATTTTGTCTTCAAGGCTTTAAGCAAATATGTTGAGATGTATTGTGTAGCAGAAAAAATAGCTGCTGAAAGCTAATTTCCTTATATTAACTCTATCTAACTTTACTAACGGAAATAGTAACAATGACGTGACTAAAACGATGTCATTTTAGTTCAAATTTTATTTTTTAACTAAAATTTATATAAATTAAATAAAAAAAAAGCTAATTCTATATTTGAAAAAAGAAGAGTTCGGATCCGTCGCTGCCCCACTATCGCCATAAAGGACCAAGGATGGTCAGAGAATGGTCAACGAGGGTTGCCATGCCTCGACTAGTGTCTAATGGCCCTAGGTGAGGGCTCCAGGCCCTCACCCAAATCAATGGTAGGCCGCAACTAAAATTGCGCGGGGGCTAACTACCCTCGCTGAATATGGGGAAGGGCCACGATCCTCACTCACACGTGGGCAAGGGTCGTCAATCCCTAGTTAGAGCCTTGTCAACCATTTCCCCATCATTACCAACTATTCTTAGTGATGATGGGGCGGTAGGTTTCTAATCCTCTTTTTTAAAAAAAAATAAAAATAGCTTATTTTAATTTGATCTAAATAAAATTGGCATAAAAAATAAGATTTTGAACAAAATAATGTCATTTTAGTTTTATGTTTTAGCCACAACATTGCCACATAGGAGAGAGAAAATATTTTAAAAAATTACATCAACATTTTCCGTTTTTCAAGTTGGATAAAGTTAACAGAATGACTTGATTATACCAAATTAATAAGTTTTCAAACTTGATTACACTTCTTGTAAGTTTTAGAATTCAATTGTAATTTCATGACAAATTTTAAGACTTATAGTATAATTATCTCTTGTACAAATATTAAGATGTATCATATTGCAAAAAAAATAGTTGTTGAAAGCTAGCTTCCTCAATATGGTCCTCTATATATCTATTAAATTTTTTGATAATATGTTAAGATATTTTGGCTTCAGAATCATAAATATTAACTTGATAGACAAGATAAAGTAAGTCCAAATTTTAGTTGATGACCTAGGCTTAAAGATTAAAGAGCGACATGTCTATGTTTCTTTATTGGGATTGCGCAGGTGATGCGCAACTTAACTAGCCATTACATCTAGACATGATTGAATTTAGCTTCAAAGATTAGTTCCATGGTCAACATTTTATGCAAGTATGTTAAGATGAATAGTATTGCGAAAAAAATAGCTATTAAAAACTAGTTTTCTTGTTTATGGTTATAAAACAATGTTCTCCTTTAGGGCTTTCAACCAATCACTATGGTCCTGGTGAGTAGCCTTGGGTTTGATACTTTATATATAATTAGATGAAGGGTTAGTTACATCTTTATGATGTAGGACGGCCGGCAATGATAGAATCGCAGGTCAGCAATTTTCGACGAGAATTGACGGGAAGAACTGCATTGAAATTTCTCACAAAAGCTTAAGACTAAATTGGCTAAAAAAAAAAAATTAAGACTAAAAGGACATAAATGCAATAGGTTTAGAACTAACTTGATAATTTTCTAGATGAAAGAGCAATATGCTTGTGTTTTTCTATTAATCATGCGGTAGATGTTATGAGATTGGCCTAGTCATTATATTTAGACATGGTTGGATTTATGCTCAGAGAAATTATTCCATGTTGTTCAAGCTTTATTTAAGTAAGTTAGTAATCATTATTTCAATGAATAATAGCTTCATTTACATTGTCATAAGATTTCCATAAGATTTCATTCAATGCTGGTCATGACTTTATTAATTAAAGCTATCCTTCATTTTTCTAGGCAAAGGAAAAAAAAAACAGTTGTCCTTATAATAGTTTTCCATGATTAAACAAAAAAGGTTACAGTCCAATTGCGGGAAATGATTTATGTTTTTCTAAAAATATAACTGCGAACTTTAATCTTTACCTCCACCGTTATTTCTCACCCGATCACTAGATTTAATTTGCTAGCGGCTGGATTCGAGGCCTCGACTATTGAACCACATTGCTACTTGCTTACTTGCTATGAGGTACGTGTCCTGACAAAAGTAATATTGGATATTTTGTAATTTTTCTGTTATATTGATAAGTTAAGTAATGTAATAAGTAAGAAAAATATAGACCTTCAAACAAATGGATAATATCCAATATTCAAGAAAAGTTTACTACGTCACCTAGGAAAAATTGTCCAACAAATCCTAAGCCTATTGTACTTTTGCCGATATAATCTTAAACCTTTCAATTTTGCCAATGAAGTCTTGAACCTTTTTTATTTTTTGGCAATTGAAACAATCCTGCCAATTTTGGCTAAGAATAGTTGATATAGACAATTTTTAATAATAATTTTCGATTTTTCATTTTATTTTTAAAGTTTTTATCTTTGGTTTTTTTCTATGCCGGCGAGGGTTGTTGGCAACTCTTGTTGGTTGCAAAGGCCTCACCCAAACTAGCTGAGGGCCACCTTGGTCGTAGCCAACGGGGCCATGAAGGTCCTAGGCTAGGCCATCACAACCACCGGCAAGGCGGCCCTTGCCACCTTCATGCCATTGCCTCACCATCTTTATACTGCTGCCTTGCTCGCAGCCTACAAGGCTATGATGGCATCACCTAGGACATTCGCAACCCCATTGGCTGCGAGTGAGGAAATGCTTGCTTGATTTGGCAAGGCCTTACTGATGAGGATTGTTGGCTTTGCCCAGGACCTTCGTGGCCTTGTTGGCTGCGAGTGAGACGATGCTCGCCTAATCTAGCAAGGCCTTCATGGCCTATGATGGTCACCGATGACTCTCATTGTCATAAAAAAAGAAGAAGGCACATATAAAAAAATAAAAGAATTTAAAATATTAAGATATTATTTAAAATTGTCCATATCAGCGCTAATCGTGTTGCATTGGACGGCCCATGTCTACATTAACGGTTTCAAGCCAAAATTGGTCGAAAAAACTTAATTGATAAAAAGTGAATATGTTTATGACTCAATTGTTAAAATTGAAAATATTTAGATTGAGTTGCCAAAAAATGTAATCGGTTTAAAGCTTTTTGGACAATTTTCCCACGTCACCTAGTATATCAATTTTAGTGTATCCACTAATTTTGGAGCTACTTTAATTACATACACAAGTCATGTAACTTACTATTTACACAAGCTATCTTCATATCCATCGAGATCAATAATTATAAACAACTGACTATCCAATTTACATACACAAGTCGTTTAACTTTCTGTTTACACAAGCTATCTTCATCACCATCGAGATCAATAATTATAAACAACTAACTATCCCATTAACAATGCTAAAGATGGATTGCAGCAATCAAATGACTACACATATTGCATATGAAACTCTAACTATTTTTTTAGAAGAAAAGGTCAACATTAGGTTGTGGATATGAAGACCATAAATTCAAAATGGTCATGAATTCAATAGAAGAAATTAGAAAAAAAATGCATTTTCAAAAGAAAATAATATCGATGCACTGCAATGCATTTTTCCTTTCACACTCTAGTTGGACCAAGGTCAACGTTGATTGGTCGATGGTCATTGCTAACTGACCCTTATCTTTTTTTTTCCCTTCTCCTCCAAATAATATGTATGCACAAATACAATATGTAAGAAATAAATTATTTATATAAGTGCATGTATTCACAACAGTCCCCCACTTATCTACTAAAAATAAACAAATGATATTCCATATGACAGTATGCAGTATGCACTCATAAAATAAAAGTACAATAACATGGGTTTTCGTACGACGCTCGCGCAAGGGTGGATTTTGCCTTGACAACTAGGGGTGAGCATGGTCCGGGTTGGTCCGGGCTACCCCCTAACTCTAGGACCAACCCGTACAGTGCCGGTTCTCAATTTTAAGGACCAACCCGTGAGCCTAGGACCAAGGATCGGACCGACCCAATGGGACCTAGGACCAAGGATCGGACCGACCCAATGGGTTTGGTCTAGTTCCAGGGTCAGCCCGGGATCGATCGATAATTTTTTTCGTCTTATTTTTTATACTCCCTAAAAAAGCAAACCCACAAATTCAAATTACACATCTATTGACAATGTGGCATTGTGCAACTAAACTATAAATACCAATACATATTTAGCAAATTTAAGATGACACAACAATAGAAATTTCGTACCTGCTAACCGATCATCGAGATATGGGACAAGATAGAAAGTTCTTGTAATCATCTATCTTTAATATTCATAATACCATATGCAAAAGCGTTTTCCTGCATTTGATCATGTAGAGTCCACTCAACCAAAAAATGAGCTTCACACCACTTGACTAGCAAATCACCGTAGCAACTGCAGTACTACTCTACTCTTCAAAAATTTCTACCATTTGACACAAATTGAAAAGCAAAGTGCAGCTAAAATTCATTAGTAAAATACAATTAAACCATAAAAAGTTCAAAATACTTAATATAAACCATGAATATATAACTTCACATCTTGTTAATTCACTTGAACTTCTAAACACCTTAAAACAAAACAAACAACACATAATTAATACTCAACAAAAGTTTTAAATTGAAATTATTATTAGTGCTATTGATAGAACATCTCAATATAATATAATATAACAGACATTTTATTTATGTTTGAATATATAAAAGAATTATATATAATATAATATACATGTACGTTGAACCAACCCAAAACTCAAGTGACCGAGGACCAACCCGCACGGTGTTGGTCCTAGAATTTTAGGTGGATTTTGCCTTGACACCGCTGCTCACCCCTATTAACAACTATGATAGATATATTTAGTAAATATTATATTAATATATTAAATGCAAGAAAAGAAAAAAAGAAAACGAAAAGGGGCTCCTGCTGACGCAATAGTACTGTGATTTTTTATGGATATAAATATCTTCTTCTTTTTTTCCCAAGAAGTTTTGTCCTTGTTATCGAAGTCCATAACTCATGCCGACAGAGCCAAGAAACCGCCGACAGACAAATCAAATGAATCGAGGCCAAACTTCATGTCTTGGGTTTGGAGTGCCAACAGACAATTATTTTATCTAATTTCGGTAATTGCAAACAATTGGAAAATAATCATGTTAGTTGTCGCCATCAATTAAGGGGATTAGATAGGTACAATGCCTTCACAAAGTGTTATGTGGATTGAAAAGAAGAAACATGAACAATCCACGTAAAGATTTCTTCCAACTTTTTAAACGTTTAAAATTAATAGCAGAAATTTTAAAACTCGTCTTCGTTCTATTACACGAGTTCAGTTTCGGTCCTTATGTTGTATTTTTGACACATTTAGTACCCCAATTTTTCTAAGGTGATAATTTAAGGGTAAAATTCAAATTTGTCTACATAAACATGAATGAAATATATTGAATCAACACGATAAATCAACACAAGGCACTTATATGTACAAGTTTATGATAAAAGTTGCACTTTTTGTCTGTCTACTTTTAAGAATGTTCCGGTTATAGTTGTGAAATTAGTCCTTAGTGTAGAAACTTTATTCCCTCATCACATCTTGTCAGAGATCTCATGAAAATGTCACTTTAAAAGAAACAATTAATTTGCTATTCCCGAGTATATAAGTATAAGCAATCTCATTGATAGCCTCATTAAGGTTAACTCCATTATAAGCAATAATATAATATCCACTTTTTTAGATACACAGAAGTATCTAAGACTGCTTTTAGGGCGAAAAAGATCATTTTTAAAATAATATAACAACTGCTTTAACTCGATATTTTGTAGCTAAAACAATTGGGAAAGTTCATAAGAAACCTTCAAATCAATGTCATCAGCAATTTGGATTAGATGGAATGAAAGAAATTAATTTTTTTGTTAAAAAATAATATGACAACTAGTTTTGTAAAATCGAACACTCCTTAAATACATGTATTGAAAGTGTAATTTTTTTTTTTTTTTTCAGAAACTCGTTCTTAGGGCCCACATGTCGATTTGCTAATGCTGATTCAGCATGTTTTGTCCGCATTTTGACAGAAAAAATTTTGTCCTTTAATTGTTGGCGGTGATAAGTTGGGGGACTCAATTATAACAAGATATTCCGACAAAAAAAAGAGAGAGGTTATAACAAGATATTAATTGGGGACCAAAGCTGAATTTTGGCTAATAGTATGAGAGGAGTTTGTACTTTTCCCTAACTTTGTAGAGATGCGTAAAAAAGTTTTCCGACATTTAATATACAGTACCTAAATTCGTTGTCCTCTATTGAGGATTGCTTATTTAATCCCCTCTCAAATAATAATATGCTACAAGACGAAAAGAGGGAAAACCTTGTTATAAGTTTTTTGGCTTAATCTGGCTATCGTCAAAAGCTCCAAATTTCATCAGCAAATTTGGCGAAATAATATCGGTCATGAAAGAAAAACATATTTATTAAATCAGAACAATATGTAGCCATTACATACAGAGATCCGACAAGGAAGCGAGCTGGGGAAAACTTCATGATTTTTTATTTAGAGTACAGAAGAAAATGGTTCGATTTTCTAGCTACATCAATTGCTATTTCATTGTCAGAATGCATCAAAGACAAAATCACATTGAATTTTTCCAATATATTCTCCCCATCCCACATCAAACGATGTCCATGAATCATCTTCCAACAATAGGAAGAACATATCCGACCAACCGATTTCCATGGTATGCCAAACTTTGGAAAGCAAGAATCACATCCTCCAAGTATAATCTCTTCCACGTTACTAGATAAAACCCTAAACATGTACTAATTGTTAGAGTTCTCTTTATAGAGAACAAGGGAGAGAGGGGGAGAGATTGTGGATTCGCCACATACATGCACATCTACCATGTCATCACCTTCAAGCATGTGCTGGCACAGTGGATGCACATATGATATATTAATTGCAAGCTAATTGTCTGTTCAAGTATAGACAAAATCAGTCCAACAACCCAAGAGACATCACCTCAATTATTACTCAGGTTGAGCAAGAAATTCAGGAGACATCATGGAATGATAAAAAAAATAAATAAGATAAAGGAATATCATGATGGGTGTCGGTCTAGGAGGGAAATAATTTTCTTAAAGAAAGAAATGATCGCTTACTCCTTAGTGGATTATTTGTTAATCTGGAAAAGTCATCGGATCAATGATTGATTTGGCGGTGATTGCCCTTTTCATCATGGTGGGTTAGATTCCTCCTCACGAGCAATGCTCAAACACAACACTCGATGTCTGCTCCTCCTGGTCAAAACAAAAGTGTCTGCTAAGACGGCATTTTCTTCCCTTTTTTTTGGTTTTGGTATGTCCCTTATCGAATTATTTCTTCGATCGGTCGACACGAGCATAAGGTGTTTTGAGCCCTCGGTATCCATTAAGAACAAAAGTTGTTCAGAGAGTTTAATTGTCTATTTTCCAGTCTCGCACTTCCGTTGCTACTCTAGACTGACAAAACGATATGTCCCATATTTGATCAATTAGTCTCAATGGTCAATTTCAACAATCTGTTCGGATGACTTCTACTTTTACTTGTCAAATTTTTGAATCTTATGAAACTTATACGTTGATTTTTATCCATCATGAAACGCTAAAAATCTTTTGAAATATTCGAATGCCATATTGCCTACCATGCTCTTCACCCTCTTTCACAAGAACATTTGATCAAAACCCTACCTACACAAAAAGTTCCCTGGGTGTGTTGACTTTTGTCGAACTTGTCCACTATATGCATTATTCGGTCCCAATGAATTTGTCAAACCCCACCTCATGATAGACCAGACGTACAAATATAGGGCACCCAGTTTTTCGACCCGAATCGGTTTCTGATGCTTAAGTAAGCCAAAAAAACAAGAGGACATAACGAGGAAGAAGCATCCCTGAGTGGTCAAGTCGTTAGGTGAAGAAAATCAAAATCATCGGGTGTTTAGTTAACAAATGGTGATCTAGTAATGACAAGGGGCTATCTATATGTTATGGTAAATAGTAACTGTCACGATATATGATGGTAAAACCATTCTTAAGAACTATAATAGCTCCATTACCGCTTCCTTTAATAGCATGACCCTATATTGGAGGTATCGCCAGAAGGTTATCCTTGGGGGAAATGACTAGAAATGTCACCCAAGAAGCATATTTTCTCGGAAACACATGTTAGTGTAGACTATTAATGTAGACTATTAATCTGTCTGGTATTAAGGGAAATGCGTAGTACGCGTTCGCTAGTTAGCCAAATTCATCATTTTCCTTGTGCTTTAGTTTTACAATCTGTAAAACATATGACCATTGCCTAAGTCATCCGAATCCTTTTTTAGCAAGTGAATGCACACGTCAAGCTCTGATTTCCAGAACAAGGTATTATAGCATATCATCCCAGCAATCTTCCGATTCAGCCGGCTTAGTAACCACGCTAATACGAAAAAAATAAAAATAAAGGTTTAAAGGATGAACCCACGAAAGGTCCCTTCTTCCTTACTTAGCCTATTGACCCAATGGATCGAATCGCAAGACCGTCGACGACAAGCAAAGGCAAACAAAAAATTAAATATATCCACTGGCCAACATAATTATACCAATCAACAAGGTTTTGACTTAGATAAAAGAGAGTCTTACTCTTTTCTTTAAGAACGCGTTTGGTAACATTTTTGTTTAAAAATTGTTTTAGGGAACAGAAATAGAAAATGGAATAATTTTTGAATAAAAAAACGCGTTTGATAAACTTATTTCGGGAATACAAAATGAACAAAAATACGTTTGGTAAATTTGTGTTCTTTTTTTGTTTCTTTTAATTTTTTAATTTTTTTTTATTTATTTATTTTTTATTTTTAATTTTTTTCTTCTTTTCCCGGTCGCCGGCCTCGGCCATGGCCGACGACCAGCCGACGACGAGAGCCGGCCTCGCCTTGGCTGGGCAAGCTCGGGCTCGCCTAGATCCGGCGAGCTCGAGCTTGCCCAAACTTGCCCCCGTGCGAGGCGAGGCCGAGCCTCGCTAGGGGCGCGCGCTCGGCCTTGTTGGGGGCCGGCGACGCTCCGCAACGCTCCGGCGAGGTCGCGGCCCTCGACGGCCGGTCGCGAGCCATGGCCGAGGCCTGCGACCGGCCAAAGAAAAGAAGAAAAAGAGAAGAAAAAGAGAGAAAAGAGAAAATTTGTTCTTAAAAATTGTTCCAAAAAAAAAACACGTTTTTCTTATTTCTATTCCAAATGTGTTACGAACAAAAAAATAGATTTTAACAAAAACGCAAATAAATGCGTTTACATTTTTTTTGTTCCTTGAAACAAAAAAATAGAAATTTTGTTCTTAAACAGAAATAAAGAACGTTAACAAAGGGCCTAAGTCTCGGATCATGTCCTGTTATTACAATTTGAGGGTAAGTTTCTAAATGCACTGAGCAGCTACGGGAGAGCGCGCTCCTGAGACTATTCGGAAAAGTGAATCGGTCAAAATGCGCTGCAATTGATCGGGACACTCATATTCGTCGATGTCAATTTTGATGCTGAATCTCGTGAGACGAATGGTGAGGAATTATCACCGTAGCTTTGACTAAAATGACAAAAACATTATCCTCGTGGATTGCTTGTTTCGCCGCTCTTGCATGAAAAGTCAAACCGCATTAATTGAACGATGATGAGTATTTAGGACTTCACCAGTAAACCCGCAACAACAACAACCCAAGAACGACAAAACCGCATCCATCGATTGCATCGAACGGAGGGGGAAGCGGGGTACTCTAGTAATTTAACCGTTAAATATCCGACCGTTGTTGTCGCACCGCAGGACCGTATTCGTCGTTCCTACTTCAGTGTCTCGCGGCGGAGCGGCCGGATCACCTGAATTTCCGGCTTTACCCCTTCGATATTCAAATCGCACTCCACCTCACGCAGCAGTTCAACCGCACCAAACTTCTTTAGAATTGTTAAAAGATTGCAATAAATGGATTCGTATATTATAAAAAAAAATTAATGAATAATGGTACACAATTAGCGTACCATGTCGTGGTGACATGTGCAAACGATTTTTTTTTTTATAAAAAATCGAAAATTATTTATTGTGAAATACATAGTGTATAGACCATGTCGGAAGAAGTCCAACCAAGAATTGGAGTCTCTTATCGTGTACCTTAGAAATTACTCGATAAGAGAAATGTGATCTTAATTTGATGAAAGTGTCTATGCAATTTGAAGCATCAAAGACACAAATTACCGAAAGAAAAAAAAATTACCCATATGCTCGTTAAGATTTTAGGGATAAATGTGCTGAAAATCTAAAAACTTATTGTAAAAATGCAATCAAGTCATAAAATTTATCAAATTAATCTAATCAAGTCATTTCGTTAGTTCTGTTTAACTTGACCAATGACAAATGCTAACGTGATTTTTTTTTTCTCTTATGTGGTTAAAATGGCACCATTTTGATTTAAATTTGGTTTTTAATACAAATTTAAATTTTTCAAGAGATAAAGCTAATTTTTTTTAGAAGAAAAAAGTGAAAAGCTGCTGCCTTCGCGGTTTTGTCTTCCTTCCTTTTTCTTAAAAAAGTTTTAGTTTACTTTTTTAATTTAATGTAAATAATATTTAGATCAAATCATATTTGGATCATAACAACATTGTTTTAATATTACCCTTCATGTGCTAGCCATGTCAACGCCACATAAGAGGGAGAAAATAATGATAAAATGTCATGTCAACATTTCATTCATTCGTTAAATTGGACGGATATAATAGAGGATTGCATCAATTTGACAGATATATTTAATTGAAATAATTATAACTTTTAAGACAACGAGATGAAAGTTAGTACATTGAAAATTGTAATAATAGGAATGTTTTCTTAATTAATATGACAGGACTATTACGCCCACTCTCTCACTCTCCTGGCATCCGAAGTATAAGCAGTGCCCATCTCGGATTCTCTTTGTCACTGCGTAACCCACCTTTTCTCTCTCTACATAACCCACCTTTTCTCTCTCTAGAACCTCACTCTTCTTCCTCCGCTTTTTCTCTCCCGTTCCTGTGAGCTCGCGCTTGCGAGTGCGGGGAAAAAGGCGGGTCGGCAGATGTACAGCTCGCTCGTCTTCTTCTTCTTTTAGCAGCTTCGCCTCGCTTTCCGGTTCTTGGGTCGACCCCTTTTCTTCCGATTGACCGTCGCGTTTCTGATCTTTTTCGGGAGATCAGTGAAGGGTAAAGGTCACTTTCCCCCGTCGCTCGCGGCTGGAGCCTGGGTAACGATTCGCAATGAAGCCTTCGACTCGGCTAGATTCGGCGGTCTTTCAGCTCACGCCTACTCGAACCAGGTTCTCTTTCTTTATTCGTCTCCGGCTACTGCTTGTTCCGCTCGTTTTGAGTCTGTTTACTCGATCGTTTTGAAGTTATTTCTGGTGATTATTGTAATGCGTCCTCAGTTAATGATGGGTCTTTCTAAAATGGAAAGAAAAAGAATGGGTAAGAGTGTTTAAGAGTCAATGCTGGATTATCTTTTAGTATGCGAAGTCTGGATCTATCGTAGCGCTTGTTATTGTTGACAAACGGGCGAGATTTTTGTGTTGCATGAAGAATTTTTCCACGGAGGAGCCTTCTAGTGTATTGGAAATTCTGGGATCGAGTTCTTTTGTCTTTATGATGGATGTTGACCCGCGTGCCTCGTGCAATTTTTTAAAAACTTGGGATGTTCTAGTGAGTCTGAATTGGACTTTCTGACATCCCCTCTGCCGCACTCATCGAACACCTGAAAGCCTGCAAGTGAAACCGGCAAACCACGATACTTATCTCTCAGTCTGGGACTTTATTATGTTTTCCTCGGTTTCTTTCATTCCTTGACCCCTAGTTCAAGCATGGTTAATTAGGGTCGCAACATGCTTGCTAAGCCTCTTTCATATGGTTCTTTGTGGTCGCATTCACCAACTCTTAATCCGTGTGGTGGTGTCCCCACACACTGGCTGTAAGACAATGAAAGCCTGGTGCAGGCCCAATTGATATGCGAACTAGAAATGATTGTTGAAGACCACCACATATAAAGGTGGGAATCCCATAAATGGGTGAAGGAGTAGTGTGAAGGATCTAATTTGAGACTTAAAGTTTCTGATATCATCTGGGAGTTTTTTCTTTTCTTTTTTTCTTTTTTGGGTCTAAATATCATCTTGGAGTTGAGTGTACCATTATTTTCTCTGAAAGTCTGAGTTTTGGATTCATCATCTTTAGAAGTGCAGCAATGAGCAATGTTACCTTTGTTCTAATCTTGTGCAATGAGTAACTTGTTTTTGCACTTTGACGGTTGACTGAGTTATGCATCGGATGTTTACTGCATTTGCAGGTGCGACTTGGTTATACTTGCAAATGGGAAGACTGTGAAAATAGCTTCTGGTTTGCTTAGCCCTTTTCTTGCCCATCTGAAGGCTGCACAAGAACAGATGGCTAGAGGGGGTTACTCAATTATTCTTGAGCCGGAGCCTGGCAGTGATGCAACTTGGTTCACCAAGGGAACAGTGGAAAGGTTTGTGCTCTGCTGTGATATGCATGACTATCTGTTCTCACCAACATATCAAAAGTTTGAGGGCATTTCTGTATAGAATAGCTGGCTGAGGGGTTTGATGCTCATTACAAATTAAGCATGTATGTTACTCCCAAGAATGTTGACTGAATGACTTAACAGAATATCTTTTGTAAGTTTTTATGTGACTTTAAGACATGGCAAAGTATTGGAAAGGTGACAAACAAGTGTCCCTACAGAAAGTAATAGCTTACTAGTGGCAATAGGGTATTGCATTCTTTGTATGTGACTCAATATGGGAGAATTAGCACCTAGGCTTCTACCATTCTGTGAATGGAACTGCTCTCTGGATGTAAGTCTTTTAAACGTTGATTCTTGAAGAAGATAATTTGTGCGACTACTTTGGCATCTGTTTTGCAATTTGAACCGGAAATGACATTGACTACTGAAGCTGACTGGAGAATGAGAAGTTGAAATCACATGATTAATATGGGAGTAGTTAGCATGCATGTTAAAAGATGCTAAACTTCTTCAGGTTTGTCCGGTTTGTGAGCACACCAGAAATCCTGGAAAGAGTATATACTCTAGAATCGGAGATCCTGCAAATTGAGGAGGCAATTGTGATTCAAAGTAACAATGATGGAGTATTACATAGCGTAAGTTACCTTGATCAATTTTTGAGATCCTTAATCCAACGAAACAAATTTATGTGGTTAATTTTCCATGCACCAGGTGGAAGACCATGAAGGGAAACCTGCAGAGTCTGTGGAAGGTACTGTAAATGTGTATGTGAGGGTTATTACTTTGAGGTCGAGTAAAACATCCTTTTCCATTTGCTTGTTTCTTTACAGTAGAAAGGTTGGGAGGTTGTTTGACATTTGAGTCGTCTGCATGTCTAATTTTTCCTTTTCTTTAGCTGACCTACAGAAGAGAAAATGGTGCCTATTGTGTTATGCTCATCTTTTGTTGTTTGTGTTCCTTTTTCTTCTCAAATGTTTATTGCTGTGTCATACTGAGATATGGATTCTGAATGTAGTGGAACAATTTCTGATGATTACTCTGACTTATATGGTGTTATGATCTCTATCTTATTCCAGGCGGCAACCCTTTGCTTGAGGGTAACGAGGATAAAGCTATTGTTATTTACACAGTGAGAGAGCAATTATTTTTGCTTCATTTCATTTATTATCGTTCCTATTCCAAAGGGTTTTGCTTAATTTTTGTTTGTATTATGTTTGTCAGCCTAGCGCACAGCCTTCTAAAGCAAGTGGATCCACCTCACAAGAAGGAAATTCAAAGTAAGTACATTTTCTGAAGATTACTTGTAAGATGATTACAGGAAGTGTTGTGCTAATTCACATTAAAGACAAATAGCTTTTCTGGAGGCTTCAATATTTGCAGTTTTATTGCCATTTGATTTCTCTGTTCTATTGTAAAGCACATGTTAGCATTTCAGGCTAAGAAAAAATGCCTGGATCTTGCCATGTGTCTACTTCTTCCCTGTTGGAAATATATGTATGGCTCTTAGAACCCGATTCATCTGAGATGGTGCCTGCAAAGAAGAAGAATAACTGAGTTGGAAGGAGCGTCATCAATGGATTAATTTCCTTGAAGCTTTATTTTTGTTCATTGCTTCTGAAAGGCAAACATTGCGCATGGAAGAGATTAATGACCTTTGAGTGAGAACAATGCCTTCTTGGGTGAATTATCAGCAAGACATTCACTAATTCAATCTTCTCTCTTCTGTGGGGTTGATCGATAACCCATCGTAATTTAGCAGTGTTGGCTTCAGTTGCACTCTAATTACTTTGTTTATCCAGAGTTCAGCTTCTGAAAGTCTTGGAGACACGAAAAGGTGTCCTTCAAAAGGAGCAAGGAATGGCCTTTGCCCGAGCTGCCGCTGCTGGTTTTGAAATTGACAATTTGGAATCACTGAAATCCTTTGCTGAATGCTTTGGAGCCTCTCGACTGATGTAAGCCCTTATGTCTTTTGCCCATCTGCTGCTGCGCTCAATTGAATGTCTCAAGAACACTATTAGCTACAAGACACATGATATGGTCAGAATAAGTATGCAATCCGTACAGTACACAGACTAGCATGTTGTATTATCTTACATGCAGCTCAAGATTGTCATCGTAGCTAGGTAGTATCCAATCTATTGTGTATTTCATTCTCTTTTTTCTTTAAAATATAGTATGAATAGTTGGGGCCAAAAACCAGGAAAGATGTTTTCCAATTTTTTTTTTTTTTTTTTGGGGGGGGGAACATGGGTGTGTTTGGATCCTTACGACAATTGGTGACATTCATGAAGAGATAAGAGGTGGATATAGAAGGATGGTAAAGAAATTTATACATAGTAAAGTTTCATTTCAATTTTGCAACAGGGATGCATGCATAAAATTCATAGAGCTGTGGAAGAGAAAACATGAGAGCGGTCAATGGCTTGAAATAGAAGCAACTGAGGCATTGTCCAGCCAAGCAGATTTAGCTGCCATGAGTGCATCAGGTATTATGCTATCTGATGTCTCCAACAAGCAGAAGGAGGCATGGTCTGAATCTCGCAATGCACCAGCATCAGAATCTAATGGTCATCCAAGTACTTCTCCAAGTGGAGGTAATTAGCTCAACATGTAAAAAATTTTAGCATTGTTACAATGCTTCAATACTAAAGAGTAGTTGGTTGTGGATTTAATCCCTGTAACTGCTGAGGAGATTAACAAAAGCTAGAAGGAATGTCCGATTAGGAAAGTAATCGTGGATACTTGATTCAGTAGGACAATAAGCTTGGAAACCAATGGAAAAGCAAATTCCAATTCTGCAAGACGAACTGCAGATATGATATTATAAGTCAGTCTACATCTAGGTACTGATATACAGCATGTCAGACATCTATACTGGTTCAGCTGCCTGAAATAAATTGACAGAATCAATTTTTCCTGTTGAAAAATGTTCAATAAATCTTGTTACATTGTCTTGCTCTTTGTACTATTAGATTCTGTTCAGCTGACTAAATTTTGTGTTGCACATTATATTTACACTGAGAAAAATACTCATGCCAGATGAAAAGCCTCCGATAAATCACCAAGCACCTCACGGAGGCCATGACTATTTCCCAGCTCAATTTCCAAATGCTATGTTCCCGCCATGGCCAATGCATTCTCCACCTGGTGCACCACCTATATATCAGCCATATCCGATGCAGCCCATGGCTTACTATCAGAGCTATCCGGCAAATGGCCCCTTTTTCCAACCAGCTTATGCACCAGTTCAGGATCCTCGATCAAGTAATGGTCGAAAAACACGTCACAGAAGGCATTCTGTTGAGAGCAGTGAATTGCATTCTGAATCAGAAGCTTCAGAGGAGGACTGCTCGAAAACTAAATCCCCAGAACCATTTGAGTCAGAGAAGGAAGATTTGGCACTTCGAAAGAAGACCAGTCGATCCAATAAGAAGCAATCAGGCATGGTTGTAATTCGGAACATCAATTACATCACTCCGAAGAGACGGAACTCTTCCAATGGTGAGTCACATTCTGCTTCTGATTCTGAAAGTGTAGAAGATGATGGAGAAATGGAGGCTAGTCAGAACCTGACCCGGTCCTCAAAAAGGAAAGACAAGGATGAAAGCTCCATAAACAAGTCGATTTCATCTGATAACAATGAAGCACTTTATGGGAATGAAACTGATGGGGGACACTGGCAAGCATTCCAGAGTTTCTTGTTGAGAGACAATGATGAGGAAAATCGTGTTGCTGATGATGGTATGTTTTCAATGGAAAAGGATGGTAGGTCAAGAAGGCGGCAGAATATGAGGAATGATGATTCTTTAGCTCTTGGAGGACAATACATGGATCAATCTCAAAGGGGGAGCTTGGTGGATATGCAAAAAATGAGTGGAAAAACAAACTTCATTACTAGAGCGTCTGCTGATGCAGCAATGATGTCTACAAAGGTCAGTCAAGGGAGTGATGGTAGAATGTCTGGCCATTTAGATGTACAGTACACAGAAGTGAATGGCAGAAGGGTTGCTTATAGGAGGACTGAAAATGATGATTTCATGATCCACCGACGGGAAAACATAAATGTTGTTTGTCCCTCTGATTTAGCTGAAGATGAGAATATGACCCATAATTCAAATGCAAAGTGGCCAAGTAATGTGAATGATGATTCCTACATCGTTCCTTTGAGACAAATTCCTGTTAATGGGATTGAAGATGCAGAACGAAAAGCTTTAGACATCGATTCTGAATTCCCATCTATCAGCCAGAGGACAGAAAATGCATCCAAGCCTAATTATGAGCCTGACTATACGAGCTTGATGCCAGAACGTGGGACAGAGAGAGCATCGATTGGTTATGACCCCGCTCTAGATTATGAGACACAGGCTCAGAAACAAGAAAATTTTAGCCAGGATCAGAGTGAGAAGGAAGGAGGTAAACAGGCCTCTAAGAAGCCAGATAAGGACCAGAAGTCTAAACTTACCCGAGATGCGTTAGACAAGAAGAAGAATGTTGGACCAATAAGAAAAGGGAAGCCTTCAAAACTAAGTCCCTTGGAGGAAGCAAGAGCACGCGCAGAAAGACTAAGATCCTATAAAGCTGATCTGCAGAAATTGAAGAAGGAAAAGGTACTTAATTATTTTGGACACTTCACTGTAATTTAAATAGTAGCTAGGCATAAAAAGCAAAATAAAAATAAAAATAAGCATGTCCACTCGTCCGTTGTTCTCACTCTAGTTCCTCTGTGCCTTCTATCCTTGGGAATGACCTGAAAACCATCATTTCAGGTGTGTTTTACTGAGACTGATTACCTTTTTTGGCTCTTCTGAGTCTTAATCAGGAGGAGGAACAGAAAAAAAGGCTGGAGGCTTTGAAGCTAGAAAGACAAAAGAGGATTGCTGCGAGGAGCTGTTCTATTCCTGCTCAGCCTGCTCTTGCATCACAGCAAACAAGAAAACAACTACCAACAAAACTTTCCCCTGGCTCTCATAAAGGGTCAAAGTTCAGCGATGCGGAACCAGGTTCTTCCTCTCCTCTACAGAGGTCCTCTGTCAGGACTCTATCTGTCGGTTCCAGTGACTCTCATAAAACTTCAAAGACAACCAGATTGAGTGCTGCCAATACCTCAGCTGGGAATAGGCTAAGTCGCTCAGTTTCATCTTTACCTGAAGAAATAAAAGAGAATGCCAGTGTCACACCAGAGACGAAGGTTTCCATGGCCAGAATCAGAAGACTGTCGGAGCCTAAAATGACTAGCAGCCACAATGTTTCTTCAGTGAAGCAGCGAAGCACAGAATTATCGAGACAAAAGGTGTCCGATGGAACTGACAGCAAAAACATATCTGCAATCATGAGTCTTGATAAAAGCAAGGCTGCTACTCTTCCAGAATTGAAAATAAGAACACCAAAATCGGCTGATAATTGTGGAAGCAAATCAGCCCCAAAAGACACTGCAGCTCAGGCAACAAACGAGAACAAATCAATGTCTTCTAAAGGTGCTCAACTAAACGATGGCAATGATCCTTTTTCACATCAGAGTGAGGGCGATGACAACCCCATTATTGAAAAGACTGTTGTTATGCTGGAACCTGAGAAGCCTGCCACTACCATGTTGCAAGCTTCCCAAGAAAAAGTGCAGTTGCTTAAGGAAGATAACAATAGTGGTAAATTAGGAGATAAGCCAGAGGTTGTAACAAATGATGTTGCTTTACATCGACCAATTGCACTAGCCGGCACCAATGGACCTAATCAGAAGAACAATGAAGTGCATGACAAAATCAGTAACCATAAGGTAAATATTTGGCAAAAAAAAAAAAAAAAAGAATTTTCATGTGCTGGCTGTGGATGTGATCACATACTTGCTACGGTGAGGAGAGTGAAGGTCATCAAAGATGCTCTTTTTTCGGACAAATAAAAAGAATATCCTTGTCCTTTTCTCTTTTCAGGTTACAACATGCAATGGAGAGGCATCAGTAAACTCTTCAAGCCTTAGTAGTGCTGAAAAACCATATCAAGCCCCTTATGCTCGGGTGTCTTCTCTGGAAGATCCATGTATGGAAAACATGGAATATGGCAAAGCACTCCCAACATCCTGCGAATTTAAGACTGTCTGTCCAGAGAGTATTAAATGCCCTATTTCTGATACAGACAACCTCAAAATAGAGAAGATGCCTGAGACAGTGGACAAACAATCTAAGGAATCAACCAAAGGGTTTAGACGGCTATTGAAATTTGGTAGGAAAGGTAGTAGTTCAACTACAAGTGGTGTTAATGAAGCTGATATTTGCAGTGTTAGTGAATCTGATGCAGATGATCATGCAACTCATTCAGCTCCTTCCATTGAAGGTAACTTCATCAATACTGAGTGGGCATTATTCATATAATCGAAGTCATCTTGTGTGCATATTTGTGTAGCCAAATTGTGAGTTTAGCATGGTTTGGAGGACTTGAATTGCTGATCTGTGATTATGACAACTGTTAGTTTTGTCTCATATTTGTCTACTGCATTGGCTAAAGAAATGTAAAGCCATGTTGACACAGTGATGGGAAAAGAAAAGGTAAGTGAAAGACAAATGCTTTCCATTGTAGAATCATAAACACTTTTCCAGCCTAGAAGGTGGCAACCATTCTTTAGCAAGCAAGTCTTTGAGTCTGTTGGGATATGAATGTGTCGTAAGCTGACGATGTAATTACGCTGGACTTGAAGTATTGAACAATTGTATTCTGGTTTTAGCAGGCATTGTGTAAATAAGGCCATAATCTGAGTCATCCTGATCACAGTTGTAATAGATAATGTTGCTGGCTGCCACTATCGCATCAACTGAATGAGTTGGAGTGCCAGCTTTCACTGACCTAGCTAGAAGCTTTAATGGTTTGGCTGTTATAAATTATTTTGTAGGAGAGTTGCTATAGCACTAGCTAATTTTCAAGTTTTGCCTGGTGGAGTCACTAATCTGGAATCAGTACTTTTTAGTAAGCACTCAGCATGATTCTTTGAAGCTAACCATCCGTTTTTACTTTTCATCTTTGCCCTGGTCAGTCTCTACACTGAAAAATCTCATTTCGCAAGATGAAACACCTACTGCGGTCAACGCTCCAAAAAAATGTAAGCATATCTGGCAATGAACTTCAGTTATGTTTCTCGTTTCTTGAAAGAGATCAAATTGTGCTGATATCAAGAATTCTATCGATTTGTCTACAGCTTCTCGTCCTTTCTCCTTACTGTCGCCATTCCGTAGCAAGAACAGTGAAAAGAAGGTTACAGCATAAGAAGATTTTGTTTGAAGGTGAGGAAGCAGTGTATTCGTCTTCACATCTGTAAAATCACGTGTGATTCACTTGACTGTTTTCTTATCCAAAATGGATATAGTTGGCTGTGTCTTTTCACGTATGTTTGGTCGTTTTCATGTGTGGCCATCTTTCATGCAGGTTTCATTACATATGTCACTGGTTCAGTTTGAGCTATGATATTCAAATCTTTTTACTTAGTAATTATGAACTGTCCCGGAACAAATTTATGGTCTAAAAGCTTAAACGTCCTTCGCCGTACAAATTAATGGATCTGAAAGGCTATGTACCGTTATTCTGTAAAGATAACGGTGTGATTTGGTATACAAAGTAAAAGAGCGAAAAAGTAAGATTGCTACCTGAGAATGGTATATATGTTCGCATGGAAATGAAGAAAGAATGAACTTATACAGTGAAACCAACATAATATGAAGATGAGTTGATGCAGACGAAGAGATCTGAAGATCATCGTATGAGCCAGATCTGGCCTAGGGTTGTGCAAACTGGCCAGGGGATGTCTGGCCCTGGTTTTCAATCACTGAGGTTGCTTGATCCCGGCGTTTCCTGGTTTCGTCCATAGGTCAAATCAGATATGTAATTATTGAATAATTGTTGGAGACCTAAGGGTTTCTCTGCAAGGTTTAGTTGGTTCTAAATCTTTTTGTAATTTTAAAATACCACGTAGCAGTGTCATGTTTGCATTTATCCATTTGTCTATAATTATTTAAAGGAGTAGCAACTCGGAAAAAAAAAAAAAAAAAAAAAGCTTATAATTTAGGGATCCAATTAAACAAAAAAAAAAAGTTCATTAACTAATTTGGAAAAGTTCAAGAACCTCTGGTGCCTTTTTCTCAATTTTAATCTAAATTTGTGTCTTATTCTACAGCAATGAAGATTTTTTTTATCGTGAGAGATGGAAGCATTAGAAGACCAAGAGACAAATGTGGTAAAAGGACATTGCCCAGCCCATTACTCAACTTTTGCATCAGATCGACCACATCACTTAATTCGTTCCGCATTAGTACGCACAACCTTAATTAGTTTGTACATATGACTGCATCATCTTCAATGGTTTATCTCATTTAGGGAAGCAGTAGCCATGATTAGAAACCTATATCAATCGAAAGAACCAGATGTACATAAGAAAGCCGATATGGGCATGAAATGGTTTACCAATATGCTGATGAGTTCTCCCCAGGAGTATCGATATCAAACTCATTTTGTACCATAGCTGCCTCCAGCTAACCATTATTGCTCTTTGCCTTCCGTCTGTATCTACATGATGGTAGAGGTTGAAACAATAATCGGCCCGAAAATTTACTCTGAAACGAGTTCACTTCTCACATCATCAAGGAGTTCATCATATAATAGAATCATCTTCAATTGCGATTTTTATAAAATTTTACAGGTCTTCGAAGCGAACCACCAAGCAAGAGATGCTGCCTTTGCTCATCCTGGTCAGGGCCTCCTTTGCCAGACACTCGGATGCTTCTTGTGGGCTCTCCATGTGCCTGACCAGATTCACAGCTTCTTGATCATTCATCACCTAGAGAAAAACAAGAGATATGTGAGCAAGCCTGCGAAAGCAGGACGGGAGATCAATTCATTGCAAGACAGAGACCCTTTCTGTCAAGGTTGAGAGTGGAAGGCCTTCTGTCCGCCGCTAAGGAGGAAGAAGAAAATGACTTAAGAGCGTTGCGAATGATAACTTTCGGCATAGCGAATGGCAATACAAATTAGAAACTTATTCCATTAATCTTGCTGATAAAGAACATAAAAAAGGTGAGGGTATCGACATTTTGTTCGAGGACCTTACCTCCCATATGCCAGAGCTTGCCAGTATGACGAATTCGGTGTTTGTGTCGATCCTCTCGATGCCAATCGCGAGATTGGAGCTTTTAGACTGATTCAAGGCGTCTTTCCTGTTGGATTTCCATGTGAACATTCGACCTACAGATTACAGAGGCCCCATCATGTCGCCCGGACATGAACCGAGGAAAAATTATCGAACATTAGAATGTGAGATAAATCACACCAGCATTCCCTGTGCTTTCTTCGAACCGCATGAAACCATGTTCATAACATAATCTCACCCTCCTCCAAAAGACTGTTGTTTACTACAGACAAGATTCAATCTAACAGTTTGTGATACTGAATATGCATCAATAACTGGTTGATAAACACTTTACAGACAAGGAAACAGGTGTAGATATTCGAACTGAGAAGCCGCCACTTAATTTCACCAAAATGCAATCTCTCGTCTCTCTCTTATCAGCACAAATGTGAGAACTTACGGCCTCGAACAATTATATACCACAAAAGACAATTGCGTTTTGATGAATGGCGAGGCATAGACTCGCCTAACAATTGATAAAAGACTTCCGTTTACCTGGGATGATTCTTTGGGTCCAATGCCTTTTGGCTGACTGCTGGTGCTCGCTTGCGGTCTGCTTGGCCACACCATTTCTGCAAACAACTACTCTATAGTCACCCATGTTACCTATCACAAGCTTTTCTCCATTCACGACCGTCACCAACGCCGAACCCACTTCCGTTACAGCCTCCTCATCCATCTTCTTCTTGCTCACCCTTATCTTAGCCCTAGCGCTGATGTACGCTTTTCTCGTCGTCTCTTTGGTCTTCCTCACTATCTGTGACTGCCATGATAATATCAAAACTAGCCTATAACGTCACAATGGCAACCATGTCTTTTCATACTTAGCAGGGAAAACTAAATGACAATAATGTTATCAAGATATTTCATATAGGATCACCACCATTGAATTACTACATTGTGAAATTGGCCCAAAAAAGACGAATTACTAGATTGTGAAACTATAGAAATGCCTGAAAGGGCGAAAAAGTGAAACAATCTCAGTTACCCATAAATTAGATTTCTATTTACTGCAACACCAACCTTGAGAATCAGAACCTGGATGACATATCACAAAAGTTTAAGGCCTTTTAAATCGAAAATCTGATGCTTAAGTGAACAGATTTTGCAGACAGAAGCTTGATTTTAAGGGTAATTTAATTAAAAACTAAATCTTTATAGTCACAAAGCTGCTCTGTATGGAGTACCTCATCTAGCTTTCTGTCAAACAAATGTGACTGCAAGTACTTGGTGACCCTGTCTCCTACTTGAGCATCGAAAACCCCAAAAAGCCACAGCTCGAGCTCTTGAATTTGCTCTCTTTGGATCACAACCGAGTCCGAGTCTGAACCATCCTTATTTTCATGAACGAAATGGCCATGTGATGGTTGCATCATCCATGCAGGCTTCCTTCCCGCCTGAAATTTCTTTTTCTTGCTTCCTATGTTTCCAGTCAGAAAGCGTGGAATTCGACATGCCTGAATCGATCACAATGTAATATGCGCATTCAGCTCTGTGGGGGCAATCGTCCAAATTCAATTATCAATTTTTTTGCCAGAATTTTCAATTCATTTTCCTAAAAAGAGTTGCGTTACATGTGCTAAATCTTGCTCACTTTCAGAAGTTGAATATCCAGATTACTAAATTAGAACATCTCTTCATGATATACAAGTTTTTAACTTTGATCTTCTGACAATTTTTGCACAGTAAACCTAGCAAGTCTACTTTCTTTTCGGCTTTTTTTTCCCAGTTGCTTCAACATGAACACAGAAAGTGAAAAAATCTTTCAGATGAAAAGGCTAAAGGTTCTCATAAAAACAGTCTTGGATAAAAAAGAATAATACCAACCACCACACACACACTCACACAGAGATGGGCTTACCTTGAGCTTCAGGTGAAAATCAAGAAGCCTCATGATCCCTTTTTTTCTGGAGACTCTAATGATACCCATACAGACCTTGAAACCTGCAGAAAGGAAAAGAATAAATGACAATGAGAGAGGGAGGTCTTGAAGAAGATGGCAAATTGGGAATGTAGAAAGTGAGTTTGGAAAACCCGGAAGGAGTTATCAGTCTGGTCTGAAGTCAATAGAGTGTTTTTGGGTGTTTATGATGTTGTTTGGCAGTTTTATGTAAGCTTTGAATGTATCTGGTCAAGACATTCCAAATTCTGACTGTCGTTTTTTGTACTCTTCCTTCTGATGTGAGAAAGTTCTTTATGGGGGTCTGCTTAGGACCCTGGTTATGCATTCTCTGTCTAATTTCACCTTTATAAGATTGTCCATTTTTAGTCCCTACCAGTATTTATGCTAACTTATAAAGGAATGAGGAATTTTACCTTTTAGGGATCTATGACAGCTTCATTTTCCATATTAACCCATAGATAGCATTATTGTACATGTATACTACTGAAATTAAAATCCAATGCTCAAAAAATGTTTGAAAAATGTCAACTTTTTTAAGGGATCATACCTCTCATTTTCCTATTTGCCTTTGGAAAAAGTCCTGCATTTCTCCAGCTTTTATGATAGCCACCTAAGACATGGCTGAGTTTTCAATAGTTTCTGGTGGAGGATTAATTCTCATTAATTAGAACAAATTTTCCGGTTATAATTTCTACATCTACTTTTTCAAGGGTCTTTAGTTTCCTAGCAAATTAAAAAGAGTTGGTCAACCGAGAAAATTAATGAATCAAAATCCTGAATTCAAGAACTTACTTGACTTTTTCACATATAGTTAATGTTCTCCATACCTCACTCCACATTATTTACATACTGTTCTTTTCTTTTTTTTGCTTCCTATTGTCAAATCCCCATTCCATTATTTAACCATTGACCATACAAGAAAAAGTTATCCAATTAATCCTAAACCTATTATACGGATGTTAATTCATTTCTAAACTTTATAATATTGTCAATTTAGTCCTAAATATTTGCACAAAATTCCATGTAACACTTTTAGCCAATTTTCGCCGGGAATCGCTGATGTAGAGATCTAGTTGTCATATGGGGCAATTGCAATTGTAGTAATTTTCCGAAAAAAAATTGGCCAGAATGACTATATAGGAATTTTACACAAAGTTGTAGGTTTAATTAGCAAAATTAAAGAATTTAAAATTGAATTGACATCAAAACAATATGTTTAGAACTAATTGCATGATTTCCCTGATCTTACGACTACAAAGAGGCATGAATTAAACAAACTCAAATCCCTCCCCCTATTTTCAATAGGATGTTGAATACACAAATAAATGGCAAAAAGGGAGGCAATCTCTGATATGAATATACACAGTTCAACCCGGATTTTTTCCACAAATTTCAAAGTGAAGCGGTATATTTATCAAGTTCTGTACCTAACTCAACCCTTTAAATGTTTTACATTCAGAGATATTGAGGAATGAGCATGGTTCCGAGGTAAAGCGTGAAATTTGAGAACTAGATCAATAGGAACCTATCCGATTTCAAGTTTCAAGATGTGTAGGATAAGTTCCAAATTTTAAAATTGAGGAATCTGTTTTGACGGGTAGGTGATAGGTTCTAGGTTGATGGAATTTGGAACTTGGAGCTTATAACCTATAACTTGAAACTTGTAATCTAGAATTTGAAACAAGTTTTTATGTTTTTTATAGTCTATGTCTTCATGCAATCCTGCGATATTCCATGATATTCAATGATGAATATATAATCTAAAACAACTAGTTTGAGCATTCATTTCATGGCTGAGACTTTTACTTTATTAATGTTTAATATTTTTCTTGCGTTTAAATATAAGTTATGACCAATTTGAGATATATCTCGAAACTTGTAACATAATAAGTTCAAGATTCTAGGTTCTAAGGACATGAAACATGATAGGTTCAAGGTTCTAGATTCTAGGGTATGTAGAATAGATTTCAATTTTTTTTTTTTTAAAAAAAAATGATGAATTTATGCCAATTAATCAGTTCGAAATTCCAAGTAAAAGTCATACGAAACTTAGAAGCAGCTCACTCCAAACGGGCAGTTTAAGAACATATTCAAAGTCCAAAACTTCTCTTAAACCATAGGGAATAGATTTCCGACCAGACCAGACCAGGCCATGGCTACGCTCCCGAGCGTCGTCGCGGTCCTCAAGGCCGCGATCGACAACCCCCGCGCCATCGCCACGAAGCCCCGCGCCCGGCAGCTCCACGCCCAGATCCTCAAGCGCCAGGGCCTCTCCGCCGCCTCCCTCTCCTTCGTCCTCTCCGTCTACGCCGACCTCGGCCTCCTCCGCGACTCCCTCCTCGTCTTCCGCGCCTTCCCCTGCCCCGCCCCCGCCGCCGCCTGGAAGTCCGTCATCCGCTGCTACGCCTCCCACGGCCTCGCCGCCGACGCCCTCGCCTCCTTCTCCACCATGCGCGCCCTCGGCAGGCGCCCCGACCGCAACGTCTTCCCCTCCGTCCTCAAGTCGTGCGCCTCCCTGATGGACGTGAGGCTCGGGGAGGCGGTCCACGGGTGCGCCGTGCGGGTCGGCGTCGACGGGGACCTGTACACGGGCAATGCGCTCATGAATATGTATGCCAAGTTCCGGAGTTTGGGTGGGGATGTTGGGACTAGAGGTGTTGCGCACGAAGTGCTCGACGAAATGTCGCAACGGATGAACTGTGGCAATGTAGCTAGACAGATGGGTTCTGGACCCGATATGTATCGCTTGAATTCATCGGGACAAAATGAAATGGGTTCGCTGGGAATCGGGAGGGAAATGTGTGGTCAGAGGGATAGTGTGAGAAAAGTGTTTGATATGATGCCTCACAGGGATGTTGTTTCCTGGAATACGGTCATTGCTGGGAATGTGCAGAGTGGAATGTATGGAGAAGCTCTGGCGATGGTTAGGGAGATGGGAAATGCTACTTTGACACCTGACTCCTTTACTCTGTCCACTGTTCTTACCATATTCACAGAGCATGTAGATGTTCGTAAAGGAAAGGAGATCCATGGATATGCTGTGAGGCATGGGTTTGATTTGAACTTGTTTATTGGTAGTAGCTTGATAGACATGTATGCAAAGTGTGCTTGTGTCGCGGATTCGTATCGTGTGTTCGACATGTTGCCTCAGCGTGATGGCATTTCTTGGAATTCCATCGTTGGGGCCTGCTCTCAGAATGGCATGTTTGATGAAGGCCTCAAATTCTTCCGCTTAATGCTTAAGGATGATGTGAAGCCTGGTCCTATATCCTTTTCGAGTATCATTCCTGCGTGCTCTCACTTGACCTCATTACATCTGGGAAAGCAGCTCCATGGATATATCATGAGAGCCGGGTTTGATGATAATGTGTACATAGCCAGCTCTCTCGTAGACATGTACGCCAAGTGTGGGAAAATTGAGAAGGCTAAGTGGATTTTCAATAATATGGAGCTACACGACATAGTTTCATGGACTGCCATTGTTATGGGATGTGCTTTACATGGGCGCGCACTTGATGCCATCGCATTGTTTGAGAAAATGCAAATGGAGGGAGTTAAGCCTACCTATGTATCATTTATTGCCGTATTGACAGCTTGTAGTCACGCAGGTCTTGTGGATGAAGCATGGAAGTACTTCAACCGTATGACTCAAGAATTCAAAATTAATCCAGGGTTAGAACATTATGCTGCCATCGCTGACCTTCTTGGTCGAGCAGGTCGGTTGGAAGAAGCTTATGATTTTATCTGCAGCATGCCTTCAGAACCTCCAAGCAGCTTATGGTCCCCTTTAATGACTGCTTGTAGAGTCCACAAGAATGTTGAGTTAGCTGAAAAGGTTGCTGAGAGAATCCTTCGAGTCGATCCTGAGAGTATTGGAACTTACGTTCAAATGTCAAATATATATTCCGCTGCCCGGAGATGGAAAGAGGCCGCAAAGTGGAAAGTTTCTATGAAGGAAAGGGGCCTCAGAAAGAAACCAGCTTGCAGCTGGATTGAAGTGAGAAACAGAGCCCATGCCTTTTTGTCAGGAGACACATCTCATCCCTACTATAACAAAATAAATGAAGCTCTTGAAGTTCTTTTAGAGCAAATGGAAAAAGATGGGTATAAGCCCAACACAAGTGAAGTGCTACATGACGTTGAGGAGGAGCAGAAAAAACAACTGTTGCAACACCACAGTGAAAGGCTGGCCATTGCTTTCGGCATTATAAGCACTCCTCCTGGGACAGAAATCAGAATCATAAAGAATATAAGAGTGTGTACTGACTGCCACGAAGCTATCAAGTTTATATCAAAGATAGTTGGGAGAGAAATAATTGTGAGGGATAACAGCCGCTTTCACCATTTCAAGGATGGGAAGTGCTCTTGTGGTGATTATTGGTGAGATGGTGATACAGGATCAAATCTAGCGAACAGTATCATTGTAGACACATGCAAGAACAAATGGAGTAGAATGCACAAGCAAGACAGTGAAATGTGGTTTTCCAGTGAGAATAGATGCCAGTGAATGATGAACTCTAAAATCCAGTCAGAGAGAATCTGCATCAAGCAATTAAAAGATGCCCAGTAATTGCGAAATGTCTAGCTGTTGATCATCTGATTTTGCATACACAGACCAAAAAGGCTGAAAGGAGCACTTCCTTCCCTGCTCGGTCTGCTATTGCATTACTGCAAACAAGATTCAAGACTACCAGATTGAATACTGTCAGTGACTCAGTTGGCTAATGCATTCAGGTTCATTGTTGCCTGAAGAAATAAAAGAGAACACCAGTGTGACGCGAGAGACATAAGGTATCCACAGCCAGGATTAGGAGACTCTCAGAGCCTTAGAATGGCCAGTTGCCACCATATTTCTTCAGTGAGGCCCTGAAACACAGAATCAATGGGATGAAATGTTTTGTGAGTGAACTGATGGAAAAAGAAATATCTGCAAACTTCAAAAACTGGGGCTGCTACCTTTCCATAATTCAAAATCAGACTGTCTAATGAACTGAGAATTATGAAAGCAAATCAAACCCAAAAGAAGTATTACAGACAATGACTAAGTACTAATCAGTGACCTCTACCGCTGCTGAACTAAACAATGGTGATGATTGGCTTTCCCATCAGAGTGACAGGGATGACATCGCCATTATCAGAAAGACCATTGTTATGGGGGAATCTGAGGAGCCTGCCACTTCCCAGTTGCAAGCTTCACAAGGAATTGTTCAGGCGCTTAAAAGAGGTAGTGATGGTGTTAAAACAGGAGAGATGCCTGACAAGGCAAAACGGTTGCTAGACATAAACCAATTGAGCAAGCTGACAGCAAAGGACCTAATCAGATCAGAAGCAGCATATGTGCAGGATTAATGGGGTAACAGCGAGGCAAAGTATTTGGTGGAAGAAATTGGAAACTATAACTTGGCTGGAGATGTGATGACACTCTTTATCAAGGGGAGGAAGGTGAAGGTGATGGATCACTCTCTCTTCTTGTAAATCTACTCTACCAATGCACTTTTTTTAAGATATGCTGTTTCAAGAAATTTATTCGAACAGATTTTAGCCATTATTCATCTTTTATCAGAACACCTTCATTTTGCTTAGAATGTCTAATCCGCCTGAAAAAGGGAAAACTGTCAAAAAAGTTATAATTCTATTGCACTTTTGACAATTCAGTTCTAAATCTTTTATTTCTTGCCAATTGAGTCTATTCCACTAATTTTAACCAAAAATTGGTGACTTGGAAGCTAGCGGTGTCATGTAGGATTAGTAACATTCACGTTAACAATTTTTAATAGTATTTTAATATTTTTGAATTTTTATTATTTTAATGATATTTTCTCTTTTTTCTTTTTTTTTTTTTTTTCATTCTTTTCTTTTTTGCTTTTCTTCTTCCTTTTGCCGAGCCAACATGCCTCGCCTGGCTTGGGCAAGGTCAACCCCGCTTGGCTTCACCTAACTAAGGGCTCCCCTTGTTGGGGCTTGCCTAGCCGTGCCTCACCTGTGGTGGGCGAGGCTAATCGGCCCAGCATGGCCGATGGCCAAAAGGAAGAAGAAGAAGCAAAAGAGAAAAGAAAAGGAAAAAAAATGAATAAGAGAAAAAAATCAGAAAAATTAATAAAAATTCAAAAAATTGTAAAATATCATTAAAAATTGTTGATATCAACGCCGACAGTCCTATGTGATACCGTTGACTTTCACGTCAACGATTTCCGGTTAAAATTGACCAAATGAACTTAATTGCAAAAAATGAAAAAGTTTATGACTGAATTAATAAAATTAAAAGATTTAGAACTGAATTGGCAAAAGTGTAAAATTTTAGGATTTTTTAGATAATTTTCCTACTCGAAAAAATAACTTCTTATTTGAAAACTCTTCGAGTCTTAGTTTTTCATCAAATTCTGCACAAGGGGGTTGTCAAATGTTTAAGGAATCTATCGAATTCCTTCTCGCATTTCAGTTCGGGAGGCATCGATAAGTTTTCTAGCCTTGATACTGCCGAAAATCCATGTCTATTTCCTGTTGCTCAGTCTTCTTCTCCAGAAGATCTATGTAGCGGAAACATGGATCACGGCAAGGCTCTCCCAACATCCCTGGATTTGAAGACTGCCGGTCTCGAAAATATTGAAAGCCCCTATTTTTTGATGGGGATAACCTCAGAACAGAGAAGATGCCTGAGACAGTGGCAAACAATCTAAGGAATCATCGAAGGGCTCACATGTCTATGTTGAAGTCTGGTTGAAGAAAGGAGTTATTCAACCACGGGTGGTGTCAAGAAAGCTGAGAATGACAATTCAGTGTCCATCAAAAGATGGTTTTCTGGTACGAGATTCAACCAAGCAATGGTGAACTTGTACACTAGCATTGAAGTTGATTGATAAGCACTTTGAAGAAGGGTCAAAATGTGACTTCAGAGCTGAGAAGGTGCTCGTGTAAACATTACTTACAGACTTTCTTTGTTTAGGAACTTCGGTATTGTGCCTCACGAAGTACAACCATTTTGTCGTGGGCGAGGAAATTGTTAGACTGAGTGGCTTCATTTGAAGAGCACCTAGTCCAGTTCATCCAAAACGATTCCTGCAATTTACCCAGGGTGGGGAGCTATTTCCAGAGTAGATAGCTCTAACAAGCAGCCGAGAGTCGCTTCTGAAATATACTTCATTTCCACGCCACCTGTTATGCGCGGTGGATGGCATTTGCTACGGCGTGAAGCAGTGAATTTACTTCCAAACAAACCTCTAAAAATAAGGATTTCACATGACAAATGGAATCGATTTGGGAAGACAAAAGAATTTTGAGTTTCAATTCCCCTTAAAATTGCTCTGAGACCAAGGAAATAACACAAAAAGCAAAACTGTGGAGTCTGAAAAAAAGTTCAACACAAAAATTAGGAAAACAGTCACTTAAGCACTTTCTTTCTTCAGCTTCGCAAGCTCTTGCCTGATTAGTCCACTTCTCTGCAGGAGAAAGATTAATGAGCACATTAGTATGACAACCATTTCATGTGCCTAAATAGTGAACTTCAACAACAATGTGCCGAGCAATTAAAAACTCATAATACTAATTATAGATGGAAAGAGTGACAACCCAACCAAGAAACTCGCACTAATCAACATGAAAAAAATGGTTTTTTTTTTTTTTTTTAATGATTCGTTTTCAGCTTATTCATTGATCATCTATTCTAAAATGGAGAAGATAAAACCAATATAAGGGACCCTAACAAACCTTAATCTTGGCCAGCATGAGCTTGAACCTGTCAAAGTCATTCAGGGATGCTCTCCTCTTCTGAACAATGAGCTTCCTGCCCCAGGAACTCTTATCCCATTTACCTTGCACATCTGGCATCATAAACAGAATATATCACACAAAGTCCTAATATCCATAACTCAAAATCATAAACATTCACATTCTGGAAACTTTGTGATCATACCTGCTTCCTGCATGGCTGCAATGAGTGTTTTCTTCTGCGGAATCCTCTTAATGTCAATCTTAATGTCAGTGAGGGAGAGCCTCTTGAAATTCATTTGCATTCTAACCATATCAGGGGCATCGACAAGAGCCTGCCAGCACATGCAAATAAAAGTTTAAGATGACTAATATCATATAAAAACTGGGGACAAAGCATTTTAATATTGGAAAGGGACACATCTACATTTATAGGTGCCACAATGCCCAACAGAGCATGTTAGTGTCTCAGTTTGCCTTTGCATCAAATGGCTGAAGAAACAAATTCACTATGGATGTGGTGAAATTTTAAGCTATCAAAGCAAACACAGACACCAAACACACCAAATTAATTAAGTCTTGAAAGATTAGAGATTAAGCAGCATTTTCCCACCAAATTAAACACTTGTTGCCAATACCCATGACTTATTTCAACCTGGAAAAACACTGGATGCTATGAAAGCCAAAAGAAAGCACCAGAAAAATGATCTTGAACATTCCACACACAATATTGATATTATGGTTAAATACCAAAAGGTCACCCTCATCTTGAAATAGTGAAAACAGATTATGTTAGCAAGCCAACCAGAGTGACTAAAATAATACCACGGCAAGAAAATAGAACCCTTCTAATGCAATATGTGCTCATCTCTTCACATTTCCTGATCCAAATTTCTCATGCAATTTAAGTCCCACAAAAGATGCTGGCAAATTAATGTAATTCAATTGCCAACTAAATCACACTGACTCAAATGGTAGGTTAATATTGTGTTTCCATTACACCCTATAACTAGTAAGAAACTCAAAAAGAAGAGAAAAAAAAATGTTATGTTCAGAACAGAAGCTTGAATGAACATAAAAACAATGTCCGAAACCTACATCACATGACGTGCTAATTACCAGACGCTCACACAAAAGGAACTTAAACTACAAAGCATAATCTTGCTTCATTCATGCATCTGGAACATTGTACACTAAAAAAATTGCATTTCACGGTGACAGCTACGATGGTCATTGATTAACCACAGCATGTGTTTCACTCTGCTAGTAATCGAGGAGAGCTCAAAAACCAGTTCATACTACAAAACCTCGCAATACCCAAGAACAGGCATTCCTCAGTAACCAATCTACCAGCGCAGCACCACGCTCACGCAATTTCCAACAAGAACAAAACTTGAACTTCCCCAAACGAGCACCAGTCAAGTCATCAACTAATCAAATTACGGATGAACACCTCACGAAGCACAGACTACGGGCTTGCGATGAGAAAGAGGGATGCACGCGTACCCGGTTCTGGTCGACGACATCGACGATGACGACAAGCTTGCCGTACTCCTTGCCGTAGTTGATGAGAGCCACCCGTCCGATCTCCACATGCCTCTTGAACGGCTACAGTATAACGACATTCGAAATCAACAAAAGCTTGATTAGCCCCAAAATCACGAAAACCCAAATCCGGAAAGGAACAAAGAACCGATTTTTCAGATGACCCACCATTTTTCGCCGGCGCTGGAAGCAGGAGACGGCGAGAGAGGGATGGAGCGGGGCAGAGGACGGTGGCGAGAGATCAGAGGAGGAAGAGGTTTAGGGTTCCGGAATATATAGGTGGGTTTTGATTTTGATCTGGGCCGTCCGATCTGAGGGGCTTCTTCATGATCTTGTGGGATCTTGTGGATGTCTTGGTTCATAGTTAGGGCTGGGCCGGTTCTCTTTTTCCTTTTCTTTTCACCACATGAAATATTAATCCTGATTTTTTTTCCTTTTTTTTTTTTTTTTTTTTGGTTCTCCCTCCCCCCCTTTTTTTCTCCTAAATTAAGGTATCTAAGACTCTTTGATCACCTTGATAAATCCAAGTACTAGCTGTTGCAACCTATAAGTCTTAGACGTGTTATATAATTACTAGAGCACAAAGGTTCACGCATTGTTCGTGAGTGAGGAAGACACGCTTGTCACTCGTAACTAAGGGCGTACATAATAATCATTATATTTCTAACTAGATCTATATATTTGTTCCTAGGAACAAGTTTAAAATAGAATTCCATTTGGTAACATAATTTTATTTTTCTATTTTTGAAATAATTTTTTAGTCCAAAAATAGGTTTGAACAAAAATGAGACATAGAAATTTTCTACTTTTCCATTTTTGAAACAAAAATAAGAAATAAAAACTCTTTTATCACTCGCCCTCACTACTACCAGCCATCCACCCACCTCCCCCCACCATTCACCACCGCTCGCCGGTCATTTGGGAGGGAGAAATTATGTGTCATTATTAAATGGGTTTCTATTTCAAAATACACATTTTTGCTTAGAAACTTGTTTCAAGAAATATAAATAGAAAAATGCTAAAAATTGTATCAAGGAACATAATGATTATCATTCACACCCTAACTAATCTCTTTAGAGTTGTTTTATTTCTTTTAGGGATTGATGACAAGAGAAGCGGATGGAGAAATTTAACCCTTCTTTTTTCATGAGAATGTGGGTTCGGACTAAGCAATTTCATAGAAAATCATGAGAAAGTAATCCATCTATTTCACGAAAATAAATAATTTGGAAAATATATTCCCTGAAAATGATTTATTGTATCATTTGAAATAATTAGTCAATAGAAAATATTTTTATCATCGACGATAGGTTATGTCTAAATATTTTTGTAAACAATGAAAATACTTTTTCATTCACTCATCTTTGAAAATGATACAAGTCATCATATTTGGAAAAATATTTTTCCAAATCATTTATTTTTCATAAAACAAATGGGACCTAAGATTTAATGACATGGCAATGGGAAATTAGTTAGGTGGCTTCAACTTGATAGGATATGATTGAATCTTATCATTTAATGAGCACTTGATGAGAAAATTGTCAAGATACACATGTGAGTTATGTTAGAGAAGTCTCATATTAGAGAATTAATATGTGTGGAGCAGTTAATATATCTTGATTGACCCATAATTCATTAGTTTAAATTTTTCAATAAAGATGGATTCAATTGAATATATTGATAAGCTTAGATTTGGCTCTATCTTGAAAACCTCCCCATGTGAAGGGGTCAAATTTTTGCTATGTGCTCTCAAAAAATGTTATCAAAGCCAATGGTTACGATTTTTGGGCTAATAGGCATTATAGCGAAGCAATGTGGGTGTATAAATTGATCCAAAATGATACCTAAATTAAGGGGGAGCAAAACCAATACTAGAGTTCACATGTGAGGGGGAGATTGTTAGGATACACGTAGAGAGTCCCACATCGGAGAATTGATATGGTGTAAAACAATTAATATATCCTAATTGATCCATAATTCATTGATTTAAACTTTTAAGTGAAAGATGGTCCAACTAAATATATTAATGGACTCGAATTTAGGCTCTCTCTTAGAGGTGAAGGTATTAGACTTCTGCTGTACGCTCCCAACAAATGGCATCAAAGTTAATTATTACAGTTTTCAAGTAGGTGGGGCTTAAATTAAGGAGGAGCAAATGTACCGGAACTTACATGCTCCCAACAAATGAGATTATCAAAGCTACATATGTATAAATTGTGTTAAAGAAGTCCCACAGCAGAAAATTGATGTAGTGTGGAATAGTTAATATATCTTAATTGACTCATAATTCATTGGCTTAAACTTTTAAGTAAAAGTGAGTCTAACTAAATATATTAATAAACTCAGGTTTAGACTTGTCTTGGCGATCATCCCAAGTGAAGGTATTGGGTTTCTGTTGTATGCTCCCAACAAAAACTTTATTCTTTGGGGGTTACAACATGGCTTTGAAAAGGGATCATAACTCTCTTGATATCTTTTTGCCTAAAGCTGAGTAACATATGTCAATCTTGTTTGACACAACACAAGGGCTTCTTTTGGACATGATCAAACTTCTTAGACACTGCTACCGAATATAATTCATCTTGATCAACAATATCATTGAATTCCTAAACATCATGAACTCGAGAGCTTTAACCCCATATAGTGATGACATCATGCATACAATCGTTATGTTTAAAACTCGATGCAGATAGAGTGTGGTTTACATTCCATACAATTAAACTTGTAGTTGGAGAAAGAACCCCTCTATGGTTCTAAGCACAATTGGATGGCACCAGAAATCAAAGGGTTTTGAATGACTTCGCGATTCTGAGGAGTGAGAACGCAGATCGTGGGTTCGATACAAAGCTGAACTAGAGCAGCTTGACAACGGGAAGCCACCAAGCACAAGAGCATAGGATTGAAGTTGCGGGAAAGCATGTAAATAAAATGCTGAAAAATGTCAGAGCCGAAGATCAAATGCTGCAAAGTAGCAAATCTCATTCGAATTACACATCGTGTGCCACCGTTGTCAGCCTTCTTCTAACTATACTGAAAACAAAGCAAGAAACCGAAGACAAGGAGAAGGAAGAGAGAACACGTGGGGAAATTTTCTATGTAATTGTATTGCTTACGGACTCGATGTACATGCTCCATATTATAGTACAAAATGTATATAAGAAACAAAAGGCAACCATATAATTTACAAATCAGATCCCGATATTAAATTGATCTCGATTGATTCAATATATCAATCTCAATCTAAATAATATCCAGAAAATTCTCACGTATCTTCCAACATATATATTTTCTACTGGATCTTTTTAGGTGCCAAATACCATCAACTGTAATTAGTTAAATTGAATTCAGGCATGCTTGTTGTCGCATATTACTAGAGAGACAGACAGACAGACAGAAAGACGGAGACACAGAGAGATTGCCCGTCACAAAGTCAAATGTCAGTTATGTTGCTGGCAATGTCGTATGTTGAGTTAGATTTAAAGTTCCCTATAACGACGCCATGCAATGCAGTCCATAATTGTAGCCAGTCTACTTACGAGAAGTCCGAGCAACCACAAAATTCCAACCCCACAAAGAAAAAAGAAAACTAAAAGAAACTTAGAAAACAAAAGACGCAGCAAATAGAGTCTGAATCACAAAACGAACATCGACCCCATTTTCTTTCTTCCCCAACAAAATTGGATTGCTTTCACTTTTAGGTCATTGCTGATCGATCGATCATATCAATCTGTCGCTTTCATCCCAGCAAGCCTTTCTACGTCGAGCTAATTCGTCATTGTTGAATCTGACGAACCAGGTACGAGCATTAGATTTGCATGCATGGTGTGTGATTATCTTGTAATGTGATATGCACCATACGGGTCTTCATTAATTTTTTTCTTCCAATGTACAAATAATAGAGAGTTCACGTGTATGCTGGAAATACTTTTCTGCTCGAGTAATTGATTCGTTTTGAAGCTGCATGGTTTAGATCAATGTGTTGACTATCTAAATCACTTTTAAAAAGATCGAAAGAAGAACACGAGCTATCTGCATTGCATTTGATCTCCTGTAGTGCTGTAGGGATATTGTACGTGAATACTTCAAGACTTGTGTCTGGAATGAGCTAATAACATTCAAGAACGTGAAGGATTTTCACTTGTCTGTTTTCCATCTCTCTCGAGCAACTCTGTATCCACCATTTCCAGTTGCTGAGTTACCGTGTAACCCGGATACCTATCATTGTCAAATAAACCTGAAAAATATTTTACTTGAGGCTTATATTTTTCGAATAGTTATGCTTTTTCTTGTTCATTTGATGCTACTCAGTTATATGCTTTGAAATGGAGGGAACTGCATTTACCCGTCCTTTGGAAGAATTGAAGCATGTCAAGTCCAAAGAAGGAGAAATACTAACCAAGCCCTTTATTGATGTTGGCAAAAATGATGTTGCCTCTTATAGGTATGTCCAGCTCTTTATATATTTATTTATTTATTTATGCTGAGTTTATATGCCTCTTTATTAAATGAATGTTGGATAAATGTGAGATTAATGGCACTATTTAATTTCTTTTTAGCTTTTCTAGGTCCTTGCTTTTTTTTTGATCTTATCCAGTTCTTTTCTAGGCTCTGTAAATAATCAGCTTAGAAGACTCGTTCCAATACTCAATGGAACAAAGATTTCCCATAAAGATTATATAATTTTCCTGTCAAGAATCAAGAGCAATTTCATGAAACAACAAGCTTTTGAGAAATTTCAATCTTAAGAAGGTCAAACGGTTCTTCTGAGAGTTGGTCATGTAATGCTCGTTCGCTTCCTATAAGTATTATCATTGGTCAACCGCTCTCGACGAAATTACCCTTGATTTGCTAGGAGCATTAGTTTGGATTTAATAGTGGAAATTCACATATTTTAGCTCATTAAGTCTCATCAAATCACATTTGTTCTTGTTCTAATCTTGTGCTTTTGATGCTAGATAAGTTTGGTCCTGCTATGGCCGCAGTGAAAGCTGATGTTGGCGGAAATCTCCAGGTAAGACACGTCAATTAATTTTGGGAGAAATAACTTCTATGTATTATGAAATAACCTCTCAAGTATACAAACTTTTTTTCCCCTGATTTATGAGACATGTCCATTTTCCTTGTAGAGAATGGAGAAGAAATATTTGTCGAGTCCTTCTGAATTCAACCTTTTGTACAGTTTGGTACGTGCAGAAGTTGCATCCAAAACAGCAAAATCATCATCTAGTTGCACCAACGCGCTTCTTTGGTTGACGAGGTATGCGAAAGTCAGGACAAAGAAAAAGTTGTCAGAATAATATGCCTTCGGAGATCACACAGATTTTAATGAACCTCATGGATGAACGTGATTTTCCAGTTTTTCCGTACATAATCACTGATCAAATATTGAAGCGATTCATGCTAACGTCCATGTGTACCTGAATTCTTTCAGGGCCATGGATTTTTTAGTGGAACTGTTTCACGACCTGCTCAATCATCCGGACTGGTCAATGACGCAGGCCTGCACTAATGCCTACAGCAAGAGTCTGAAGAAGTGGCACAACTGGCTTGCTACTTCAAGTTTCTCTGTAATGCTTCTTGTACCAACAATTCTCTGTTGATATAATCTGAATATTTGAGGATTTAACATGAATTTATCAGTCTATCTTTCGGAGAAAGTAATGTTGTAATTGCTTGTGAGTAACAGGTTGCAATGAAGCTTGTTCCAGACAGGAAAAAGTTCCTGGAAGTGGTTGGCGGTTCTGGTGACCTCACTGCTGACATGAGGTTGTTTTGTGAGAAGTATGGTCCACTTCTTCAGGAAAATCACAAGTTCTTGGTGAGAACAACTTTCCAAAACAATGCAAAAGCCATGTTTAGTCAGTGGTGATCTAATTTTGCTACTTCATATCGATATTCAACTCTATAATTACAGGTGAGAATTTGAGAAAATAATACCTGAGCGCAGATACTATATTAAGGGAGAACAGTGGGTTCAAGATTCACAGTTGTGTCTTCTGATATCTCTTTTTCGTCTCTGGTTTTTGGTGCAAGAAGACTTATTTCACTCCCCTCTCATTTCAGAAGATAAAAGGCTAATCAAAGAATTATGAAGTCATCTCATTTTTCCATCTGCTCATAGTCTGATGGCTTTTATAGCACAAACACAGAAATAACCTTTGGGCATGAATTTCAGTATTTAAAGTATTATTAGACTACTGGTACTTAATGCCATAATACGACATTCGATTTAATTTCAGATTGCCAGCAAATGTGATTATATGGTCTCTTGATTGATTTCTTCATGTGCTCCTAATCAAATTCTTTGATGCAGGCAAGTGTTGGCCTAGACAATATGAAGGGAAGCTGATTGGAGAGCATCAGATGGTGACCCTGCTCAAACTCTTCCTTATCTCTTCTTGTTTGAATTAGAAGTTTGATTATTCAATATATTGCAAAGATACATTCTCTAGGGATTAATCATGATCCTTTTGTTCCCTTTGACCCTTTTTGGGGGTTAAAGTTCATTTTCTTAGTATTTGGCCATTCGAAAACCTCTCCTTGCGTGCTGATGGTGGCGCGGTTGCATGTGCACGTGAGTCATCCATGCTCTCCAGTGAGCATTGGTATGTTAAAGTGGAAAAAGAACCACTTTACTCTGCATCAGATATCAAATTTACACAGAATTCCCTTGCTTCACCAAGGACATAAAAAATGCTGCGTATTATTCTGCATTTAATGAAAGATGGAAAAAATAAAAAAGGAACCAAAATGAACAAGAACAGCACGAGGTATCCGAACTACAGTTGCTTACCTGAAGACTCTACAGTTGGAAGGTTCAAGATATCACGAATACTCCGAGATTGCCTCTGCCTCCTCTAGTTACTCGCATATCAGTATCAAGATATGCAACTTTAAATTCGCCGCTTCCTATGCTTGAAGGCCTTAGTGAGTCCAGTGACCTAGGCATCTCTAAAGGTGTCGTGATAAGTACCAACGTTTTCTTGAATGTTATCTTGATCTTTGCAGATCGTATAAATGACAAATTACTGGGTTGATCAGGGAAAGGGTTCTGCTTATACGTGGGTGATTCTAAGCTGGGAAATGCATTAGTGGAATTGAGATATGAATTGAAGCAGTGACAAACCGATGAGTTCGAATTTGTGGGCAAGCGTGCAGGTGGGAGAGGCCACAGTGCATCTAACTCAACGTCCATGTTTTCGAAATCTTTGCACAAGACATCACTTCGTTGGAAGACCTGAAGAAATTCTAGGAGAATTGGGTGGATGGGACAACTTGTTAAAAGTCGGAAATACAAAAAGTGAAGTTACATAATAAATGATGAAACAACATACTCTGACGAGAAACGGGAAGAGGATAGAATGATTACAAAAGCCAGATTTGTACACTCCGTTTAACAAAAAATTTGACCATGAAACTGTTTGCAAAAGGCAAAATGTATATCAGAAGGTGCCCAATACACGTGCTTTTCCTTATTGTGTTAGAAGAAATGCAATGACAAACCCAGCATCATCCTCAGAGCAGCGAAGAAAATTTACCAGCGAAAGCAGAGATACGTTAAAGTCAGGCAAAGAACTCATGGAACACGACCACAGCACCACAGCGCACCTGACCAAAAGTTACAAGAAGTAGCCTTCCGGTAGAAGGTCCAGGACGGCCGCTGCCTACAGTACAAGACCAGAATGCATTGCTGTATATCAGCTTCCATCGACCCTCAAGCTCAGCAAGATCAGCTGAAAAGGTCCGCCAGTCCTCCAACATCTTCAACCTCCTTTGCAGCAGCCTCCCCTCCGCTTTCCATAGATATTCTTCACTTGCAGCAAGCCCTCCATTCAGACCTGAGACAGCACACTGCGATTGAAGTTCCTCTCAGCCCAACAATTTGAAAACCTAACGTGATACCAACGCATTAGGTTCATAAATTCTCTAGAACGATATATCGACAAGAGAGAAGGGACCAAATGATAATTGCAAAGAAATATTATGCTGTGACGACATTGTGGACTGATTTCCTGATAGCTCAAACATTTGGGGAGAAAAGCCTACAAATATCAAAGCTAAGACCTTGGTCTCAAATCCTCTGTCTCTCTCTCCCTTTTCTTATTGTTCATCTCATTTCTTCTCATATTACCTCACACTCCCTTTTTTTGTGGTATTAACCCTATGGATTGTCACTTCAACTATAATGTATCATCTAAGTCAACAATTTAATAAAAGTTAATAAATGATAAATTTATCAAGCGTGTACCAGTTTAAAATTTTTTGTGATCTAAAAATTAATTTGGGATAAATTTATCACAAATATATTAATTTAAAGTTTTTAGTTATATTAACTCATTCCAGAACAAATTACATTAGTCGCAACTTCATGCATTGTGCACAGCAACGTGAATTCGACATGCAAGTGATCACATGATGCATTTTAACTGCTGTTACTCAGGATCATTAATGCCATGACAAACAAATGAACTCGATGCAGTGCATTTGATACGGTGTCCTGACAGTCTTTTGCCAGCAGAAGAAAAGATTTTGTAACCCAAAATGAAGAGATTTTGATACTTAAGTGTCACTTTCCAAACTTTTGGCACTTAAGTGCTTCTCCATGTCAAGTTTGGCACTTGGAGTGTACTTTGTCCGCTCATCATATTGTATCCCATCTTCTCACTTTCAAGATTTTGGGATTGCACCAGTTTCGTCTTCTCTCCATGGGAACTTCACCGGAAGCGGAGGTACATCCGCTGCTGGTTCCGTATGCTTCTTCCTTTTCTTTTTTGTTTTGTTTGATGCTACCCAGACGTTGGAAGGATGAGCAGAATGCTCTGTGTAAAAACTCTGCTTAGAAGTCTCGCTACTTCCTCAGCGAAACAAATTATCTCCCATGAAGATAATGTAATTTTCTTGTCAAGAATCAAGAGCGATTTCATGAAACTATAGGCTTTTGAGGAATTTCAACAAGAAAAGGGCGAACGGTTCTTCTGAGGATTAGCGAAACTCTATGACCTTGTGATACTCGCGTGCTTCCTCTAAGAATTATTATAAATCAACCGTGGAAATTCACAAAATAATGCAAAAGCCATACTTAGTCGATTGTCATCTGATCTTTGCTTCTTTGTATCAATATTTGACTTCTATTATTGCAGTGAAGAATTTCAGAAAATAACACCCAAGCATCAATATTATGCGAAGGGAACATAGAGGTTCAAGATTCACGGTTGTGTTCTGATGTCTGTTTTCGTCTCTGGTTTTGAAGCAAGAAGACTTGTTTTCACTCCCCTCTCCGTTTCTTGATTGATTTCCTCATGTGCTCTTAATTAGATTCTCTTCAATGCAGGCAAGTGCTGGTCTGGATGATATGAAGGGAACTTGATTGGAAGAACAAGTTCGCATCAGATATCAAATTTACATACAAAATTTTCTTGCTTTACCGAATGCTGCATATTATTCTGCATTTACAAATGAACAATGGGGAGAAGAAAAAAAAAAAAAAGAACCCAAATGAACAAGGACAGCACGAGGTATTGGAACTATAGCTCCTTACCTGAAATATCTACAGTTGGAAGGTTCAAGCTATGACAAAGACTCTGAGCTCGGCTCTGTCTCCTCTAGTTATACGCATATCAGAATCAAGATATGTCACTTCAAATTCACCGCTTCCTGTGGCTGGAGGCCTTAGTGCGTCCGGTAACCTAGGTATCTCAAATGGTGGGAGTTGTGATAAGTTCCCCGTTGTCTTCACCGTTGTTTTCTCAAATGTTATCTTGATCTTTGCAGATCCTATAAAGGACAGATTACCAGTTGATCAGGAAAAGGGTGGTTTTGCATATAGGCCAGTGATTCTAAAGTGGGAACTGCATTATTAGAAATAAGATGCAAGCTGAAGCAGTGACGAACCAATGAGTTCGAATTTGTGGGCAAGCGTGGCGGTAACTTCAACTGGAGGGAGAGGCCATGGTGCACCTAACTCAAGATCCACTATGTTATCAAAGTCTTTGCTCAATACATCAATCCGTTGGAAGACCTGAAGATATCCCAGGAGAGAAGAAACAAGATGGATGAGTAGATGGGACAAGATGTTAGAGTGGGAAGTACAAATAGTGAAGTTACAATGAGTGATGAAATCATATTTCCAACGAGAAAGGAAGAAGATGGAATGATTTACAAAACCCAGATTTCCACTCTCCTTTTGTCAAAATATTTGACAAGGAAACTGCTTGCAAAAGGGAAAATGTATCTCATAAGGTGGCTAACATACAGCTTTTGCCCAATGTGTTTGAGGAAATGCAATGACAAAACCTACATCAACCCCGAAGTTGTGACAACAATTTACCAGCTAAAACAGAGATATGCTGAAGTCAGGCAAAAGAACTCATGGAAAACAAGTGCAGCACACCTGACCAAGAGTTATGGGAAGAAGCCTTCCAGTGGGAGGTCCAGGACGGCTGCCACCTAGAGTACGAGACGAGAATGCACTGCTAAATATCAGCTTCCATCGACCCTGAAGCTTCTCAAGATCAGCCGAAAGGTCCACAAGTCCTCCAGCATCTTCAACCTCCTTTGCAGCAGCCTCTGCCTTCTGTATATCTTCTTCGCTCGCAGCGAGCCCTCTGTTCAGACCAGAGACAGCACTCTGCAATTGTCCGGAAATGTCGTGCCTCAATGATAGATGTTTTATGACACGTTTAACTGGACATGAAGGGTTTAAAACTAATCAGTAGCCCAAAGACCACGTTCATTTTGTATGCATGTCAGCTTATTTTGGCATCAACCATTCAAAACTTATATAAATTAGCAGAGAAGGACTAAATGACTTGCAAAGACATATTATACTCAACAACAATGTGGACTAATTTCCCACAGCTTAAACATTTGGGGATTTGTGAACTCATTTGTGACAGCTTAAGCCTCTGGACAAAACGTCATCTATGCCTATGAAGCTTCCTAAAAGCTCCAAAGTGAATTGCTGTTGCTGTCTTTTGTCCATGCCCATATTAAACATTTCAAGGCTAAAAACGATGACAGCAAGAATCAAACCAGTCCATTTGCAGAACATTCTGCCGTCGTGAATTCTAGAAGACAGCTGATGATCCTGCAAGTGCTATGGTCACAGGCCAACCAACACAAACTCCTATTTCATTCGCCATTTGGTCAAGTTCAGAACTTGGCCAAGCCCAAAAAAATTCAAACAGGAATCCCCACCTGATATCCCAGAAAGTGATGAACTGATTTATAAACTGCTTTTGCTTTGTGAATTGAGGACGGAGGTCCACATAATGAGCGGAAAACAAAAAGTCTAGATTTCTCAAAGAATAGCTAAAGAATCAGCTAGAAACAGAAAGGCAGATCAATTCCCTGCGAAAGACGACCTTAAAATGATGTCTGGTTCTACGAAGGCAGTTAGAAGCGAACACACGACATTGGTTTCGATAGAGACCACGGAAAGCTCGGCTTCGGGACAAAAACCCAGGATCCAACGATTTGAATACGCTCATCAAACGCCAAGTGATGATCAATTACTTCACTAGTTCCTGTTAACTATCCAAAACATACCACAACCCTTCAATGACTTTCCAAACCAAGCAGAAAGGATCGATTTTTTTGCGCACCCGCAATTCAAACGCCTCGACCGAACAGAACCCAGAAGCACTCACCAGCAGTTTCAGCTTCAGAGGAGCGAGAGGCTCCGACTGCCGGGGCGGCGGGTCGAGGACAGAGACCTCATCAAGGCTCGACCGCGTCGCGAGACCCCTCTTCGCGCCGACGGAGCCCAGAGAGGGCGGCGGCCGGCGCCGCGCCGGCGGGTCGGAGAAGCAGCGGGGAGAGCGCGGGGGACGGAAAGGGCGGCGGAGGAGGAGGAGGAGGAGGAGGGCGGAGGGGAGGGAGAGAAGGGAGTTGGGTTCGGAAGGAGGAGGAGGCAAGAAGAAACCATGGCTTTCTTTTTTGCTTTCTTTTTCTTTCTTTCTTTCTTCTTTTTGCAGGGACTTCTCTTCCTGACACGAACTCCTTGTCGCTTTCTCGAGAAGACACAACTGAGAATCCGCGAGGAGAAGACGAAGGAAAAACGCTAGAGAGAGAGAGAGAGAGAGAGAGATTGATAGTGCTGTGTTTGTGGAAGACCGCAGGCCAATCACTTCACTTATCTTTCTTTTTGTAATTTTCCTTTCATAAAACCCGAAAATTTTAAAAAAGTATTGCTGAAAAATAAGATACGCTGGTGGTATTGAGTGTTTTGCTGAAACAAATATTAAATTGTAAGAACAGCGACATTTCACAAAAAGGTGAGGAAGACTAGTCATCCCGAACAAAACCAACTCCTCCCAAACTGTTCATGACCATAATACTTATGATTAATTCGACATTACAGGACACCAAAACCAGTTCATTTGATTCGCGCCTTAGCCTAGAGACGTTCTAGAGGGGAAGAATGGTTGATTATGATGTAGAATAATGATACGCTTAGTCAAAAACATGTACTGAATCTGATACACTAAACGATATTATTACTTGATTGTTCCATAATTAGATGAGTCTATCCAATGTGTCTAGGATCCTATTGGTCAAGAGCATGGAAGAGATGTCAAATGTGATATTTGTTATTATCTTATTAAAGATTTGTTAGCTATAGCCCAAGATACATGGATTTGGCGTTAAGGCATGGAAGCCGTAAATCAAACAAGGCTAACCCTTGCCCAAGGCCGAGCGTGTTTTCCTTATTTCAGTTCGGTACATAGCCTGTGAACGCTCCAAACTGCCAATCCTTTTAGCCCCTCGAAGCAACAAATTGCACGTATAAGGCTCCACCAGCTGATATCGACTTCTTTAAGATTGACACTAGCCGAGCCTATCAAATGATGATTGCGTCCACCTTTTCTAATCAAAGGGCATGAATGAAAGTCATTCCGGTAAAAATTTGATTTTTGAAACAGAAAAATATTTTTTTTCTATTTCTATTTCTAGATAAATTTCTAAACAAATATACATATGTGATAACGATACAAAATTTATATTCCTAAAATAAAAATTTATTTAAAAACAACATTATATTTCTACCTATCAGGCGGCAAGTCACAGATAGCGACCAATGGTGGCAGTCGGCAACAACAACAGATGGGCAATCAGCTAGAAACAAAAATAATCGATGAGAAGATTTTTAATTTTTCATTTCTATTCGAGAATTAGAGAAGCTCATTTTTGTTCCAAACATATTTTTAGACTAAAGATTTATTTCAAAAATAAAGAAACAAATTACGTTCCAACAGATAATTGATTCGAGAGTATAAACATTCCCATGTGGATAAGTTATCCCTACCCACAAAATCAGTGAGAATCATGGCATGGAAACACTAGTCTGCCAGAATCACTGGAAAACTATCATCACTCCAGGGCCAACTGCATATTCTCATTTCATCAAACCAACTAATGCGAAGCTTCCTCTGGTACAAGGATGGGGAAAGCAGAAGCATGAACCGCTTCGTCAGCTGAAGTTCCTATTTATCAGCAGGTTCTGTTAAGTACTAATAGCCAGGAGTAGCAAAACCCTTCTCTGATCTTCTTTATTCCATTCCACAATCTTCTCAAAAGCAAACTTTGAAAATTGAAAATTTAAATCATATATCATGTAAGCATTGGCAGAGCTCTGTTTACTTCAAGCAGATAAACCCGAGAATAACAGAATTTTACTGTCCAAAAATGGTCAAGAAAAACGATGAAATCCCTCAGCTAGCTAATGCTTTAACTGCCTTCTCAGCCGCATCGTCTAGGTCTTCTGCCGTGATCAATGTCATCCCGCTCTCCTACAAAATTATTCACAAATGGAATCCAAAATCCAATCACCATCTCGTGCAATTATAGAAGAAGAAAACAAGGAAAGAAATCATACTTCACTCAATGGTGGTGCAAGGCATTGAAAGCAAACAATGGTAAAATATATACCTTTAGTATTCTCTTTCCCTGGTCCACGTTTGTGCCTTCCAGGCGAACAACCACTGGTACTTTCAAGGAAACCTGGCAACAAACAGAAAACAGAAGCAAAGATCTCAGCACTTCTGAATTTCATATCATGCAATAAAATGCTGAAAAGGTGAAATTAGCAGCACTTGGTCTTAATATCTGGATTGGAATCTCCACAAGTGAATTCAAATGACATCTTCAGGTATGTTTCTGAATTATTGGCTGGATTCAACCACACTAATCCGATAGGCAGAGGTGCTAGTACTAAGAAGGTACCGTGCTTGCTAGGCCTGACAACCTGTAAGCTATTACTTTTCTTTAGATTTTAAAAAATACAGAAGCATCACCATGGTGAACCTCTCATCAAAGGATAGGCTTCTTTTCCCCTTTCCTGGGGAATGTGGCGGAAATTTGGCTTGATCCAAGATGGATATGAATACTAAAATCTTGGTATAGAAACATTTTGCATATCAATGAACTCTTTAACTTCTCAAAGGCATCATGCTATTCAAGTGTGTTCTTTAAAAATGCATAAATGCTGAACTAAGAAACTATAAGCAGAACCATAAAGTATGCAAAATAATAAAATAGAAGCCTACAAATAGTCAGTGCGTCAAACATTGCACTTCTCACCTGTTTGGCTGCATTGACAATTCCACTTGCAATGACATCACACTTCATGATACCTCCAAATATATTGACCAAGATGGCCTTGACCTTATCATCAGATGTCAATATCTTAAATGCTTCCACCACCTATTCGATAACAAAAGTAGGAGAAAGCAGATGATAATTCAGAGAAACTAATATGGGAAAACTGCAAAAGAGAGACTTTAACAGAAAAAATTGCATGAAAAAAGCTGCAAAGCAACTCCAATTAAATGGAGCACCTACCATGGCTAAGGAAGCAAAATGCTCGCTAATGAACATTAACACAAGCAACCAAATATGTTTTGCCTATGCAGGGTCTATGTGGAGTATTTCACCCTAAATACAGATATGGATCACAGCAATAAAAAGAAATCATATTGATATTCATTGTTCATCAAATCAAGAATGCCAAAAAGAACCCTGAATAGAGCCAAACTAGTAGAATTTCAACAGAAACTCAAATGCTCCAATAAGCCGTGCAGTTGTACAAGATGGAAAAGAAGAATGGAAACAGTGTGATGCTTCAAAGTTATTCCAAACAATCGAATGGTTGTTCTACTCACAGGAGGGTCTACCATGATGACTATCTTTATTCACGGTTCATCGATTAAGAATGAATTGATGAATCAGGAACCAAAAGAGCACAGCCTAAAGAGAAACCCAACGGCTCCAATAAATTGTGCACTTACTTCGTACAAGATGCAAATCAAAAGCAGAGAAACCCCACTGCTTCAAAGTTATTATGATTAACTGAATGGTGTTCTACTTGCAGAGGGATCTAAGATTAATCATTATTCACGTTTGGAGGAATGCTGCCTCTATATGCTATATCACAAAAAAACTGAATGGCTTAATAGTTTAACATATCCTGTACATGAGGAATGCCATCCTTACAGGCTGTCCAGAAAATAGAACTTCTGAAGATTCAGTTTATTACCTGGCTCTCTGAAGCATTTCCACCAACGTCCAAGAAGTTGGCAGGAGTTCCACCATGCAACTTGATAATGTCCATAGTAGCCATTGCCAATCCTGCACCATTCACCATGCAACCAATCTCTCCATCCAAACCAATATAATTCAAATCTGCTTTTGCAGCAGCAACCTACAAATCATTGCCAAGAAATTAAAAGAAACCAAAACTTGTATCTTATTCAAACTTCCTCTTCTTTCTGACTAGCAGAAGACCCGTGTGAAATTAAAATGCATGCATTAACTAGTCAAATAAGCTGAACAAGTTAAAACAAGTATACTAACTGCAAAAACATAAGGAAAAATGCTTTCTTGTGATCACACCACATTGTGCCACCACGTTAATGCGCTGCCCACTTTATTTGGACTATAAATTTGCCTTCTGCTCTTCCAACTAACCAGATTTACACCTATTTTCTATATCAAGCCAATGTTCTTATTCTCAAAGTGATTGCTTGAGAATTATAAAAGAAAAGAGACAGACAAACTAATATTTAAGCCAGATGTCATAAAACAAGAGTTTGCTAATGCATCAATAGCTCCAAGCAATAGGATAAAAAAGTGTAATGTCAGTGGCAGAATATATATTAAAGTCAAACCTCTCGAGGGTCTTCTTGAGTGGGATCACGGTAAGCAAAAGTCTCCTTCTGACGGTATGCAGCATTGTCATCAAAGTTCAATTTTGCATCAGCAGCAACCAATTGGCTATCAGAAGTCTCTGCAAGGGGGTTAATCTGCAAAACAGAAAATCAATTCATGAAGTACCAAATGTACCAATTCTTTGTCTTTTAATAAGTGGAGAGTATGATTAGTTTCTACCAAGGAAAAGAAGAAGAAGAATATGCATACCTCTAACAACGTACAGTCACACGCACAGAAAAGCTCATACAATTTTTTCACTTGGTCAATAGCTGCCTTTTTATCTGCAGCCTTTAAGGCTAAACCATCAACCACCTTGGCAGCATCTTCATCAGTGATTCCTTGGAAGACATCAATTGGTACCTATATGAAAGAACAAGTCCCATCAGAAGAGGACATATGAAGCAGAGGGAAATGCTGACATATATCTAAGAAAAATAGGAAATTAAACCTTTATTATCATGTCCGGATATTTCTCAGCAAGATCTTCAATGCTGGTTCCTCCCTTACTGCAGGCAATTATAATCTGCAAAATAAAGTGTGAGTGAGCTATAGATGCGCAAATAGAGGAAGCAAATCATCCTCGACACAAACTCAAAAGAAGATATGAAATAAATGCATGAGAGCAGTAAAATAGGAAGAAAAGGGAAATAATTTTCTCGTCCAGGGAAAACTAAAGCCACACAAGAGGACCTGACCGCACGGTCTTGCAGCTTCTTAGCCTCGAATGACTACTAGGAAAATGTGCAGCAAACCAAACATTCACATAGAAGTTTGAACCAAAGTTTTGAGGCAAACACCATTGTTCCATACCATCAAACAACAGCCAAGCATTACCACTAAACACGGTCAGTTCCATGGATTAAAGCAATATTCTACTTTTTGCCAACAAAAAAATATCATAAATACAAAAGTATCTTTGATAAAAGACACAATCAAACAAGTATGCATATGCAAATAAATACATGCATAAACAATTGTCTGAATGTATGTGAAACTAAATTTTCCCCTTATATGGTTCACAATGCAAGTACGTGGGCTTCAAAATCGATATCTCCAACTTTCTATTGTTTATCCACAGAAACCTCCCTTTCCTTTTTCATTTTTCTTTTTGCCCATATTTCGTGACAGTTTTGTCTTTCCTAAAAGATGCCTTTATCTTTTCAATGCCACATGTGTATTTAGCATGCAACTATTTTTTCCTTTGCACATATCTGTTCTTTCTACCTCCTCTTTATTTGCCCCTTCAAAACTATAACTAGACTACCTGATCTCAAGATGATCGTCATCTGTGAGAAGGTTGTTGCCATATCACTTGACATCATTCATAAAGGTAAGAAAGTCAACTAGATCACCTGGTGCTCGAAATCAGACAAGTCAACTATGGTATGTCTAAATTTGATGACTCAGTTTACCTAAAGAGTTAACATTTGACATGGATCCTATGCCACTCTTTACCATTCAATTACGAAGTTGCCAACTATAGAAAACATTATAAATAAAGCCATTTCAGTACACATAGTTTCAAACCCTGACTAGATTAACATCCTGTGATGACTATCAACTTTGTATGTAAGCACAAGGTCAAAGAATTAAAGCAACAGTTGCATAACATTTCTTCATATTGAGTAAAACAGTTCTCCAAGAAACAGGATGTATTGTAAGCATTACGCAGGATTATTTTTTGGAACAAACAGTAAGGAAGTGTTTCGGGAACAATTTCTGAATAAAAGAACGCGCTTGGTAACTGCACAAAATTTATATTCCCGGGATAGAAATGCATTTGGTAGAATTGTATAATTTTATTGTTTCTTTTAATTTTTTTATATTTTACTATATTTTTCATTTTTTTTTCTTTTTTCTTTTCTCTCTATCATCCTCCTTTATGACCGGTCACTAGCCACGGCAATGGCCGGTGACCGGCTGGGCGAGATCCAACGAGCTTGCCAAAGACTCGCCTAGCCACCAAGAGACTTGGCCCGCCAGATCTGGGCGAAACCGAGCCTCGCTGGTGGCCAAGCAGCCTCGCCGGACCACCACTGGGTGATGGCAACCTGGTGGTGGCCTAGTGAGGAGCTCGCCTAGCCGCGTGAGGCCAAGCCTCACCTAGCCTCGCCATGGCTTGGTGCCCCGGCAAGAAGAGAAAAGAAAAAATTGTTCCCGGTGACTTTTTGTTTCTGTTCCAAATCTATTCCCAAGAACAAAAATTTTACCAATTACATTTCTATTCTTTTTTCGTTCCCCAAAACAAAAGAATAGAAATATTTGTTTCAGGGAACATAAATTGTTTTTGCCAAACACACCCTAAGATGCAAAATTCCAGTTTTTCACATAAAACAGTTCTTCATATAATTAATGAAAGAAAGGACGCAATGCGAGAACAATAAAATAGTCACGATAGTGATGTGTATATATATATATGGCAGGATCCTTTTAAAAACAAATGGCTGTATATCTCAGCCAATGAGGGAAAAAAGGAATACTAAAGAATACACAGAGAGTCAAAGACATACAGGACCAGCAGTTTTCCGATCCAGAGTGATGGCAAAGTACATCTCATTGATAAGAGAAAGCTTTTGACATATGTAAACCTGCAGAAAGAAATAATGAAGTCATGATAAATGGGAGATGCAGAATCACGAAGCAATTGAAAAGAGAAGTGCTTGAGACAGGCCCAAAACAAGAGAATACAGAACCTATAACACGAAACAGTAGGAAAGAGCTCACATTTGTTAGAATATGAATTAAATATCTAAAACAGAAAAGAAAAGCAAGTTCATTAGCCAGGTCTTAATTGTCACCTGCAATACATCTGGGAATGCCCCAGAATAAAAATTACAAACATGAAAATGCCGACTGAACTGATTGAGTCAAACCAAGAAATTCAGTTTTTCCATGTTCAGTTTTGTTTTCAAGCCAAAATTAGGTCTAATTCAGTTCATCAGGTGTAGTCCACAACAGAAACCAGAGAGAATATACAGATATGCCTTTCTGGAGCCATTCTTTATCTTAACAGGCATAAAACTACACATTCATTACTCAACCTAATGTCTTTGATTATACAAGACAGGTCATGCCAAAGAAAGATTAGGCACCATAACCAAAGTAAAGTGTTGAATCTGCTCTCTCAGATCATGCATGGCACCACAACAAGGTCTTCTAATACATAAAAGAGACATGGGTTATAACCATGCCTTCATGTGTATATATTGTTTTCTGCTTAATTTGTTTTCATTTTGCCTTTTGCTGTTCTTGGTCGGCTACAAAACCAGAAAAAAGCAAATCAAACCAGAGTGAACCTACTATTCTGGTGTGGTTTAACCCCATGGCTTCCATGTATCCAGTTCAGTTTTGGGTTAAATAATATGAGACCCAGTAAGGACTATAGCAAAGTCCATATCCAATCAGTTTCTTTACACTCCACACACATCTGTCATTTCACAACAATCAATTTCTCATTCTCATAGTAACCAAGAGTCTAACTGGATTAAAGGCCCCAACCCAGAAAAGATAATTTAAAGGAAAAAACAAAAAGCTCCCACCAACTCATTAGTCTATTTTTGTCATAGAAAAGCGGAAACACCTAAACAAACCCTCACTATATGAAACTTTTAACTTTTAGTTTTCTATACTACAATAGTACTTGCGGACGTTAACCCATAGAACAAATTTGAAATTAAAAAAAAAAAAAACTATAAATGTGGCCAAAAAGAATGAGTATGTCGACACTCAAAGGAGCATCCTTAAAAATTTGAGGATTCATGTCATCTAGAATGTCATGAGAATAGATATGGATACAAAATGGTAGTCAACGAAAGCAATATGTTTAAGAAGAAAAGCCTATTCAAAATTGATTATGCCCAACCTTGCTGACAACTTTCCCTTGAGGCCCAGTTTGTTTGGTCACAAGTATCTGTCCAAGCATCTTCCCTGCAACCAATGAATTTTCATGCTGAGAAGTATATATTATATACAGCAGAAAGGCAATAACAAACTTTAAATGATTTCTATGCTAAAAACATTATCATATACACCAGAGGCCAAAATTAAACCCAGTTATCATCTACAATTTTTCTTTCAAGACTAAATTTATGATATTTCTTGAGTAGTATTTCAACCAAATTATCCACATGGGGATTTAACCTTACTAAATCCACATATTAATAGTTCAAATTTCTCTTGAAAAACCTAACATGTAGTTCGAAAAGCCCTTATCAGGAGCACCAAAGTGTCATCTTCTCCATTTTGCCATGTCTATATTTAGTTGTCACTGCTACAGGAATGCCCACTCCTTTCACCCATGTTTGGTTACTGGGGAGTTGATATTCCATTTCACCATAAGCTTCTCCCGTTTCCTTCACACACTTCCAAGTGTGCCCTCACAGTTCTATACTCATAATTAATTCAACAATAATTTGGATACTTTATTACTTCCTTCTCATTCTCAAGTTATTCTTTATCGCAAGCAAACAAGGAAATTGGATGCTCATTCAACTCCATTCCTCTTTGACCAAAAAAAAAAAAAAAAACTCCATTACTCCTCTCATTCCATTTCCTAACTCAATTCCATTCAATTGAATCAAATCTAGTCTAAGTGTAGTTCTCAAGCATTTTGGGCCCACTGAAGTCATACACCGTAAATTTCAGAAGACATGCTCTTTTCTTGAAGAATGGTTCCATACCAGCTATTTGGTCGGCCTCATCAGCTTTGACAATATGCACTCCACCTTTTAGCCCATTCTTGAACGTACCCAATCCTCTTCCACCAGCAAGTATTTGGCTTTTGACAACTAACTGCCAAAAAAAGTGCAAACACGAAGACTTTAGACTGTTGTTCAGGCCCTCTTGGCTCAGGTTAGCAGTTTCTGTCATTTACAATACCTCCTTTTCATTAGGAAATACTTCCTGGATTGCCTTCTTGATCTCCTCTGCAGAAGAAACGGCGACACCCTTCGGGACATTAACGCCATATTTGCTCATTAACTCAGCACCCTGAACTCAAGGCAAACAAAGCCCGCGTCAGGCAGCAGATTAAAAAGCATTAAGGAAGCATCCCCAGAAAATTGGTGAAAGCAAAACTACCGCATCAAGCATCCACGAGATATTTCCTATAAGCCGACACATCATTCAAGAATCAGGTAGGTCGATCACAAAACCACGAGTTATAAAATCTGATCAAATCTCTCTAACCCCCAACCCCCGGCGGGGAAAACGCAGTATTTAAACAATGAGCAGATCCACGAGCTCGTCCACCACTCCATCAAAATCAGACACAGACACAACCGCGGTCCGGGCAGACTCCGGAGCCGTCAAACTTAAAAAGCGCGAAGAATCGCGGCATTTCCGGAAGCAGCAAGAATCGCCATCCAACAACAAGCGCGATCGATCAAAAAATCAACCGCGCGCCAGCTCTTCCCTCATTCCTCTCTCTAGACGAAATGCAAATAACATCAAGACACTCGGAATCGAAAACCGCGGACGCAATCTCGAGCCTGAAGATCCGACTTCTCCGGAGAGACGCAAATCCGTCGCCGAACGACGTCGCAGCGGTGGATCACGCGAGGGGGAGGCAGAGGGGAGGGAGGAGGGACCTGGTACTCGTGGATGTTGAGGCGGCGGAGCTGGTGGTGCTGGGGCTTGCCGGCCACCGTGAGGGCGTTGGAGACCAGCCTCTTCAGCAACGCTCGCACCATTTTTTCCTCGGTCGATCGGCGATTGGAAAACCCTAGAGAGGAGTCTCGCGGCGGAGGAGATTGGGAGATTCTCCCTCCTCCCTTCTCTTCTCTTTGATTTTTGAGCAGAGAAGACAGAGAAAAACAAGGGTTGACACAGAGACAGAGAAAGAGAGAGAGAGAGAGAGAGAGAGCATACGCTGATCGACGCTCGCGGGAGGGCAAGCTACCTATTTCCCTTCTTTTTTTTCTTTTTTTTTCTACCCCTAAAAATCAAATGTTCTTTATTTCTTCTTCATATAATAACTTGACATTTTTGGGACCAAAAACAACCTGAAATGGTAATTGATTTATTGTGAGATATAATAGCACAAATATTCTTTATTTCTTCTTCATAGTTACTTTTACTTTTAACGATTGACTTTATAAAATTTTGTGACTCCCGCATTTTGGTTTTTTTGGCATAATATCCTTAAAACCTCCGGAACTGTCTTATAATGATGTATCAATTCTTATATATATTTTTATAATTTTCTAAAAGATTAATAAAGTAAAAAAAAAAAGTTTCTTCTGATTTTTCATAGTTGTAAGTATAATATGATTTGAATTTTGAAATTTCTTTACTTTTATTTTAACTTAAAAAGTGTGACATTTGGTCGCAAAATTCCCGGATCTTTAAAAGACATACAAAAGTAGGACACTCAAGTTTTTTGTAAATTTTATAATAAAGTATTTTTTTATTATAATGATAAATTAATGTAGTTAATTAGAGGAAGATTTAAGTCCACCCTAATCGGCCCATAATATTGTTTACCAGAGAAAAAGTTGAATCGCCATAGAGAGCTAGAATGAGCATTTCCTCATGACATGAAAAGGTTTTGGTGCTTTCTAGCATGCCGTCTTTCCATTTTGTTATTTTTATGAACTTGTTACCATCACATGGATATCATTATTTGCTCAAATTAATTTAGCCATTTAGAGATGTGCTATTGAGACTCGAAAGTTGATATATTTTCATTGCTGAAAAGTGTTCTCAATTTTGTCTCGCAATATGGAGTAAGAAGGAAGATGCACATTAGCATAGTTCCAATAGGCATTCTATCTTCAGAGTTTTGCCACGTATTGCTCTTGTTTAATTTACATTAAAGTTTGAATATGAATCTTATGTTCCCTTTATTGAGGAGTTCATTATTTTTGTCATTTTTAGATGACAAAAAATTGGTTCTTAATTATAGTTTAATTTTTGCCACTTACGTTAGTTCTCTAGATTCTTTATTTATCTTTCTTTCTTTTTTTTTTTTCAATTTCCCCAATGAATATGAAATCGTGGGCAGTGCATGGAAAAAAGGTTTAGTTTGAGCACAGTTCTAAAACTACTGCATTAATGCTAATATTGTCACCATGTAGGACTTAAAAAACCGCCTAAATCAAAAATATGTTTATATTTTTTATATAAACATATTTTTATATAAAAAATATAAAAATATAAAAATATATAAACATAAAATATAAAAAAATAGATTTGTTTTATATATATATATATATATATATATATATATATATATATATACATATATATATATATAAACAATCGGAGAAAAAAATAGATATGTTCATATTTATAAATATTATATTATATATATTAAACATAAAATATATTTATATAAAAATATATATTATATATAAATATATAAATATATATTTATTAAACATAAAATAAACAAAATAGATATGTTTATTTTTTATATAAAAATATAAAAATATTTATTTTTATATTTATTTTTATTCGGGCGGTTCGCACGACCCATTGCGGTTGTCGGCCTCTGATTGACTTCTCCATCGGAGAGATGAACAATACGAGAAGTTGCATTCTGAAAATGCAACTTTCCAATGGACCTCTATCCCTCCATTCCCCTAAAGCCCTTTAAAAGCCCTTTGCATTAATGCATTTCCCCAAATTGTCACATTTGGCCAAATTTAGAGCCCCAAAGGATTTCTGCTGAATCTATGTCTGTATTTACATATTCAAGTCAAATCTGTCATTTGTCCTCTTTTTTTTCTTGTATTTCCTATTAAAGCCCTTAGATTTTTTTTCCTAAATTCTAATTGAAGAGGAGAAAGGGTAAAATCGACCTAAGAAAAAGGATAAAAAAGGTAAAACGAAGAAATTAATTACCCACTTGCTACTAAGAAAGTGCACTTGGTAAGATTACTTGATGGTTTTATATTTCCTTGCTCTCTATATAAGAAATTTAGAATTCTTCTCTCATTTTCTTTTAATTGTGAATTGTAAATAAATGTTTGCTTTCAATCATTGGGAAAATAGTGAAACTCAACCCATATTTATTTATTTGAGAAATGATTATGTTACATTTTTTTTTAATATACTGTGAAAATAACAGTTTATTATTGATCACAACAAATTAAATAATAAATAATTATAAATTGTTGTGGAGTTTATTCCTTCAAGAATATATCATTTACAACAAGCTATTGTTCTCATAGTAGCTCAAAAATTGTTATGCTAGCAAAGTTCTATTTATTTTTAAAAAGAATTTGTATAATAGGAGTTAGAAGAAATGAATGTCAAGTTCTTTATATCTTCGCTTGTGTGAAAAGCAGATCTACTTGAAGTTTTCTTCCCAAAGTGCATGAGAAGAAATTGGCAATCAAGCTAGGTAGTCATTTGAGGTAGCATGAAAAGGCCATGAAAGGCCAAAGGGCAAACACCAAACAGACGAAACCCTAAAGCTTTCGTTTCCATGCTGGCGACGTTTGCATGCAAGCTGCCACTTTGGCAAATGAAATCTCTAGGATTGAAAGTTCGACACTCAAAAGAGACAATTCGTTACGTCAACAACAACGTGAAACGTACGAATTGTTGACCTATTCAAAGTTAAAAATCATCCGTGCAATTAGGAAATTAACACTCCATTCCTTTCTTCTTGCACTAGGATGTGGTGGCACCAGATGAAAGCACAAATCTTGATGCCCAAATTCTTGACCATCCGGTTGTGCAAAATTCCGGATCATGTCGGCTGATTGTCAAGGAATCATCCCTCCATGTGATTTAGCTATGAGAGGGTCCATTTCGCGGAAGGGAAGCGGAACCGTCTTCACCGCTCTGAACTTTCTCACGTTGTTCAAGTGTTCGTTCTCCAATCTGTACAAGGGAAGTAGCAAACGAAAATTCAATCGCCGAATTGAGTACCTCTGTCTCAGGCTAAAACATATAAAAATTGCATGATTTGTATCTACCGTCTCTGCGTATAAAACAGAGAGAGCTTGTACCTGTAAAAATTCCAATGACCACGTCGAATGACTTCCAAAGAAGCCAAGAAGAAATCCAGCAACCTCGACTCGACCGCTCCGACATTAAAGCTCAGCACTGTCTCCACCCATGCAACCCTCAAAACTACATTCAAAGCCTGCAAATGGATTTGGTTTTCTCCATTAGAAGCTTCTCAGGGCTAATTCATTTGAGAAAATATGCAGTAATACACAATGCGGGTGTCTATGTTATAAACCCTAGGGTCTGCATTTTTCCTTTCAAATGTTTTGTCTCACTTCTATCGCAATGCAAGTTCAATCCATACAGTTGTTTAGTTCATTCTGAGAGAGAGAGAGAGAGACTTACAATGGAGATGTAATAGATGCTCTTACGCTTGAGAACCAAGTCGTCCCTCAACAACGGGTTTCTCGATTTCGGGTTGAAAACCCCCAATCCTTGACGAAATCCCAGTACAACTGATACACGGTGGCCGTCACGGAGGTCACCAGGACCATTCCGAACCAGAGATGATCGGGGTGCGTCATGTACATCATCCTTGCCCCAGCCGCCACCATCGCCGACACGTACTTCCCCATGTTAGTCAGATGGTTCGTGTCGCGTTCGTCGAACCACCTCCTAGCGCACTGTTAAGGGAAGCAATTAGAAGGGCCACTACATAAGTTGCGAGATGTAGATCATAACTAGCTAAAGAAAAGGATCTTAGTTTTTTAATACTTACATATTTTTCATAAGGAATTATATCATCTAAAATAGGATCTTAATATGAATTACCTGCATGGCACGCCAATAATAAGGCAAGAATGAAATGACGTAAGCAAGTTCTTTAAAATGCCTTCCCGATATGCACGTTTCTTGCTCTGTCTCGAAAATTCTGGCCAAGAAGTAGCAAGCCGTGGACTCTATGTGCCTTAGCAATGGGATCTACAAGCATAAAGAAAATGACTCACAAAATGAAAATATTTTTGATTTTCTATTCGTAACTTAAGTTTCAATTGAAAGGAAACTATTTATGAAATGTTATTTTTCGACATTATGATAATTTGATGATGGAAAATTAATTGAATTACGGAAAATGTCTTTCATGAATTGAAAACAACAAACTTAGATTTGGGAAAAATAACTTCCCCTTTTAGCAAGAAAAAAATCACCCTCTATAAATCATTAAACAATTGAAAACTAACCGTTTTCGTTATAAATGATTTTCATGAGAAATATCTATTTTATCATAAAATTTCAGTAAAACAAATACAACAAATGCATCCTTAATTACCTAGGACAAGTAATCATGTAGTCGATTACCTGGCTAGTGAGTTGATCAGCCAAAAAAACGTCAACCATCGGAACCTGCACTCAACGAGTTAGAAAACTCATTTAGTCAGTGACATTAGAGGAGAACTAAGGTGGGTGGAGAGAGAGAGAGAGATAGAGAGAGATTATTTTCCGAGAAACAAGCCTATTTTTCCCCAAATGTTAATCTGTTAGGTAGCAAATTAACACCGCATTATACAAAATCATTATACCTTTAATACATTCAGATTAAACAAGGGTGAAATATACAATTAATTGGCTAAGCGGCAATGAGGCGGTGTTATCGAATCATGATTTAACATAACTTCCGAATGTAAAAGTAAGTAAAAAAAGTTATTTAAGAAAGAGGCCATAATAGTAAGTACCTTATAAAATGGAGAGAAAACTATATTGCGCATCCCACGAATGAAGCAAAATCGAGTCGAGCGGTAGAATATGTCAATCGGGCAAACCAGAACGGCGAAGAAAATCTGTGCATATTCCATAAAACCGATAAGGTCATTAATTGCCACCATATATCTTGTTACCTAAGGTTCACAACGTGAAATCAATATAACACAAGATTTGTTAACTTAAGTGATTTTCTAGTCGGGGAAAAAATGATGGGGCATCGAGAGTGTGAAGCTAAATGCAAACCAGAAGGAGGACCCCAGGAATTGCATCGACCAGGCTCGGCGAGGAGCTGCTGTCCCGCAGGAGAAGGTGGACGATCATGGCGCCGAACACGGTAGTCATGAAGGTCATGGAGAGGAGGAAGGCGTCGCCGTACTCGAGGGCGGTGCTCGACGAGAACTCGAATATGAAGTTGTGGTTGATCCTCGTGCTCTTCCACAGGAACAGATTGCATCCGTACACGAACAGGTGCAAGCTACAAAAGATGAAAATACTGCCCAAAAATGGGTCCAAACCAGAGAGCATGAGATAGATCGAATTTTGCCCGAATTGTAATTGTAATTGTACAGAGAAAACATGGATCACCTAAAGACAGGGTAGACAGTTTCTATGTAGACCATGTCCGGGGTGGGATTGAAAATACCAGTTACGTGTAACCAAATTGCGTATATGGTAAAAAATGTCAAAAAAGAAGCGGCGGACAAACCTGCAACACAATTGGTTAATTTAGTCAAATTTCAATTCGATTGGCATGGAAAAAAAAACCGTATATTCGTTTACTTGAAGGGTCGGTCACAAAGGTTTGATAATCAAATAAGCACCAGAAATTTGTTTTTTCATAAAAAAATCAAGGGCAAAATTCCCTGTCACAGTCGTTTGTTAACTATACAATCATCATAGTAATATATAATACAATTAGAGAGAGAGAGAGAGAGAGAGAGAGAGAAATTAGAATTACCAACAAAGAGAGTGCTTCTGTAAGAATCTTTGTGCTGGGGCTTCAAGAACATCATCGCCGTTTTTCTGTCATTGTTGGCGAAGTGCTTTGTGACTGTAGACTCCACTTCATTTATTAACCTCACCACCTAATTATCAAATCAAACATAATTTAATCTGTCGATACTTAAATTATGACTAAATATTTATGTCCAATATCACACAGAAAATTAAGGACCAAGGCCCTAACAAAAATAATTTTCGTTTCATTCGAGGTCTTAATTTTTATTCAGCCGCACCAAGGCCAGTTGGCACGTCGAGGACCGACGGTCCGAGCACCTCCATCGACCGGCCTCCTAGGCAAAACACACGAAGAGAGAGAGAAAGAGAGGCAGAGAGATCTGAGGGGCTTCTTCGGAGAGACATCCAAGAAGCCCAATCGATCTTAGCGAGCGAGAGAGAGAGAGAGAAGCTTGAGATCTGAGAGAGAGGGAGTTCGAGCAGAGATGAGAGTGAGCGGTGAGGTGAAGTCGCCGGTCGCCGGCACGCCTCGTGCATGTGCTGTGGTTTCGAGGTCTAGTCCGATGATTGCCGCGAGAGTTTCGACTCGAATCCCGGCACGGACGACGCACGTTACCCGTTTGCCGAGATGCCCGACACATACGCACCCTCGCGTTCTCCGTTGTCGGTCGAGGCGTGCCGTGCGTCGTTCATACCATGCTGAAGTTGACCCCTGCGTATGCATTGTGGACCGGCCACGAAATGCCTGAGGAGGATTGGCGCGTTGCTTGTCGGACGCGTCTCGCCACGTCGCGTTTCCGCAAAACGATCGGTTCTCGGCCGGCGAAGTTGAAGGGTCGTGGCGACGGTCGCGGCCGTGGACGACGGCCGCGTGACGGATGGTTACGGCTCTGACGGTGCCCGAGTTTTTTCTCTTAAAAATATATGTTCTTGGAGGGCGGCTGGGTGAGCGGGTCTCGCGTGGGGAGGAAGGAAAAAATAAAAGGGAATCAAAAGAAAAAGGAAAGAAAAGAGAAGGGGAAGGGGCAACCTTATTATAGAATAAAAAGGGTCTCTTCTGTCTCTCTCGGTCAACAAAGTAGGGCTAGTCTCTTCTAAGTCTGCAACGTGCGGGGTCCGTCGGGCCGGATCCCAATCGGGCCGGCTTGCGGGTCTCACCGACCCGGGTCAGCTTTGTTTAGTAATTAAAAAATAGCCAAAAAAATCCAAAAATGATTTTCATTTTCCAAAAAAAAAAGAATCAGAAAAATGCCTAAAAAATGGTTTTTTATTCTCCACAAATGCACGGAAAATCCTTGAAAATCTTTAAAAAAAAAAAAACTCAGGGTTTAGACAAAATGAGGTATCGGAAAGGCATTAATTGATTAACTAGTGTAACCGAGTCTTCTTTCCCTAGTTGTGCAGAAGTAAAATATTTTTTTCAATAGTTTACTTAGATTTCTAATTGATCCATCTCAAATTGATTAGTAGCGACTCTTATTTAAAATTGACTTGTTGGTTGAAAAAACTCAAACTGTAAGTTGTGAATTGATAGGCATGTGAGAGCTCGGGCTAAGTTAATAGTTAGCAAGCCATTAGCCTTCAAGGGCACTGAAAAGGAAGGTCGCGATATAATCATATTCATTTACTTTAATAAAAAAGTGAAAAGCATCATGGAAAGTTGAGTTGTATGTACCTTGTTTGAACTTACGAAATGTGATTCTCTCACTTTTTTAAGATAACTCGGTGATGCCCGTCTCTTTGTCACCTGTTCATTCAATAAAATCCTCCATTTTAGTTTAAATTTTTTTTAATCCAAGTAAATCGCGCAGGCACTTAAGCTTTGCATGTTTAAAAGTATGATCCGAATTAGGAAAATGTTTTAGTCCCAAAAGTTTTTGGCTCAGACCTTACCTTGTCAAATTTTTTGAGTACCTCAGTGAAAGCCATCATATTCAAGGAGCTGCCCAAGAAAGCAAATTAATATCAGGCCCTACGCGGATAATATGTTCGAAAAAATCACACAAAATCCTATTCCATATTTACGCATGAAACCCTGAATTGAGTGACCTATATGCAACGTTCTCCAATTAGGCAAGCTATCTTGTGATAGCCTTGTTAATATCAATTAAAACAGATCAATTCGGGGTGCTATAAGATATAGTCTTTGGAGTAATGCCCAGGATACTAGTACTAATTGCAGAGTTATTAATTAAATTAATCAAACGATATGACAAACTAATAAGTGGAGTCTGCCGTGTATTTTGGTAAATTTATCTTATTATAGGTATTACTTGTTACCTGTAAGTTTTGAGTAGACCAAGGCCTCTGTACAGCTCCACAAAAGCCCCTCTAATCATCTCCTCAGCATACTGGATCTTCTTCCTGTTGATGAAATCTGCTACTCCGTCTTTCCTTGGGGGGTTCGCCAAACATTCCCACAGCATTGATGCCACGGCCATTATCATCCAAGTCGGCATTTTTGGCCCCACGAAACTTACCCCGTTCCTCTCGAGCACATTGGTCATATCGTCCGTCATCTCCGGCGTTCCTGTGGGGGTTTGGAGCAATTCCATCGGGGTCTCTATGGCAAGACGACGTAGAAAAGAGTCCCATTTACTTGCACATACAAATTTCGTTACCGATAATAATAGAGTGAAAAATATGAGGATGATCATCAATCGATTTTTAATCAAGTAATTTTTACGTTATAGTTAATACTTGAAAAAAACTAATCTGTATCTTAAAGATGAATAGAAAGATCAAAGACATCACCTATGTGATCTTAATCAATCTCAGCCCTTGGATCATGCTGGTCCCATGTGGGACTCATGATTCTAATGACTGAGACAGAATAAGCTTGTATAATCCGAATGCATGTGAGAATTTTTCCTATCAAGTATATCATCTTACACTTCCTTTGAAAATATGCATGACATTAAGGATTGACTGCGCACCATTTAATTTGTTAAAAAGAAAACTTCTACCTCATCCTTCGTGAGGTCAACAACGTTTACTCCTCCTCCTCCTCCTCCCCTCTCTCTTTCTCTCTTTCGTGATTTGTGATGATAACGATGACATGGTTTTCTCTCTTTCGTTCGTGACTGAGTTTTGCTATTTAATAATTATTGGCATACCATGAGAATAATAATTTATTGTAAACCAAATGTTTTTGAATAAGTGGATCCAACAACAATCTATAATTATTTGTGATTTAGAATAGATTGTTATTCTCACAGTACATTAAAGACTGTTACGCAATCATTTCTCATCGTGATTTGTGATGACGACGATGAGATGGTTTCGGAACTTATTGTGGCTGCCAATCTAACTACAAACCCACGTCACAAGGTCAGCAATGCTTAGTAGATAAATTGCAACTTAATTTCACTGTACTTTGACTTTTCCTCTATGGAAAAAACTATGTCCAACACTAAATATTCTAGATTTGTTCGTAATTATATCTACAAAACAAGAAAGCACGCTCACGCAACGGAAAAGTCACCTGGAAAATTGGACGTGCCCTTGGAGGATGGCCATGAAGAGTGCGGAGAGGCCATGGCGCTCGCCGCATTGAGCCCCGGAGAATTTTTCCGGCGCTCCCCGTTGCTGGGCACCTGCTTGAGGTCCAGCAGAATTTGGAGCTGCTTACGGAGTGCATCTCCTCTCTCAAGAAATTCATCCTCTCTTGACTTATGGAACTGGTTCACCTTGCTGAGCTCCTCATTCACCCTCCCGAGAAATATGTTCACCTAATTTTACGAGATATATAGGAAACATTTATACTCAGCAGACAGCAGGTAACTACTATAATTAATATTAGGATGAAGCTGTGGCGGCAAATTAATGTAAGTACTGCTAGGGATTCGTCACGCGCACACGCTCTGCATAAACACTTCTCACATTTAATTTATGTTTTTTTTTTACTTGGTATTTTTTGGTGTTTTTACTTAATAATTGAGGGTGCGTTTGGTAACGCTCCCGAGAATAAGTATTTCTATTCTTTTGTTCCCGAGAGTAGAAATAAAATAAAAACGCATTTGGTAAATTTTTTGTTCCCAAGAATAGATTTAAAATAGAAACAAGAAATTAAAAAAAAAAAAGTTACTTATTGTTCTCGGAACAATTGAATAATCAAGAATCAAGTTTTTTTTTTTTTCCTTTTCTTTTTTTTTCTTTTTTTTTTTTTCTCTTCCTCCTTTCTTCCCCTAGCTGGTCGTCGACCTCAACGCCGACCGGCGATCGGTTAGATGAGGCTCGGTGACCTCGCCAACCCTCGGGGAGGCCCCCCCCCCCCAAGCCACAGTGCTAGGCCAGGCTCGACTTTGCCTAGATCTGGCAAGGTCGAGCCTCACCCAACCACCGTGAGGGGGCGACACTTGGCCTCGCCTTGGCCGAGGGAGGTTGAGACTTGCCCAACCATGACAAGGCTTGACCTCGTCGGTGGTTGGGCAAGGTCGCCTTGCCCAGCCAAGGCAAGGCTGGCGGAGCCTCGCCCGATCATGGCGAGGCTCGAGGTGACCTCGCCGGTGGCCGGCGAGCCTCCCCCAAGGCCAACCTTGCTGGCCCTTCTCTGGCCAGCCTTTAGTTGGCAACCGGTTGGAGGAAGAAGAAGAAAATGAAAAAAAGAAAAATGTAATAAAATTATTAATAAATTAAAAGAATTTCTAAATCATAAAAATATATAGGGTCGTACCAAATGCATTTCTTTCTTGGGAATTAAAATTTTGTATAATTACCAAATGCGTTCAAATGCTCAAGAACTTTTCTTGAAAACAGAAACAGAAAAAATTATTTTCGAAACAGAAACGTTACCAAACGCACCCTGAGTAACTACCCAAGAAAATTGTTTAATCTCAGGCAAGTATCACCGAATGAAATCTGTTTGAGCAAAATTTTCCTCGTAAAACAATCGTCCAGTTTTATCGACGAGTAATTAAAAATTCTGTGACAATTTTATTTAAAGTTTGACAAAAATACCTATTGATCAAGGGACGGTACACCATTTTGTACTTACTTCATTTTCGTAGGCTTCACGCTCCTCCCATTCTTCTTCCCCTCCATTCTCCACGTCATTCGTGTTCTTCTTCTGCAGAAAATTCAGGTTGAAGTTCTTCATCTACTCCTTTTTATTGAAAAAATGAATAAATAAGAGGGTCCTTTATTCATGTGTGTTTCGTTGTGACGAGCCTGTCACTCTTTCTGTTACTCCCTCGCAATGGAATCTTGAACACATCAATCAATTATAGATTCGGAGAGAGAGAGAGAGAGAGAGAGAATAGTAAAAGCAAGAAGGAAGAAGAAGCAAAGGAAGATGGTGGGAGCACCGTGACATGAGAAGATGGGGCTGAAGAAAGGGCCATGGACTCCTGAAGAAGATCAAGTTTTGATCTCTACCGTCCAGAGGAATGGCCATGGCAATTGGTGGGTCAAGCAAGCAACAATTAAGAACACTTTTCTCTCTCCCTTTTACAGGTAGCCGCATGCAACAATTTAAAAACACCACAAAACTTTTACTTCAAATGCTAACTACAAATTCACCAATAGATGTAAAGACCGATTACAAAAATAATACAACATGTTTTTGTCTGGTGTGTGAATATATCGCTCGCAGGCAACCCTTTTGCTCGAAACTTAGTAGTTTTGGTTCAGAATAGAATTTCATCGAGAAGAAAATTTTTGAGGTCCTAAGAAGAAAATCATCCGACATGCATGCTCATTTGTACCAGAGTTTTGACGGTGGTGTCAGGGGACTTTTGGAACTTGCTGGCAACTTTCTTGGCCATGGAACGAATGGGTTCTAAAATGGACCAGGTGAAGTTGCGGTCGACTTGCTGAGGTTGCTTTGGTTTTTTCAAAAGCTTGATGTCCTCGACGTGCTTCTTGAGTCGCCCGTAGTTGACGAAGGCTGCCTTCCATTCTGGTATGAGCTGAGCTTCGAGCTCATTCGAGAACTTCATTTCAAGAGGCTCAAAAGAGAGACAGGTCTTGAGGAGAAGGAGAAGCAGAGGAGGAGGAGGAGGAGGAGGAATAAATCAGGCTGTCGAAGCGAAGCAAAGCAAAGAGAGGCATGCGAAATTTTGCTTTAGGTCGGGACAACATCACTCGTGCATGCCTTGTTCTTAATGATCATCATTATTATAATGGAAAATTTATCTAAAAAGTTCTAAACCTATTGTATTTTTGTCAATTAAGTCCATCTGACCAGTTTTGGCTGGAATTCGCTGACATGTGGCTAATCAGCACTAATGTGGACAAAATTTATTATTTTTTAATATCTTTTTCGAATTTTATAAATTATTTTATATTTTTAATTTCTTTTTTTTTTTTTCCTCTTTTCTTCCTCTGGCCGGTTGGCGTCGCCTAGCCTTTAGTGACTAGCCAAAGGCCACGACCAGTGAGGGTCGGCCTCGCTAGCCTTAGGCGAGGGGCGACCTTGCCTCCCCTGCGGCCTTTATCGAGGTTGAGCCTCACTAGGATCTGGCTAGGGGCGACCTCATCATCATCAGGCGAGGCTCGCCCTCGCTAGAGGCTAGCGAGGGTCAGCCTTGCAAGCCTTAGGCGATGTCACCCTTGTTGGTATCTAGCGAGGGGCAACCTCGTCGACCTTGAACGAGGCTCACTCTCGCTAGATCCTAGTGAGGTTAACCCTCGCTAGTCGTGGATTCTAGCTAGTCGATGGAAGCTAGGCGACCAGCCAAAGGAAAAAAAGGGAAAGAAGAAAAAATAAATTTAAAAACAAAATAATAATGTAAAAATTCGACAAAATATTAAAATTTAATAACATTTGTCTACGTCAATGCTAGCATTCACGTCAACAAATTCCAGCAAAAAATTGGTCGATGAAAATAATTAATATTTAATTTATAAAATTAAAAAATTTATGACTAAATTGATAAAAATATAATAAGTTTAGAAGAGTGACCTACCATCTTCACGATTGACAAGGACGTTGGCATCGCCATCGCTTTTCAATGCCACTAATGATCACGCCTGAAGATATTATTTAAGAGTAGAATTTTAAAAATGACAGTGGACAAAATCTGATTGGTAGCCGGTCGGCGGACCAGCTCTAATTTTGCCATTAGGAATATGAGATCTACAAAAGCGAAAACTGAACTCAAGAACTGCCCTCTACTATCGACACGTTGGGGTGACGTGATGTACTCCAAAAACGCTTATTTACATGGTTTTATTATCGTTATTATAATTTTGAATACACTGACCGCACATTTTATAAGACAAATGTCTTAACGAACATCATGCGTTCACAAAATTCTTTTGTTAACACAAGACGAGATCCCATGCGCAGTATTTGGGTAAATACCCCCCAAAAAAGTAATAATAATTCTTAATTGGTACATCATACCGCATTTATTAAAATTAATTTTTATATTACAAAAATTCTCAAATTGATAAGTAATGAATCCATGACAACATCCCTCTTGGATGTTTCACCGAGAAGGTTCTTGAACAAAAAATCTTTCACTAAAGGATGAGTCTTCGGTTTTTTTCTAGGAAGTCGTGAATTCTAATGTAACTATGATAAATAAAGGATAAAAGAGAATGCGAAATGAAAATAAAAAAATAACTAAAACTGAGAATTTTGTGGCCGGGGGAATCTTGATCCTGTCAACTCCTGTTGATCCTATTGAAACCTTCATTATTGTCATTATATTGTATCTAATTAAGAAAATAGCGTCATGGCTTAGGTAAGATTGTCGCTTTATCGGTTTGATTCAGAACTAGTCTTTACCGGCGACTAATGGTCTCGCGCCCACCCTTTGACTTTGGTGCCTTACAAAATTTTGAGCCTCTACAATGCGACCGAGGTTGCCAATTGGCTTGCAGCCCTATTGATCAAGGGATTGGAGGGTTGGAGCTGGAGAGTATTAGGTCGATCTTTGTGAGCACTGCGCACACATGTACATAGAAAAAAGACGGGAGGGCAAGCTGGGTTGCTTGCGTCGCTTCTCATTTTGCTGGTCAACTAACAATTCGTTGAATCGATTATTAGTGATGAGCTCAACAAATGAATTCAAGGTTGGCTTACTCGTTGTTGAAAGAATGTAAAAATCATCAAAACAATACATTGAACTATATAGGAATTCCATAATCCTAACTCGTTCCGACTCCACCATAGTCTATCTTGCTAAAATTATCCTTCCAACCCGTAGAACATGCAGAATTCACGAACAATCAGTCAATGTATCAGCGTTGAATCCATTTTGCAAGTCTTTAGGTAGCGCTTGATTATTTGAATTCAGATTGGGATAAAATAGAACAAGGCAGGATTTGAAAACCTCTATATATCCTTTAGATTATATAAAATTATGTCACATGTTTGGTGCAAATTATGATAGAATTGAAAATCTTTGAAAATATTCTGTCGTGTCCAGCACATCAAAGGGGTCGTGATTCATTGGATTCGAAAAAAAAAGCTCTCTCTCCGACACGCTTGCTTAAACTGAATCGGATCACAGAAGCCATCTGCTTTGCTCTCTTCATCTTCGTCCTTGTTCTACAATTTGAGATGCGAGGAAACGTGCAACAATGGCGACAACGAACAAGTGCTCTATGGTATTCATCGTCACGCTCTAATTATCCTCCTCAGCAAGTCCGATGCGATTTTTAATTTAGGTCAACGAGGCTTCGAGTTCCTCCCCTTAATTTCAGGTACTTCTTCCTTTTCATCCGAAAGTCGGATTTGATAAAATAATTCTTCCTAGAAGTTGTGATATACTCGGATAAGATATGTCTCATACCATCTCTCTCCTCTGTCACCTCTACCCACCATTAACCATCACCATAGCCTCCCACCCGAGCTCTATCTTGTTGCCACCAATGACGCTTGTCGTGGTGGCGAGCTTGACTTGATCTTGGCTGCAGAGAAGCTTCATGACCAGATGTGGAGCTCTTCCACGGCAAAGCTCAACTTGACGGAGCTCGATTGGATCTTGGCCATGGAGGAGCTCCATGGCCCGATCAGAGCTTGATTGGACCTTGCTAAGGTGGAGCTTGACCTCGGAATTCTGCTTTCAATGACAATGAGGAACCTTTAGGAACAAAAATCGCAATATGTTTATGATGTTTTAAATAAGGTGGGTCGATAAGAAACGAGATTCATCTTTCATAAATGGGAATAGAAAAGACAAGGCTGAATGAATGAGATGAACCGAGAATCTGAACATTGTATGCCGGTGATGAAGATGCGGAGTGGTTGCTGAAGATTCTGCACGGTGATGATGCCTAGACAACTTGAACGGTCAACATTCTATCTGGCATGAGAGAAGAGGAGGAAGGCAAGGGTCAAGATACAAACGGTCAACATTGTTAAGGTTCAAGACATGAACATTGGAGGGAAGGAGCTTTACCCAAAAAAAACATTGGAGGCAAGGAGAGTGAGGTCGGATGCAAGAGCCATTACTTGGGAGGTTGTCGATGGCAAGAGCTATATGTCGATATTTAATTTATTTGAACGCTGGACATTGAATTCAGCTTGGATATCAATATTTGATATTGTATAAGATATTGGAAATCTCATTTTATTCAATCCAACACTTATTCTATCCGACCTTGTCCTATCATGAAAAAGTTCAAATGAGCAAACGCGATTTAAAAGGTTTCTCCAAGTGGGACATTTGGTCATCCATCACAATAAGTGATCACAGATCGTATAGGAAAGTATTACAGTGTTGTTATAAAAAAGAAAAACAATAGAAATCAGAAGCCCATCTTCTTGGACTTGTGCCCAACCATTTTGCTCTTTTCAGTTGAGAACTTGGTCCATTAAGGCCCTATTTGGTAACTATCCAAATAGTAACTGATTCTGATCTTTTGTTTTCGGGAGCAGTTTGGAAACAGAATCGTATTTTGTAAAATTTTTGTTCTCGGAAATAGATTTAGAGTAGAATCAAGAATAAAAAAAAATAAAAATTGATTCTTGTTCCCGAGAACAAATCTAAGGCTCTGTTTGTTTCGCGAAAAATAATTTCCGGCTTTTCCGGTATTTGTTCCACGGAAAATGAATTCCTTGAGGAAAATGTTTTCCATAAAAGGAAAAAAGTCTTCTAAATTAAGAGAAAATGTTTTCCACTTTTGAAAAGTGGAAAATATTTTCCTCACTTGATCTCTCTTATCTCATACCTCTACAAATCCTTACTTCCTCATTCCCTTTCTTTATCTTCTTTTCTTTTTTTTTGTTTGAATTATTTTTTATTTTTATTTTTCTTTTTTAATTCGAATTATTTTTAATTTCATTTTTCTTTTCTATTTCTCTCCTTTTTTTTTCTTTATTTCCCATCTTCTTCTTTCTTGGCTAGTCGTTGGTCGTTGCTAGGCGAACCTCGAGTTCGTCGATCTCAAGCTCGCGCTATGCACTCTTACTTATCATTTTCTTTATTTATTCTACCCTACAATTGTACATTGCTCAAGCAAAAGACTCTACATGCTTTGCTTCTTTTTTCTTTTGTTCATTATAACACAAAAGACGCAGGGAAAGAACAGGCTACTCAACTGGAAGATTCTCATGAGAGCTATACATGCTTTGCTTCTTTTTAAAATCCATATGAACAGTTTTTAAAGTAGATGAGCGTTTGACGACAATGAGGGAACAAAGATATAAAGTAAGTTTGTTTGGTAAAGGCAAGTTCATATTTGATGGATTTATAGGTCGATAAGTGATACATGCCTAAATGGTGAAGTCTTAGAAAATATTTTTCTTATCGAACATCGGAAAATATTTTCAAAGCATTTTCAGATTTTAACCAAACACTAGAAAATATTGTCATTTTCCTTAAAAATGAATTCTGAGAAAATATTTTCCGGAAATGGCAAATTTTCTACGAAACGAATGAACCCTAAGAATCAAGTCTTCTTCCATTTTCTCTTCTTCTTCATCTACCGCCATCCCGTAGTTTCCATCTGCCGCCATCGTCTGTCGGTCGCCGGCAACCGGTTCGGCGAGCTCGCCAAGCCAAGGCAAGGTCCGGCGAGCTCGCTGGAGGCAAGCCCAGCTACCGACGAGGCTCGTCCAGCCTCGGCGAGGCTGGCTTGGCCACTAGCGAGGCTCGGTTGACGAGGGCCGGCAACACTTTGGTGAGGTCACCGGACCAGTGACCGGCCACTTGAAAAATAAGAAGAATAGGAGAAAAAAAAAAAAAAAAAAAAGGAAAAAGGAAAAAAATATATATTTAAAAATTTTAAAAAATGATTTGGAACAGAATCAATTAACATAGTACCAAACGCAATTCTATTCCAAAATTAGAAATTTTGGACGGTTACCAAACAGCTTAAAATGCTTAGAAATTGTTCATAGAAACAGAATAAAAAAAAATCATTTCTGATCAGAATCTGTTCCCGAAAATAAAATCATTACCAAACGCGTCCTAATTAGTATGGGCCGACCAATGTGGTTTAAAATTCCTCGTTTAAGCCTTTGCTTGCCTCAGTTCCGTTCATCTCTTGGACGTTGACATCATGGGCCGATGCAACTTAGGATTTTGCTAACATCATGGGTTTACTCTCCTCTCTCTCTCTCTCTTTCTCTCTCTCTCTCCAAGGGTTCCAAAAGATTGGAATTCGTTACCTTGCATTTCATTCTCCAATTTATCCAAGGGTGTGTTTGTTTCACTAAAAGTATTTTATCAGAAAGTGTTTTCCCAATTTTTAGCCGTTTGGTTCTTTAAAAAAGATTTGGTCAACGAAAAATACTTTCTCGTCAACATAAATATTATGTATTATTTTAGGAAAACGAATTCCTCCTCCTAAAAAGGTGAAAACACTTTCCTTTTTCACATTTTTCTATCTGACCTTTCACTTTTCCTCTCCAGACTCTCTCGCTTTTCTTGAGGTACGCCACTCTCTCCCTTCGATCTTTCGCTCATCTTTCTTCCTTGGCTCTTCTTCAACGACGCGCATCTTCTTCGCCATTGAAGGTCTAGATCTTCTTCATCATTGAAGGTCTGGCACTTCTTCAACGACGCTCAACATGGTTCTAGGTTCTTTCGCTTTTTCTGAGGTACGCTGTTCGCTCTCCCTTTGCTTTTTTGCTCGCCCTTCTTCTTCGACTCTTCTTCACCGATGCTCATCTTCTTCACCATTGCCGTCCCCTTCCCTTCCCCCGCCGATTTCTTCGAAATTCCGCGTGTCATTTTGAGAATCGTCCCCTTCCCCTCGTCGAAATCCCTCTTCCGTCCTAAAGTCTCGATTTTTCTTCTCGTCTTCCCATTTGAATCAAATCAATTCGAGGGTGGTCCGCCACAATGCAAGGGGAGTGCGACGCCGCCCCTCCCGAGAACCCGAAGCCCCCGAGCCCAACCCACAATTCCGCCACCGGCCAGGGCGGGGGCGGCGGTGGCGGTGGCGGTTCAGACGATGATTTGTGCCTCAACGTGTCCGGGAAGAACCTGGAGTACCGGCTGCTGTCCCCGACCTTGAACGGTTCTACGGTGAAGGACCTGTATTTGTATAAGAACGAGTTCAGTTTGCTCCCGAAGTGGGTCGCGAAGTTGCGGAGGCTAAAAACTCTGAGTTCACTCTCTCCTCAATAACTGTCGGCTCTTCTTCGTGCTGCCTCTTCAATTCCAGCCCTGCTTGATCTTTTGGTGGCGATCTGTTCTAGAGTCCTTGCGCTTTTTATGGGTGATCGGCTGTGGAGACCGAGCTATTTCTGGATCCAGGAGTGAGCTGGATATGCCAAAAGAAAAAATACGATCATCACGATTTCTTTTTGAGTTCGACCTGATTGTTTCTGGGCCTTTTGGTTCCATCACTTCTGCGATCGCTATTCCTATTAGCTAATTCACTTGATGAATGGCCCGAAATGTAACTAGAAATCATGTCCATTTTCAGGAAAAAAAATGTGTATGAATTTCGGTTTCCTTTTCATTTTGCAGGTTCAAATTCTAGATTTACTAAACCGATTGAGAAAAACCCATTTATTAAGTAACATGGACTCAACAAATTAATTTGGAATTAAGAGGCACACTATTGTCAATTGTTAGGTTAAATGTCATTCAATCATTTTTCAAATGCAATTCAAACACCAAAAAATATTTTCAGTCACGTATTACTAAACAAAGGAAAACTAACTGTTTTACTAGAAAATGGTTTCCCAGAAAACATTTTCCAAAAACGTTACGTTTTTCGTGAAACAAACACACCCCAAAATTCCTTCCTAAGTAGAGGATGTACGGTACTTAGAGTAGTTTAGTGGGGATAATGAGTTTATGTCATTCCTAATTAATAGAAATAGAATAATGATTGATAATGGGTTTATTTCGGACCGATCGAGAATTATCATGTTCGTGCTTATTAAGAAAATGTTCACGAGGTAACGTCCCATCATTAGTGCACATTTAACCCTCCCTATTCAAGACGGCCGAGTCCCATAAAAATAACTAAATTGAAGCTCACATTTGATCTACCCATTTTCATAATTGTAATTTTGTAATCGCATTTCATTTTTAATGTTGGGACCAAAAATAATTGTGGACCACATAACGTATAAATATTAGTTTCTTGTCAACATTTTCCACATGTAGAAATTAATCTTAGACACAAGGCATGGAGAGTCTAAAAGGAGATAAAATATTCAGTGGTTTGCAATCGCCACATTAGCAACTGACGTTTTGTGCGTTTTTTTTAAAAATCTATATCCAATTAGAGATTAACACATAAACATTGACCTATAATTAAAAAAAATTATATAAACATAACTCTCTCTTCCTCCTTCTCCCTTTGTTCAGATTTGGTCCAACCTTTGCTCCTCCCTAAGCGTCGCCATTGACGGAGTTGCCATTGCCTTGATTAGGTTGAACCCCACTGGCGGTGTCACCAGCCATGGACTGCATTAAAACTCTTGTCGTCTTCCCTAACATCTATTCTTCAATAATTTCCTTTGCTATTTGAGGTCGCAATTCGTGGCTGTTGAGGTCTCGAACTAGCTGCCTCCTCATGAGCTATGGACGAGCTAGGCTTGTGGTTATGGACGAGACCAAGTCCAGATTTGGACGGGCAATGACCATGAGCCAAGGGCGGGCAACGATGGAGGGGAGGCTTCCTTCCCATTACAATGGCAGTTCATGAGCCGTTGTTGCTCACGACAGTACTTCCGTATCTGCAACCATGGCTCCGGTGACAACAACTCGTCCATGGCCATGAATGATGGTAGTCGACTTGCAGATTTGCAACTTCGCCCAAAAGTGCTCTCTTTGGACTTAGCGTTGGCAACTCCGTCTGTGGCGATGGCGAAGGGAGAGGATGAGGTTGGGCTCAAGGTGGCCGGAGACAGAGGAGGAAGCGTAGATGTAGGAAAAAGGTGAGGTGGATTGAAACTTTTTTATTTTGTTTAACTAAATCCACATTAGTATATACATGGCAAATTATAATTAATTTAAGGTGAAAAAACACACCAAGTCAGCGAATGACGTGGCACTTGCAAACCACTTAATATTTTTTCCTAAAGGCGGTCTATGCTTGCTTTGGAAGTTCGCACACGGTCGGCATGAAATTATTAATTTCATTATTCACTAATCTAGCAACACTTCAAAATTGTTCCTTGCTAATTGCCATTTGTTTGATTCATTATATAGTTTAGCATATGTTCTATTGCAAACCCAAACAAGCAAATAGTTAGGAATTCTTATGCATAACTTAATTATTATTCAATGCTAATAAAACATTCCGTACAACTCGGAACACATGAAATGACACTCCGTAGAAAATAATTAAGCGGGAGTCATGGGAGCCATGCATTTATATGCTCAGAACCTATAGAAAGGGGAATTGTCCAATTTTTTAAATTCCTTCTACGTGATATGGACGGATGTAAACAAATTTTAAAATCTTTTAAAAATTTTTTAAGTCTTTTTGGTCAACCGAGAAAATATTAAGTAGCCACCTCAGCTTTACAAAAGTCTATTCAGCAAGTGACAAGTGTCGCTCGCAGGCCCACCTTTCAGAAAACCTGCAACCACCCTCTCTCTCCTTCGTTTCTCTCTCTTCTTCCCCGTTTCTATCTTCCCCCCTTCTTTTCTTTCCTTTTGGCCAGTCACAGGTGAGGGTCGACGAGGGTGTCGTGGCCCTCGCTTCTGGCCGATGAGCATCACTTTCGTTAGATTAAGCGAGGGCTCGATCCTCGTGACCAGGGCGAGGGTTGCCCTCGACGACATCGGTGAAGTGTCGTGGCCCTCACCCGCCACAAGCGAGGGTGGTCAGATTTGGTGAGAGCTCGACCCTCGCGGCCAAGGCGAGGTCATCCTCGCCAGATCTGAAGAAGGTTCAGAAGGCGATGACATCGGAGCCACGAGGGAGCTCGAGGATGCAAGGGTTAAGGGAGGGCTAAGGGGCTATGGACGATGGGGGGCTTGGACTTGTTCTTGGACTGAGGGCGGAGGCGGCATGGTTCGTCGGGTAGCAAAGAGCGCGAGACAAAGCTAGTCGAGAGAGAGAGACGAAGAGAACACACGGCAGAGACAACAGAAGAGGTGGATGTGGAGGCGGCAGCACAGTTCATCGGACACTAGCACGATTCATCAGACGACAAGCTCCGTCGCGAGTGGGAAGGATCGTGAGTGGGAAGGAGAAAGAGAAGTGTGAATGGGAGAGAGAGCGAGAAATTGAAAAGAGGGAGTAGAAAGAGAGGGTTTTGGCTTGCGGTGGGCCCGGTCACATGTATCACCTGAGGAATAGAGTTGAATTCTTACTCATGAAAACTCCAGTTCTACCTAATATTTTCTCCTCGTTGACTTTAGGTGAGAGGACGCAACCATTGTCAGCCATCGCCAATCTTAGAAGGGAAAAAAAGAAACAAAAAAGAAAAAAATTATTTAAAATTTTGAAAGAAAAAAAAAATGCAAAAATTTATTCATATTAACATCAGCTGTTATCCTTGTTAATGATTACCAGTCAAAATTGCTTGGAATAACTATATTGGCAATTCGTTAAATGATTTAAAACTTAATTGACAAAGTGGAAATATTTATAACTAAAATAACATCTAAATAATAAATTTATAACTTTTTTTTTGGTGATTTTTCCCCGGGTTGAGTACAGTTTTGAAAGTATCACATCAAGCAAAAGGGTCATTTGTCTCGTTTTTGTGTTTCCCATTAAAGCCCTTATAATTTTTTTCACTATTATGCTAATTAAATAGGAAAAAAAGTTAACATTGACCAAAGGAAAAGGACAAAAAAAAATAAAAATAAATACCCACCGTCTTTCTATTAAGAAAGCACACTTCGTAAAATTATTTAATAGTCCTTATCCTTGCACCCTATGTGAGAGATTTAGAATGCTTCTCTCATTTTCTTTCATCAATTAATTGTAAATAAATGTTGGCATGATCCACACATGTGACAGGCATACATCTTAGCGTCCGTTTGCTTCATGGAAAATAAATAATTTGAAAAATATTTTCTTAAAAATAATCACTTATATTACTTATAAAAATAAATAAACAAAATCATTTTCATCCTCCCTAAAAATATTTAAATATAAATTTTGTCGATAATGAAAATATTATTCATTGACAAATTATTCAAGTAATACAAATAATCACTTTTAGGAAAATATATTCTAAGTCATTTATTTTTTAGGAAACAAATAGAGCCTTAATAAATATGCATATTCATGGAGGTATCAATAAGCATATGAGGATCTTGACTTTGCAAGTTGCCAATTTGATTTTAATAAGAAGCTTGGATCCTCAAAACGGCGAAGTCTTCGAAAGAAACAATGCTTTACATCACAACGAAATGAACCTTGGGTCATTACTGACCCAAATTCAAAAGGCTAAGAATCATCTATACATTGCCAGGACTAACTCCCCTCCTCACTTCTTGCACTCGGGAAAGCGTCTCACGGTCGGCTTCCCGATCGAATCCGGCCGGTTACTTAGCGGCGGCACAAGATTAATCACCGCCCTCGATGCTTCGGCTCTTAACCGTTTGATCATATGGTGCCTCGATGCATTATGCTAACTGTCAAGGATCGATCCCTCTAATCGATTCGGCGGTTCAGCTCCAGGAGGACGACCGCACGAGGTTTCCATCAGTCGGAGTCCATTTCGCGGAACGGAAGCGGCACCTCCTTCACAGCCCTGTACTCCCCCACGTTGTTGAGGTGCTCGTTCTCCAGTCTGCACGAGGGAAACGGCGAACGAGGGTTCGGAAGCTGAGTTTTCAGTACCTTTCTTTTCCATGGAAAGAGAGTGATAGTTCTTGAAGAAGAGAGATTCGTTACCTGTAAAAATTCCAATGGCCGCGTCGAATGACTTCCAAAGAAGCCAAGAAGAAATCCAGCAACCTCGTCTCCACCTGTCCGGGGCGAAACTTTATCACTGTCTCCAACCATGCGACCCTCAAAACTAAATTCAAGGCCTGCAAATATATTTAGTTTTCTTCGTTAGAAACCCTAAGATTTGCAGTTCTTTCAGAATGTTTCGTGTAGCTTCTTTTATATTCTTCCCAACGCAACTCCGATCCAGATGGTTGTTTAATTCATTTTGAAACGTATACAACTCAAATCAATATTTCATGACTGATGTATTGAGAGAGAGAGAGAGAGAGAGAGAGAGAGAGAGAGAGAGAGAGAGAGAGAATGCGACTTACTATGGACATGTAATAGATGCTCTTACGCTTGAGAACCAACCGGTCTCTCAACCACGGGTTTTTCGATTTGGGGTTGAAAAATCCCCAATCCTCAACAAAATCCCAGTACAGCTGATACACGGTTGCCGCGAGGGAGGTCACCAGGACTATGCTGAGCCACAGATAGTTGTGGGGTTGCGTCGCGTAGGTGGGCTGCCTCGCGTAGGTGAGCCTTGCCCCGGCTGCCACCATCGCCGACACATACTTCCCCATGTTAGCCAGATGGGTCATTCTGCCATCGTTGAACCACCTCCTAACGCACTGTTTAAAGGAAGCCATCAGAAGGGGTTGCCACATAAGTCGCGACATATGGATCTTGATTAGCTAACTGAAAGGATCTAAATATCGCTTACCTGCATGGCACGCCAGTAGTAAGGCAAGAACGAAATGACGTACATAAGTTCTCTGTAAGGCCTTCCCGTTCTGCATGTCTCGTATTGGTGCGTCTTGAAACTTCCGGCCAAGTAGTAGCACGCTGTCGACTCCATGTGCCTTAACAATGGTATCTACAACCAGTAAGAAGATGACTCAGTCGATGAATCTGCATATTTCGCACAATTTGGTCGGCTAAATATAAAAATCATTTGAGACGGTCGATCCTTAATATTGTTACCTGGCTTGTGAGTTGATCAGCCATAAAGAAATCAACCAACAGAACCTGCACTCAACGAGTTGATGAGCTCATTTAGACACTGACAAGGTAGATTATAATGCAGCAATGAGGCAGTGTCTCTTTCGAATTCTTCATTTTTGGTTAGTTGGATCCGAGTTTAACGTAACTTCCGAGGGTGAAAGATGTAAAGAACTTTAATAACAGAGGAGGCCAATGCATCATGTACCTTATATAATGGAGAGAAAAAAATGTTGCGGATAATGCGAATGAAGCAAAACCGAGTCGAGCGGTAGAACATGTCAATCGGGCAAACCAGCACGGCGAAGGAAATCTGTACACATTTGCATAAGACATATAAGATCACTAATGGCCACTATATAGCTAGTTACCTAATCTTCACAGCATGAAATGATTATTCTTTTTAGCTCAGTTGACATTCTTAGATGGGAAAAAACTGATGTTGCATCAAGAGTATGAAGCGGTATGCTAACCAGAAGCAGTGCCCCTGGGATCGCATCGACTTTGCTCTGGCTGAAGCTGTTGGCCCGCAGGAGGAGGTGGACAATCATGGCGCCGACCACGGCGGTCATGAAGGTGGTGCAGAGAAGGAAGGCATCGCGGTACTTGAGGGCGGTGCTGGACGAGAACTCGAATATGAAGTTGTGGTTGATCCTCGTGCCCTTCCACATGTACAAATTGCACCCGTACATGAACAGATGCAAGCTCAACAAGGTGAAGATACTGCCCCCCCCAAAAAAAAAAAAAAAAAACAAAAAACAAAGAGCGTGAGATCAATCGTATTTAAGACAAATTAGCATTGGAATTAGAGAAAATGTGGAGATCCAATAGAAAAATTTTATGTCGATGAAGATGGGTTTGAATATAAATCACCTGAAGACAGGGTAGACGGTTTCCATGTAGCCAATATCCAAGTTGGAATTGAAAATACCAGCTATGTGCGCCAAAATCGCGTATATAGTAAATAATGTCACAAATGAACCGGTGAACAAACCTGCAACCCTCGAAATATTAGTTTAGTCGAATTTCAATTCAAATTAGCAGGATGAAAAAAAAACATATATTCATTTTACTTGAAAAGGGTAAAACAAAGGGATTGCCATTCAAATTAGCATCGTAATATTAATATTTTTCTAATGGTGCACTATGGTAATAATATTAATAATTCTTTTAGAGAGAGAGATGGAATTTACCAACAAAGAAGGTCGTCATGTGAGACTCTTTGTTGTGCTGGGGCTTCAAGAACTTCATGGCCTTTTTACTGTCGTTGTTGGCAAAGTGCTTTGTGAAGATGGACTCCACTTCGTCCATTAGCCTCACCACCTTATTATCAAATCAAACATGTCATCCCCATGCAATGTACCCCAAAAAAAAAATCATATTTATTTACCTTAAAGTCAATTTAATAATAGTAATCTCCACCCATTCACGCATATTGCCAATTTTGGAAAATGAATAAAATATATACAACAACATCATGGAAACTCAGGCATATATAGTATACCTTGTCTGAACTTATGAAATGGGATTTTTTCACTTCCTTTAGATAACTTGTCGATGCCTGTCTCTTTGCCACCTGCTCATCCAAAAAAGAAAATGATAAGACATCTGTTTTATTTTAGTCTTTCGTTTAAAATTTAATCTGAAAAAACCTTTTTTCTAATTTGTACCATTTATATTGTTTAAAAAAATGAGTTGACGAAAAATGTTTTTATCATCAAGACATTTCTCGTTTCTTATTTTCTGAAGCAACAAGGGCTATTAAAAATTGAAGAAAAATTTTAGTCCCAAATTTTTTTCTGACTTGGGCTTACCTTGTCGAATTTCTTGAGAATCTTCGTGAAAGCCATCATATTCAAGGAGCTGCCAAAAATAGCATATTATATCAGGCCTTGTGCGCATAATATATTAAAAACTATTAATGGAGTCATAATCCATATACGTATATGTGACAAATTGCAGATTAATTAACTAATTTAACTAAATGATATGGCAAATTAATTAGTGAATAGTTAAATAAATTGTATCTATCCTTGTCACCTGTAAGTTTTCAGGAGACCAAGGCCTTTGTAAAGCTCCACAAAAGCTCCCCTAATCATCTTCTCAGCGCATTGAATCTTCTTCTTGTCGACGAAATAAGCCGGCCCATCTTTCTTTGGGTTGTTCACCAGATCCTCCCACAGCGTCGAGGTCACAGCGGTGATCATCCGGGTCGGCGTCGTGGCCGGGATGTCTATCCTCATCGTCATCTTGGCTTCCCATTGCTCTTCGTCTTCGACCTCGCCTCGGCCCCGACGAAACTCACCCCGTTCCTCTCGAGGGCCGCGATCACATCATCCGTCTCTGAGGCATCTGTCGTGGTTTCCAGCAACTCGGTTGGAGCCTCTGTGACAAGATGACAAACAAAAGATTTCGATTTACTCCAATATGCACATTTTCCTTCAATATATACATAACGTCTGTTTATACCGCGAGCATCCTAGCTAATGTTAAAGTTTCTACGGTCAATATCTTTTTGGCCACAAGGCTAGCTAAAGTATTGAGCTGATTGATGATTTGTTTTCCACATTGCTGGGTCACTTTCCAAGCAAAGAGTTAGATGAAAAAGCCCATGATCTGTTGGGTTTTAGTGAATGGTTTGGTCACGCAACTGGGTATAAAGATTAAAGGCTAAAGTCAGTACAGCACAAGGAATCTATGGGACCCTCGCGTGCACCCAATACATATAAGTTCACATCATTTCAATCATTAGATCATCTAGATCTCACATGATGTCATAACATTTAATAATCGAGATGAAATGAGCTTGTATGTTTCAATGCGCATTAGAATTTTTGCCGAAATTCAACGATGTGCGTTTTCTTACATTTCATTTTCTTATGACTCATTCGGTCCTATCTCTTTATTTGTAGCTGTCAAACGTTGGCGCAGAGAAAGAGGTCAAAGGCGTCAAACCATGTTCAGATGCACAAACATTTCATGTGGAGGACCTCAAATTCATCTAAATCGTTGAATTTAGCGCATCCTTATCAACGTGATGGATCACGAGCGAATCGGCTTTCTTGTCCCCATGAATTGCGAGTGATGAAGAGGAAAGCGACGCGCAAAGTAATTATTATTTGTAACTTAAAATGCGATGTACAAAGATAACGAAAATGCACGTCGATATCATGAATTTCAGGCAAGGAAACATTAATTTAATCGTTATTCTTTCCACGAACCGAGAAAGTACGGTCAAGCATCAGAAAAAGTCACCTGAAAAATTGGATGTGCGAGCGGAGGACGGCCACGAAGAGAGGGGAGAGGCCCCACCGCCCGCCCCTCTGAACGACGAGGAATTCTTCCGGTGCCGGTCGGCGAGGATCTGCTTGAGGTCCAGCAGGATTTGAAGCTGCTTCTCGAGCGCATCTCCTCTCTCGAGAAATTCATCTTCTGTTGAGTTGTAGAACCGGTTCACCTTGCTGAGCTCCTCATTCAGTTTCTCGAAAAATACGTTCACCTAATTTAACGAAAATATATATTAGACAGCATGAAATTGTTATAATAATCATAGTGATGAAGTTGTAGAAAGTTAATATAAGAACTGCAGGGGATTTTTCACGTCCATAGGCTTCCTAAATTATTTTTACAAAAAATAAAATAAAAAAACCATCTCCATTAACGACGACTGATCGAGATGGAAAATGACGGAAAATGACAGAAGTAGATTACCAAAAATCGGTATCAATGACCAATTCTTACTGCCAAATCCACTCTTTCAATGGAACCTTTGAGTTGGTTCACTATTAAGTGTTATTTAATATTGATTAAAAACAAAAGAGATAGACCAAATTAGTATTTTTGCAAAACACTCCCTATTTGATTTTGGAGCTCTCTCTCTCTCTAAATGAAGGGAGATAATACGTATGTATAGAGCGTAATGAGATACTTTAAGAATATAAAATCAAGAACCGAGACATGTAGTAATCGCTCATCCGACTAACTAAATATCCACCAGAAAACAATTTATCTCTAACATGTAAAGGAATTCTGTCACAATTTTATTTCATTTTTCGAAAAGAAATATACCCACAAATTAATGAACTAATTAAGGGATGTTATCCCATCCAGAAGTTACCTCATCTTCTTCAGAAAACAGCTGAACAAGCTCGTTCTCGTAGACTTCGTGCTCCTCCTCCTCCTCCTCTCCCCCCTTTCCGTCCTCCATGTCCCTCGTGTTCTTCTTCTGCAGAAAATTTAGGTTGAAGCTCTTCATCTGCTCACTTTTCCTTGTATAAATAAATAAGTAAAAAGGGTTTTCTTCATTTATAAATCTTTCGTCGGGACAAGCCTCTCCCACTCTTTCTGCCACTCCATCACAATTGAATCGTGAACATGTAGATCTCAGAAACGTTTCCAAGCACTCATGAGGGATATTCACGATTTTCAAGGAAGTGCAAAAGTAAGTTGCATTCACAAAACTCGTGGAGGTATATAAAAAAGGTTTCGCCACTTTTTCACACCTATCATGGTTATAAGCGAAGAAAAGGAATTTTCCACAAATAATGTCACGATACTTTTGGAGTTCAATTGAGAATAATAATAATGATTTGGAATCAAGAAAACTATATATATATATTTTCCAAATAGCTTTGATCTTTTATTTCCCGGTATGGACGCTAGACCGGCGTCCTTAATTAAGAATTTCTTGCTCAACTAGATTAAATATGTGGATGCAAAAAACCAAATTAACTTTATTGGGCAGCGGAAAAAAGGAACCCCATAACGGTTTAACAATAATTATTCCTTAATAAATTCTAATGTCACGTTGAATAGGACACGGCTGTCGTCAACCTCCTAAAGAAGCTCGAGCTTATAATATTCGGGGGTTATGTGTGTATAGTATATAGTGTAATTAAACAATACTTAAGGGCCACCTTTTCAGTAGTGCTTCGTTCGCAGTCACTTTCGCAAATGGGGGCGCTCCCACAGCTAATTTTTACAGCAATCAGCACCATCTCAGTGGATGTAAATTCGGATGCACAAAGACCACAAAGCAAATGGGAATTTACGTGGTTCGCGACTGACCATGTGCAGGAATCCCTTCAGGTTTATTCTTCATGAAAGTTACGTAAAAAAGGAGAGGTGAAGGGCCAAAGTACCCGAAAAGAAGGCAAACAGCGAATTCGTTTTGAGATTTCGGGACACCCCCCCTGAACTGTTGCCCGAAAATGACCTAATAAGCTTCTTCTTTCTCGCTCTCCCGTATAAACGCGAACACGCAATACAGCCAGGCACCGAAAAGAATGGAAGATAGGCAATTCAAGAACGCCAATAAAGCTCTCGTTATGAATGCTAAACACGAGATTCTCCAATAACTCTAGGATGTATATCGTGGCCGACATGCTTTCATTTACCAGGCCGGCTTCGCAGGCTCGTTCTAGCATACCTAGCATTAGTTGAAACTTCTCGCGCTTTTATGTTTTCGTGAAAACCTTTTGCCTGAACCTTAGTAGTTGGGGTTCGGAAGAGGGTGTCATGGACGAGAAGAATTTCGGGGCCCAAAACAGGCACGCCCATCTACGTACCTGGATAATATCTGTGCTGTTAGCCGACTTCTGGAACTTGCCGGCGACTTTCTTGGCCACGGAACGAATGGGGTCGAAAATGGACCGGCCAAAGTCGCGGTCGACTTGCTGAGGTTGCTTCGGCTTCCTCGAGAGCTTGATCTTCTTGACGTGCTTCTTGAGCTGCCAGTAGTTGACGAAGGCATCCTTCCATTCCGGGATGAGCTGCGCCTCAAGCTCCTTCGAGAACTTCACCATTTCCAGAAGCTCAATAGAGAGAGAGAGAGAGAGAGAGAGAGAAGTCTCGAGGAGGAGAAGAAGGAGAAGAGGACGAACTTAAAGTGGGAAGAGGGATGTGATCGGAAGGCTTATATACACACAAAGCCAAGAGTCGTGTAGAGATAAAAAGGATTTGAGAGAGAGAGGAGAAAGAGAGAGAGGGACGCGGAGAGGTTGCTTGCTGGTGATGGAACGTTCTTTTGATTTTCTCTTTCTTTATTTTTGTTTTATTTCATCATGAATTAGTGGAAAATTTTGCTTTATGATAATGGGAGCAAACAGTAAAAGATGCCACTAGAGTATATGACATTCCCCCTTTTAGTCTATAAAATTGAATAAAAAACAATCACAAGTATTAAAATCTACTCTCATCCCAGCACGTTATTTGTAAAAATCATCCAAATGATTTTTATCCATAACTGAATTAAATGGCGCTCGTGCACCTCCTCTCAATATGGGCCTTTCGCCTGTAGAAGAAAGGATATCAACCCCAGTGAGGCAATCGATTCCTTTTCGTGATTCGTAATTTTAGTAAATCGTCATAATCAATTATTGACCACGGTCCTTAAATATTACCAAAGATAAAGAGTGAGGTTGTACATGCGTATTAAGCTGCCATGTATTGCAAAATCTATTCATTTTAAGATAAAGAAAACATGCAATGATAATCTAGTACTTGTTCTATCATATTGAAATAATATAATAGTTTTGCCAATAGTGTGCTAAGAGTCCTCCGGGAATTGACTCACCAATGAGAATTCTTCCTTCTCCCTGTTGGGCTTCTTTTCGAATGAAAAAGATAAAAAAAAGCACAGAAAGGGAAATAAAAAGGCCATGTCTTGATAAGGCATTAGAGCTCTTCGAAAATGCTATTGACTGTTTTGGCGCATGTGGGGGGGTCATGTGCACGGCAAGTGGTGCAAACATTGTCATCTTAGGAAAAAATGCTTACAAGGGCAAGTCACATTAGCGCATTTAGGGTGTGCATGGTAACTATTTCGTTTCTCTGTTTTTTTCTATTTTTCTAGTCTCGAAAATGGGTTTGGCACATAAATCTGTTGGTAAAGCCATTTTATTTTATTTTTTAATTTCTAGAACAAATTTTTACTCCAGAAATAGGTTTGTAATATAAATCAGGAGTAAGAAATTTTTGCTTTTTTATTTTGAGAACAAAAGTGAGAAATAAAAATTCTTTTCATCACTTGTTCTCACTACTAACCAGCCCACCCATCATTGCCCACCACCACCCCTCGCCGCCTTCCACCATTGCTACTTGCCGCCAATTGTCTCCCGCCGCCACTTCAAGAGAGAGAAATTTTGTGTCATTATCAAACAAATTTCTATTCTGTAATAGAAATTTTATATCATTATCAAACACATCTTTTTACTTAGAAATTCATCCAAGGAATAGAAATAATTTTTTCTATTTCTAGTCAAAAATTGATTTTTAGAGCAAAATGATTATCATTTGTGCCCTTAACTAGAGAGGTTAATGGGTCGGGTTAGGTAAGACATCCAAATACCTAACTCAAGTTGAAATGGAGCTACGCTCGACCCAACCCACCCCACTTATATCCCATATAGTCGAATCGGGCCAAGTCAGGTCGGGTTTTGAGTTTCAAGCTTTTTTTATGGAAAAATATTCAATTTTTGGCAATTTCTACAAGCAATAAAGAGAAATCCATTGGTGGGTTTGATGAAAAGAAATACCAGTTCCCTTGACTGGCTTCCTCAGAACACGCAGGCCTCTGCCATTCTCTCATCTCTGCCTCTATGCGAAAAGAAAGGAAAGGAAAGAAGGGAGGATTGGGAATGGGAACAAAGTGTGCATGTTCGTCTAATTATAATATTTAGTGAGGAAGCTTGTAATCCATATATAAATCGACAAATAAGGTATATATAATCCATAGGAATGGGGAAACACATTATAATATTTTGATTTAGAGAATTGCAAGAAAAATAAAAGAGGAAGAAATCTGATCTCTTTCCTAACATTCTTGTTAGGCTCAATTAGTTTATATAGTACCATCAGGATAAAATTCAGGAATATGATAAAAATTTCTTATCTTGCATTTGATGCCCGCTCAAAATAGGATAAAGTCAAACATAAGGGCAATATAGGCCAAATATAATTATCCCATGGGAGATGTGAGATAAATGTGGATAGCAATTCTCATATCCAAAATAAGAAAGTTATTTTGCTCAAATAACAAACTTCTTAAACTAACAAATTTAAAATTATATTTCAATATAAATAAATTTGAATTTTAAGAAATTCAAAAGAACAAAAATAATAATTTAGTTTTTAATTTAGTCTTATTTTTATTTATTTATTCAAATTTAATTTTATCTTATAATATAAATTCAATATATAAATATAATTTATTACATATTTTAGGTGTTTTAGTATTTTAGGTATACTAGTACAAAATTCTATTTAATGAAATTTTATTAGAGAATGATGGAAGGCAAAGAAAGAAATAAAAAAGAAATTAATAAAAAAAAAAAAAAAAATAAATATAAAGTAAAAAAAGTGTCGCGAGAGATTTTTATCATCTCCATTTGAAAAATTTGTAGTTCATTTATATTGATATGTTATTAATACCAAGCAATATATATAATATGATATGAATATATCCTATTTTATTATTATAATCACTAAATAATTGATAGGATAATTAAGAGTTAGCATCCGGAAAAACCCCAAACCGGTACACATGTAACAAATTTACCTCAAACTAATTTTTTAATCTCCAAAAATCTCAAACTTTTACATCTTTAACAAATTTACTTCAAACTAATATGGCTGTGACAAATTTACCCTCTATTAGTTTTCATTAAATTTTATTGTTAAATTACTAAATTGAATGACACATAACAATTGTGATATACTATTTTGAGATTTTATTCTCCATTTATTATAATTATACATTTTTTGTGATTTTTGTGGTATTAATCTAATTTAACGTATGATATATTTATTACAAATGTACCAATTTGGAGTTTTTTCTTTCGAATAAATTAGTTTGGAGTAAATTTGACTAGTTTAGGATTTTTTATGATCAGTCGGAATAAATTTGTCATGAGTGTACCAATTTAGGATTTTTTAAAGTCAAAAATTTAGTTTGAGATAAATTTATCATGTATGTACCAATTTAGGGTTTTTCATGTATTAACCCTATAGTAAAATTTCATGAATTTTATATTATATCATATCTAGTCTTATCTAATTAGAAATCTGGATAACCAAACATAGCCCAACAAATATCTTCTATTATAATTTTATTTAATAAGAAAAGAAGAAGTGGTAGTAGTAATAACAATAACAATAATAATAATAATAAAAAATATAAAATATAAAATATATAATTATAAAAATATAAATAAAAATAACTTTTAAATCAATGAGATGCTAATATTGGGATAAACCTCACTTCACACATCATGAGACGACATAACTCAAAACCGATATGAATCGAAATGTTTTCATCTATTTTCACCGACAATTGCTTTGTAATCACATCAAGATGTTCATGTAAGGATGTGAAACAACACAAATAAGTAAACACGACTATTATTGGAAAACACAAATAGATATACATCTTTAGGTACATCAGATATAATTCTCACGTTATGTCTAATTAATACTTTAAAAATCAAAATTTCTTCTCATTGAATATTAGCAGTGCCCCTCAACACTCCACTTGTATTATAAAGCAAATGAAAAAGTGTTTTCAACTTCAATCCGATAATCCTATCCACTTGTGGCAAACCGAGAACTATTAACTAGTTGTGGGAAGGCCTCAAATGGTACCTATTATTTATAAAGAGTGTACGTGGTTTCCTAGACAAAAATGTCATATGCGTCGTACAGTAATCGGTCGCACCTATATTTCCTCAATAGAGTAGAGGCTATAAATAATTATGGACTGCGTGACGTTTCTGGATACAGATATTTTGCGGACATTTTCTCATATGGAGTTAGTGTTGGGATCCCATCTTACCAGACGATTAATCGATAAAAATTCTTATTTGCTAATAGACATTTGTTGGATTGTCAATATATAATTCAAAATATGGTCTATTGCAATTCCAAACAATTAAATAATTAGGAATTCGAACATCGAGAACCAGCATACGACCAATAATCCAAATTATTTTCCGATGCTCCTTAATTTAGATCGATTAGGCCACCCCGCCATAACTCACGTAATAATCACGTTGGCGCAAAAACCTAAAAAATAGTCATGCGAGAGATACCAAAATGAAATCTTCCATTACCACACTTACTACCTCGAGCAAAGGCTAACAACAGTCATCAACGAAGATCCTCAAAAGTCTCCATTGATGAAGAAAGAAATTGAGAAGAGGGAGAGAGAGCCGTTGGTGTCCACAATTACTAAAGAAGGTGTTAGCACGAGGGTTTAGTCGGGGGTCAGTATTTTTGGAATTAGATTTTCTTTGCGTGATTAGTTTGTTAAAAGAGTGTTTGTTTGGAAGAAAATTTTATGATAAAGAAAAATATTTTTCAGGAAATTATTTTTTAGGAAAATACTTATTTTCCTTTACCGAAAACATTTTCTATTCATCACGAGGCCACAGCGAGGGTTCCCCAAGGCTGGTGAGGTCGCCGACTAGAGGAGGAGGAAGAAGAAGAGAAGGAAAAAAGAAAATGAGAAAAATCTCAAAAAATTATTAAAAATTTAAAAGAAATTTTACGTTACAAAAAAAATTGAAGGTCATATCAGACACATTCATTTTATTTTATTCCATGAATAAAAATTTTATACAATTATCAAATGCATTCAAAAGCTCATAAACTTGTCCAGTAAAAAAAAAAAAAAAACTATCTCTTGAGCAGAAATTATTTTTGGGAAAACCGAATGGTTACCAAATAGGCTCTTAGTGGCTTAGCCCAACTTGGGCCAGTACTCGAATGTCACACCAACTCTTGAAGAAACGTGCTTTTATATAAGTTTTTAGGGCGTATTTTGAGTAGCCCATGAACACAGCTGTATTAGACTTTCTCTTAGGGTTTTCTATTGAAACTTAACGAGAGAGGTGCGAGAACTTGTAAGGATTTGTGTACTAAGATTTTGGATATTACATTAGAGATTGAGTGATTGATAATAATTCTATAACTTTTTGTTAGTGGATTCTTTGCAACTTTCTCTCCCTATAGAATAATTATTAAGATTGAATCATGTAAATAGATGGTGTTTTTTATTGCTCTTCGTTGATTTATCCAATAATTTTCTTTGCTCAAGTTAAATTTAATTGTAAGATTCGTTAGTTTTCATGTTATTTTACAATATAGAGATTTTTTATGAAATGACCATGGCAGTATGAGCAAAACTTGTAATTAAGAACAAAAGCAACCATGATCCAAATTATTTCCCATTGTTCCTTAGATTCCCGTATAACCAACAACAAACATAATAATCACATTTGTGCGATTTCAGAACAAGTCATACGAGAGGTATACCAATATGAAATCTCCCATAACCTGACCTACTATTCCATTAACTAATAGTACCATAGTGGTCCTTCATGCATTTGGAGCTCTCAAATTTCCAGTAAAGGATCTTTTGTCACTCGTTGCACACATGCCTAATTTTCATCATGTCATAGATGGGATACTTGTCCAAAAAAATTTAAAATTATTGTATGGCGGTCAGTTCGATTCTAAACTTTTTAATTATACCAATTTACTTTTAAATCTTTTAACAATTTGTCAATTTAATCATTTCGGTCAATTTTGATCAAAAATACTCATGTAGACAATGATTGTTTGTGGCATGGCCAACATCAGCGCAATGTTGACAATTTTTGCAAATTTTCTAAATTTTTTATTGATTTTTCTATTCTTTCCTTTTCTCTTTCCTTTTCTTTTCCAAAGAGCCAACAACAACTAGGCAAGGGTAGCAAAGCTCTTGCCAACCATAACAATGCCAAGCAAGGGCTGGCAATGCCCTTGCCCAAATCTGTCAAGGGCTTCATAGCTCTCTTCCATAGGCTGGCAAGTCCTTGGCCTTGTCAAGAAAAAAAAAATAAAAATAAAAAATAAAAATAAAAAAAAGGAAAAGAAAAGAAAAATTAAAATTAATGAAAATTAATACAAATTGCAAAAATTAAAAACATCAATGATGGCTATGCTATGTAGGATGACTAACGTCTATGCTAGTGATTTTCGAAGAGGACTAAATTGACAAATCATCAAATTGTGGGAAAATTACCAAAAAATCCTTAAACCTAGTGTGAATATAACGATCCATATACCAAGAATTAATTTGGAAATTAGGAAATCATCATGTGTATTCTTAGGTTTAAAATGGAAAAAATTATCCAAAAAGTCTTAAACCTATTGTGCGACGGCCAATTCAATGTTAAATCTTTTAATTGTGCCAAATCAGTTTTAGAAGGAAAAATTATCAAAAAAGTCTCTAATATATTTGTATAAATACTAATCCAATCCTAAACTTTTTAATATTAAGTAGCCACAAGTCCCTACTCCCGAGGTGGGCCGAAGCCCTTACTTCTAATTCAGGTCCGAACAAAATGGATGGACACGCTTATTATTTGAGCAATCTTGATAATTTAGATAATTAGGCATTGCTGCTTCACACGCCCGTGCTTATGAATTTCTTGGGATGAATTCGAGCATATACAATATGTTGCACCTTACTTGCTCTCCCGATGGTTATTGGTCTTTTATGGAACAATGTGATTAGTTGCTCTCGATGTGAGGGCTCGTATTACAAAATTATTAATCTCTCTGCTAATTGTCACGCTTTCCAAAGATATTATCCCTACCAAAAGCCTGTGATTATTTGCTACTAGTGCAAGAAGGAAAATATCGTGCGCCTGGTTAAGGTTCTAATAGGGTTAGTTACTATGATGATGTGATTGATACATGACGATAAGCTAGCTCCAGCGCATCCTCTCCTGCCACGTAGCATGGCTTAGTTCCGCTTTAAATTGACTTTTAACTGCTAAATCATATGCCACATGGGGATCAATTTTAGATTTATCTCATAATTTTCTAGATCTCATGGGATTCAAGTGCTTTGGTATGAAAGAGAGAATTACGAAATGGAAAGACTTTCGGCAGAGTCTGCACATTTTTTTCCGATCAGGCTCTTGAATTCCTAATATGCAGGATTTAGTCCTTCAATTTGCATAACTTTTCTTATCAAGTCCCGACGGGTATAAACCCAATTAACCGGAAACCTTTGCACATCGGGCTGACAAGAATATGATGTTGGAAAAACCTTTTGCCATCATCAATTATAAGCTAATGCGAAAGACACTAGACTTTTCTTGGCATTGAGGAACAACTTAGCTCTAAGGGTTGGAGCGCTTGATATTGTTGAGATACACATGTGATTTATGTTAAAAAAAAGTCCGCCATAAGAGAATTGGAATGCTGTGGAATAGTCAATTTATTCTAATTGACTCAAAACTCATTAGTTAAATTTTTTTAGTGAAAGTGGATTCAACTAGATATATTGATAGGCTCAAAGTTAGGCTCTCCATTTGTAATCTCCCAAGTGAATGCATTCGATATCTGCCATGCGCTCCCAACGCCAAGTGACTGGATTGAGTTAGATGGATTTGATTAGCGCAAGTTTGCTTTAACTGAATCAGAAAATTTTCATTTACAAGATTTTGATCGCGAGAGAGTGCAAATTCAGGGACAAGAATCGAACCTTCTCCTCTATAAAAATGACCCCTAGAGTAATCTAATATCTAATGAAAGTTAGTGAAATGCCTTTTCATTATAGGTAATATCAGTATCGACCTTTCAGCAACTGTCATTCATGCCAAGGTGGATTTAATGATTGAAATCTCCACTGCATCAATCGATTTATCTTACAATTATTGAAGGTGAAGATGTGGTTGTTCGAGCAAATACTTTTTCTTTCAGCTTCTTTTTCCAAGTGGGATACCCCAAAAGTGGCCGAGACTTAGAAAATGCAAACGGGAATCGATTAAGAGAATATTCCTATCAAAAGGGAGATGTACTATAGCTTAAAGCACCAACCACTTTCCCAAAATGAGATAATCACGTAAATTGGATAATTCACGCCGGACCCCATTATTTAGTGCCGTTTCTGTGGTGGTAGTAGTAGTAATAATGATAACAATAATGATAATAGAATCGTAGTAATAACCATAGGTGTTTCAACGCATAGAATCGTAGTTATAATCATAGATATTTTATGATAATAAAATAATAATGAAAATATTTGGACATTATCCTCTTGAATATTTTCTTGAAGAATTGAGTTTGAACTAAACAATTTTTCTTGAATATTTTCTATCTGTCGAAGTTTTTATGAGAAATTGATGGAATACATTTGGACATTAATTTTGCTAGATCGTGGTAATCAAACTATATGATGTCTTTCATCTTAAAGGGGAATTGCTAATTTGGTTCATTTTCTATTACTATTTCTACGTTTCATTCTCTTCTAAATGAGGGAGGCGTCTATAGAGCCAACATCTACACGAAAAGACAAGTACTCCGTTTTAGTATTAAGCTCATGAGATTAATCACGCAAGTTAAAGTTTAGTCACACGAGATTTATCGACGAGTTCAGCGCTCTCTCAACCTTCCAAGTAGATATAACAACTTCCGCATCGAGTTTCTTGATGGCTAAAACACATGCTTGGGACTAAACTCCATGCCCTCGGGGATCAAGAAAACCCTTCTATATTATCATCTTTCTCCGATCGGTTTAGAATCGCCACCTAACCGCAAAACAAAAGACATATCTCCATAATTAACTTGAGTCACCGTCACTTTATCTTTGGTAGTGGTTCATATTCAGCAACTCGCTTGACGTCAAGGATGGGAAGTGGCAGACGTTGAACTAAGGTTATAGGCTTTTGAGGTTCATCATGTATGTGAAGAAATGTCAAATGGAAGTGTAGGAAAGATAGCAAGTGATGAAAGCCTACGCCCTGAGCCACCATGCTTCGGTACAACCTAAATGCGCCTCTTGCGCAAAACTGTCCCAACATAGATTAGGTTCATGTATAGTTGTAAGCCATTATACCACGTACGTCCAAATGTGCAACTATTTACCCAAAAAACAAAAGCAATAAAAATAGCTAACTACGGCGAAGGTCTGCTCTATCTATATATAATTCCTTACTAGGGTGAGCGGCTTTAAATCCCATTCAAATTCCTTTTGAAACTCGCAATCTACCTATCGGAACATGTTCTTTTACTTTTTGAAACCCATAACATACCCTGCATATCCTACAATCTAGGACTTACTTTGTTACAGGCTCTAGTATCTACTCGAAAATCGGTCAATTTCTTTCTTTTTTTTTGGTTTTATTTTTAGTTTAGCCTGATTTTTTTTTTTAACTTCTAATTTTGACACGAAAAAAGGACCAAAGTTACCTAGTTTTCTAGAGTTTTTAAGTGTGCCGCAACAAACAAGGACTTGGTGGCTTTATCTAGTCGTTGACGGTCCATAACTTTGCTTTGACTTCAACAAATTAATTTAGGTTTAAGTAGCAAAAGGGTACTTGTAGATAGTGGGTAGACGGTTCCAAGTTTCATTGTAACTGATTCGTCATTCATTGGAAATTGAAACCTACCCTACATATTCTAAAACTTGGAACCTAACCGGTCGCCATTGGTCCAGTATCAAGTTCTATCTTGAAGTCATGTCCGCCCTTTCTTAGTGGTATTCGGAGTGTATTGTTCTAGAACGAGAGATAAGTAAAGAGTTTGCTGTTCAGGGTAGATCGAGATGGGGGCAATTCGAGCTTCTACAGTTCTCTCGTTGCGTCATCTTTGTGGCCCCTTCAGAAAGTTGCAGATGGCAGTATTGCAATAAAATGGCAGAAAAGACTAAGAAAACAGGGGGTGGTGGATGCTCTTTCGGTGTAGCAGAGCCAGAACACGTGTACAGATTCCTCGCCAGAATATACACTCGTTCACTGTGTTTTCGAGAGAATCTACAGTCGCGTCTGTTTTCACCATTTTCCCTTCTGCCAACGTGGGAATCGGGGGGGGATCTGATCCTGCCCTGTTGGGCCTTGATCCGGCAGTGAAGTCGACGGGACGAGGAATCCGCTGGTGGGGTTGAGTGGGATCTGAGGAGTCGATAGCCTTGGTGTCAGTGGCATGTGATTATCTGAATCGCTCCTACTTAATTAGTTTAATCATGTTTGGAAGAAACTTCCGTTGAGTTCTTGGTAGGTCAAGCACGAGACAGAGGTCTTTTTCCTGAGTTGAACACTTGCCTTTTGAGGAGTCCTCAGCACGATTTTCCTAGTCTTCCAATTACCAAATACAAGAAAAGCTACAAGGGCCTGTTTATTTTCCCAAAAAATAAAAATTCATTTGATAACTTCAACTAATTTTTTTATCCCTCAAAATAGAAAAGTGGCCTAAGAATAGATTTAAAACGAAAACAAAAAGTAAAAAAAAAAAATCCTTTGTTTCCAAGAATAAAAATTAAAAAAAAAATATTTCTAACCAGAAATGTTACCAAACTCACTCAAGTTTTTTGAAATTAGAAATTTGGAGTAAACATTTTGTAATATGTAAAGATGGGGGAACAAGAGTTGTGCACTATTCCAACCTCATTAAGACACAGTATTTGGAAGAAAAAGTGTTTGTTTTGGTGAAAGGAAAACAAAGGTGTTGGATGGAGAAGATTATTAGGTGCGTTCGGAGCCGCGGAGGCTCATTCGATGTGATCCATCCAGTGAATGCCATACGCTTGGCCTACTACATCTGCTGCAGCCGATAATTTCTCGTCGAATAGGGAAAAAAATTTGGCTATTACATAAACTCGAGATGACGCGACGTACATTCTTAAACTATTTTCAAAATTATTGGGAATTTTATAGAGGTCCGAATGTTTCGTTCATTTTTTTATCGATTATCTAATTAGATCATAACTCAATGGATTCGAGTTTTTCTCTTTTATTAACTTTCACGTGAAGATTCAATTGGTTTGTAGAGATCATGTTGATTTGAGATCGACGTAATCTAATTAAAGAGAAACTACGCCCATTGATTTATGTTATCCATCACACTATTCTCTTTCTCGATTCGACAGAAAATTGTCTCGCGAATTAGAGTTGCCCTCACTAAGGACAGACAGGTCGTCGTTGAGCAAAAAGAGAAAGCGCAGAACAAATGTCTCAACTCGACAATTTGGAACTACATGAAAACATGAGAGCAAAAAGATGGAATCTGAAGATAACCCCAAGGTTGGGGCCAGATCTGGCCCTTTCAGAGAGGCAAGAGCCAAATTTTTTGGACCATCGTACCATTCAACAGCGACACCCACAAAGAAATAAGTTAATAAAATGGAATTTTTTAAAGGATTTGACCACAAAATTGATTGGAATGTGCATCGAGCAGATATTATACTTAGGTCGAGCACATATTATAATTGGTTGAGGTAACACCATATTGACCATGCGTTCGATATTTAAAATATAATTTTTCACCTAATATCAGCTATTGATACAAGTATTAATCATACCTTTATTTAATAATCCTTTAGAATAATTGGTTATGATTTCATTAAATTTTTATGTATCTAAGCAAGAGGACTCGAGTTTGATTTTTATTTCAGAGAATTCGATAATGTGCACCAAACGGAAATTGTAACTGACTTGAGTCTCATGCAATCAATGCTTTGAAATACGGGTTTTTGCCTCCCTTAAATCAGTTGCCGACACATTCCTCGGTCGAAACTTAGGAATGGAATGTGTTCCTCGATTATCTCTAAAGAAATTACGGCAACATTGTACAAAAAATTGACCCGTTGTACTCTAATTTCTTGCTTAGCCCCTTTTTGACATTTTGTCGAGAGAGACCAGTCAATAAACTCTGAAAAATTATACGGCAAAAAATCAAGTTAAAAAGGTTAGGTAAAGCCCCAAAATCTAGGTGCTTAATATAAATAATCCCATAAATCAGACAACAAATTTCCCCCCCGGCAGATCTAACAGAGAATGAGGAAAGCCCTTTCTTGGTCATCTTTCCATTTAATTTTACTTTATAGTCCAAGAATAAACAAAGTTAGTGCAACTTCCACTCGACCACTTAACTAAATTAGCTTAATCACTCATTTTTAAGGTGGTCTGTCTTGTTTTCTCTAGTCAGACGCGCGTCATCTAAACTTTTTTTTTTTTTTAATTTAATTTTATTTTTTTGCAGATTTTATATTTCTCGAATTTTTTGTAATAAAGTTTTCTCAAATTGTTTAAGGATTTTCTTAAATGAGAATCGTTTTTAGGAGACATCATGCAGCTTTGTAAGAGGGGATGGTGTGTAATCCATTATCTCTGTTGCACATGAGATCGTGGATGTGCACCCATGATTAATTAATTAATTAAATCAATTAATCAGTTAGTTCACTAGTTTAATTAATTAAATGATCGATTGGTCATGTGGATGGTGATGAAAAATCTCAAAGTGGGTTAGGAGTTTCATGCCGGATAGTGATTTGTGGAGATGATAGTGGGGTGATATGGAGTGACTAATTTAATTTTAAGTGAGCCTTGTTTGTGCCCAATAAATTCTCTATACGTACCGTAACATGCTTTTCATGGTATCTTTTATCTTACTATTTTCTTTTTGTAGGAATTTCGTTTAATCCATACTTGTTTTATTATGGTTTTTATTATTCTCCCGACAGTTTTAGTGGGCTTGGTCAGCAAATCAACTTTGAAATTTCAGGTTTGAACCCGCTAGAATTGAGAGGATGTTTATGAATTGGTCTCGATGTTAGGCTGCATGTGTGTCGTGGGACTTGTGATTTGAAAATCATCTCCTAAGATCAATCCCTTATATGGCTTATGAAAATAAATGAAGGAAAAAATATTTCATCGTACAAGAAAAATTTTATATATGAATTGTTGTCAATAATGGAAAAAATTTCAATAGCTAATTATTTTAAGAGATATAAGTACTAACTTTTAGGAAAATATTTTCCAAATCATTCATTTTCTACTAAATAAATGCAGCCTCGGTTATTTTTTGGCTTTCTATATCTGGCGTGTTTATGCTATTAACTGTCTTGGGTTATAATGATCTCTCTTAATGCACTGTAACCAAATCCGAAATGGCTAAGATACATATGATGTGCCATAGTCAATTTAATTAATCATTAGATTCTCTATATGTATGTAATAAATCATTTATCAAGAGTTGATAAAACCCATACTCAAAATTTTTAATTTTATGTATATTATTTGAGCTATTGTATATATGACTTATTTGAAGATAACATTTATGAGAGACTATGTTCAAAAGCTCTCTTTCTATATATTCTTTTGGGATTTGAACTTCATAAATGAGACAATATCACATGTCTTCATTCATAAGTCCATTTGTTTAGAATTGTAAGATAAAAGATTGCGTAACCAACCAAAAAAAAACGCACAAAATACATCGTTATGTTCAATAAAATCTTTAATTTTTCTTATCAATCTAAATTAAATAGAAATAAAACTGTCCTTTGAACGATATATAACTTATAAGAGAGTGATAAGGAAAACAAAAAAGTTCGTTTTGCTTGTTTAATTTCGACACGTGCCACTTGTATTGCTATAAGGTTGTTATATGTTTACTAATCTATCGATTCTATATATATCAACAACGATAAACATGATTTACTGACCATCCTTCCACATAGATAGAATTTTTTTCGCAATGTCAACCAAACAATGGATGGATTATCATGAAGACGACGTTTGACTCGACCTAAAACGCAACCCCAAATGAGAAAAGCCTCTCTATAAACCTTTATTTAGGTAAGTTCCCAATTTGTGTCCTAATCAAGACAATCAATTCCTCGAATATAGAAATCTTTGTTTTGTGCCATGCGCGTCTGCTGGCCACCAATCCCAGTTACGTGTAATGTGTCAATTGTGTTGTGCGTTACACGACATCTATTTCCCGAAGACTATTGGCCCTTTTTTTCCTTATTTTATCCTGCTTCATGGTGTTTCAGGTCATGTTGGATTCTGCCTTTTCAAGAAAAGGCAAGTCGTGAAAAAAGTTGGAATTTAGTTAAACATGGCCCTTGGGATTGGACAACAGATTTAGACGACGAATCATGTGTAATATTTCGGATTAGTATATTGCTTTGTGTATCTACAAATCGGATAACTACCAGTTGTTCCAACATTGGAGGTTGCGGTTGGCCAGAGTTCATTAGGCAAGCAGAATGCCAGACACCACAAGAATAGGATGGAATTTGACCACAAAAAAAATAATAATAATAATAAATTAGAGTTGTACTTCTCCTATTCGTCATATAATATTTCACATAATTTCACATTTTTAATTTAATAATATTTTCTTTAAATTTTAACGACAAATAGTGGTAGCATCCACTATAATTTCCTATTTCATCCTGTCCTACTATTGTTTCAAACACGATATATTCAAAATTCCACAAAGTTTACAAGTGATTGAATCGGGCATTAATATTGTCTACATTCATTCATGACACGTTGAGTCTCACGGTTTGTCCTTTCTGTAAGTGTGATCTCGCCTGATCCATGTAGCTTAACCATTCACAAAATGTTCTCACCTAGGCGTGTTTAGAATTGGTGTTCCGTCTTTAATCCGAGTCTTACACCAAAGGGGGCCTCTTGTGAGCTATTGAGTTCAATACGTATAATTAAGCAAAAATCTCCCTTTGTTAGAAGTGTAATCCGAATCACTCTTGCCACCTTCACTGTCCTTGAAGCCTCATAGGAGGAGCCCCACTTTAATCCTAGATCTTTGACCTCCGCAATTACTTCTCATATTTATTGGACTTGTTCATTACCCCCACATACTTTCACGTGGGCTGTCCATGAACCATACAACTACTAAAATAATTTGTCATGATACCATATTGTAATACCCACATTTAACTCGCTTGAGGTACTGTTGCATTTGCCCCGTTGCATATCAAGTTTTGAGATTTTATCTCTCAATATAAAGGCAAGCGTAACAAAGACTTTTTAAGAGGTTGCTTATCCTAATGTACGCTCATCCAATCACATTTAACATGGATATTGTAATGTTAATCATTACAACAACCAATAAACAAGTCCTAGTTTTACATGTATGACTCAGCGATACTTCTCATGTACGATGCGCCATTGAAATTCATTCATGCTCCACCATGTTAGTATCAAAACATGGGCGGCACATTATCTAAACCCTCTTGCCTCGGTTACTTCCACACTCATTGAATCGAGTCCTAATGAGAGAGGAAGAAAGAGAGAGAGTGTGGGGAGAAGGGAGGGGGGGCCGTGTGCACGTTTCTCGCAAGGCGGCCATTGTTAATAAGGTCGTCACTGCTTATCCTCACCCTCCATTAACGAGCTAAGATGGGAAAAGAGAATACCCTTACCCTTGAAACCGTCCTCTTTGGCCTTTGGCCTTCAAAGGCTATATTTCACTTTCAACTCTATATTTAGATACCTATGATCATGCTGTAGTTGTCAAAGACCGCATAAAGTCCAAGACGCCCCTATAATCCCTACACATAAACGGGTCATCAGACATTGCCCAAGTGGATTTATGTTGGTTCTATTGAGTACATATATAGTCTCTGTCAAAATTAAATACTAGACCCCTACATGCAAGTTGTATCCTGACAATATGTAGAAATCAAAAGGGAACGAGGAAAAGAAAATTAACCGGTGGCCTCTGAGGGTGAGCTGCATCACTCACTGCTCTTTACAGCTATGAGATGGAGAGATTAGCAAATTGTATTTTGCATGTGTCATTTCAAAGATGAGGAGAGATACGCATGCACAACTGACCTTTGCTTTGGGCACGACTCGCCAATAGCAATGAGGCGTTATGGAACGAAAGTAATATAGAGACCCCACTTGGCTTTAATCGTCGTTGTTTGTAATTGAAATTTGTTTTTTTGGCTCAAAAGTTAGCAATGGAATGAATGAGTTGTGATAGAGCCAAAGAAAACAAAAGGAAGAAAGGTAGTGTCTAACGACTACATTTATGAGGCATTTATCATTTTCCTATAATCCAATAACGTGCGCATGAAGACTCGGCTACTTGATACGGAATTTTTCTTTTTTTGGGTCAAACACCTCGTAGGGATGTTTTTTTTTTTTTTTTTTGGTCAGTCCTACTCTATTCCTACCTCATCACTCACTCTCAGATTTTTCCATTGCCTTCTTGCAGGGCGTGGGAGCCGAAACCCACTCCTGAAACTAAATCATTCTCACCCCAACCTCCATGAGAAGGTGGGGATTCGAACCCCCCACCTCTCCCTTTCAAGTTGGAAGGGTGGCCATTGAGACAAACCCCAGTAGTTAACACCTCGTAGAGATGTTCACCAGTTGATTCTAGGCCAGCTAATGGGTGAATTAGGTGGGTTCATGGGTAACAAAGTCGAGAACCGGCTTGAACCCATTTGATTCCCGGTTAGAGGCGATGAACCATCGATTCTACCACTGGTTTGCGGGTAAACTGAACTTGAATCAGTTTTTTTTTTTTTTTGTCATAGACTTTTGTTTATTTTTTGTTGAAAAAAAGTGGTTACCGTACTATCGAGGAGAATCAAACGTAAGAAGCCCAAATGTACCATCAAAATCATTCGAACTTAAAAAGGAAGCCCTATCAAATGTTACAAAATCTTAAGGTTACGTTTGGTAATCATAATAAAAGTTGGGATAAGAAAAAATTTATCATAATCTTATATTTGGTTCCCGCCTAAAATAGGATAAGGTTTAATATAAGAGAGATATAACTTGAATAAAAATCTTTTATGAGGAAGGTGAAATAGAGGCGGATAGAATTCTTATATTCATGATATAAACATTATTTTTATCAAAAAAAAAATAATTAAATAAAATAATAGATATATAAATAATATTTGAATTTTAATATAACAAAAGAAAATGCAGATAATTGAGGGATATATCTTAGTAGAGTCATTGTCCTTTTACGAAACTAACATGCTAGAAAGTGGAATTGAAAAGCCTCTCATATCTATTGCTACTACAAGTGGAGATATTCTTTGAGGGTCCTATCTAACATGCGGTTAGCATGTATAAAGGATAGGTAAGTACATACCTTTTTAGTATTTGAGTTTTAATATAACAAAAGAAAATGCAGATAATTGAGGGAAATATCTTAGTAGAGTCATTGTCCTTTTACGAAACTATCATGCTAGAAAGTGGAATTGAAAAGCCTCTCATATCTATTGCTACTACAAGTGGAGATATTCTATGAGAGTCTATGCTAAGAAGCACCGACACTTTCCGGAAGCCTTCGTGTCGTGTCCGACACTCCAACATGTGTCCGACATGCTCCAACAGGCTCTGACACATTTCGACACGCGGTCAACGAGTGTCAGAAAATTCGACACGTGGTCAACTCTTCCCGACACGCCCTGACACACGAGTCTGAAATTCCAACATGTGACTCCGACATGCACGGGATCAATTTTAAAAATTTTCAATACTTGAGGAGTCAAAATATAAATCTATGAAAAAATAATGAAAATAACAAAAATAAAGGGGAAAGAAGAAAATTTTCACTCTCAAGATTCTCACTTATAAGTTTTGACCTTCCCGTGAGTGACGATGAAACACCCCTCTTCTCCCCGGCGTCGCAACGTTGCCCCCGCAGAGTTAAAATTGTGATTTTTTTTTTTACTTCTTTCCACCTCTCGCAGGCGTCGCTTGTGAGTTATCTCTTTTGGTCACATTTTCCATGGCGAATTTACTTATATCCTTTTCTTTTGGTCATACTTTGAGAGTTCTTGTCTTGGATTTTCATTTTTCTTGAACCTTGTTTTGCAGAGGAGCTCAAGCCAATCTATATCATGAGTTCCGAACTCGGTCTAGGACTATAAAAAAATCTCATTAATTTCTGACAAATGCAAGAAAATAGGACATGTTCTTTCAAATTTACTCTTTTGTGTTTGCAATTTTTGAATTTCTCATTCAATCCCTGTCAAATTAAAATAATAAATGATATTAACAAATGTTGGATTAATATTTTTAATATAAATTAATTCTATGCTCTTTTTATTATTATTTATTTATTTTTGCCTATATATAAATATATATTTAATATATAACGTGTCGGAACGTGTCGGAATTCTCTGTTTTTGAGAAATAACGTGTTGGAGTGTCGTGTCGTGTCATGTCGTGTCGCATGTCGCGTATCCGTGTCGGTGCTACATAGGTCCTATGTACCATACGGTTAGCATGTATAAAGGATAGGTAAGTACATACCTTTTTCCAATTTTAATTGTCCGACCTCCTAGAGTATTCGTCTAACCCTTTATACGATGTCATGGTATTCCTAATAATTAGGATGATAAGAGGCACCTAAAGATGCAAGGGTTTCTACTCGATAACCCTGACGAGGGTTTCTTGAGATGCAATTTCATTTCAAGTCTTATCAATTTGGCTAGCCCACTATAATATAATATAATTTGTGCATCGCAATAATTTTCATTTCTCGATTTTAATCAGGAATAAAGTCGTCATCCGTATAACCTAAGGGGTGACATGACGATAACTTGCTCCCACTTGTCAACTTTAACTTCCTGTATAATTTCTCTTTTTTCCTTCTGCCACGAATCCCATTCAATCTATCTTTGGCCAAATATTCAACCTAGTTGACGGACTAATGGCATTGTATATTTGTGAGGGCTTTAGTTCTTGGGTTTTCATTAACAGAACATTGTCACATTGTCACAAAAGCGAGAACCAACCAAATTAAAGAAAATTAGACAACAAAAAAATTAAGCTAAACATTTTTGCTGATCTTTTTTGAGATATGCTTTATTTATTATTTATTTTTTTGCCATAGATCTTTTTTGAGATATGCTGCTAGCTTCGCAATTTGTGTGGCTATTGCTCCGGCATAATTTTTGGGGAAAATTACAAGAAAAACAGTCATCGACTTTACTTATACCAGTACCTTTCACCATTTCTTTTTATAATTACACTTTCGATTTTCTAAAAATTTGTGCTTTACATTCGGAATTCAACACCATCTTTATTGTCAAAGACTCCAGCAGCTTGATTTTTGTGTGTGGGAAAAATATTAATATCCTAAACTTCTGCTTTATGTCATTAAAATTCCCAAACTTGTATAGATGTAACAAAAAATACCCTTTGTCTACCACCAATGCCTCAAACCTTTTTAGTGTCACAAGTACCCTAAGATTTGTACCAGTGAGGGAGGTAATTTTTGTTAAAATCACTAGGAATTTTTTATTATCCAAAGTTTGGGGTTTTTGGTGATAGATGGAAGGTACTTTGTCACACTGGTAGGGAAAATTAATAAAAAAATCCTAAACATATTGTAAAAATGTCAATTTAGTTTTAAACATTTCAATTTGGCCATTTTAGTTTAAATATTTTGATAATTTACCAATGTAATCATTTTGGACTATTTTGATTGGAAATCGCTAACATGAACGTCAATTGTCATATAAGGCATCGTTGACGCTAACGCAAACAAATTTTTAATAATTTCTGTTATTTTTAGTTTTTTTTACTCTTTCTTTTTTCCTTTTTCTTTCAGCACAACAAGCCCTTGTCTGCCATTAAAAAAAATACAAAAGAAAATAAAAGAAAAGGGAAGAAAAAAAAAAAAATCAAAATAAAATATTTAAAAATCAAAACAATTGTCCATGTCTAGGTCGGCCATGCCATAGGATGGTCGCCATCCACGTTAGCAATTTCCCATTGTAATTGGCCAAAAATAATAAATTGACAAATCATCAAAAGTTTTATGACTAAATTGGTCAAATCGAAAAGTTTAGAATTAAATTGACATTCGTATAATAGGTTTAGAACTTTTGATAATTATCCCCATGCTGATGCAGGTTTGGGGGTTTTGGTAATACAAAAACTTTGAGGTGTCGGGTCACAAAGGACATAGTTTAATAGTTTTTGTGCAAAAAAGTCAAATATTAATGTCATGGTGAACATAATTTAAGATTTTCAATGGTATTAATCAATTTTTTTAGACCCACAATTTTACAAGATATATATTCTTTTTGCTTGCATCAATCCCAGCCTTCCCTGAGCTTTGGACCGATCTAAATTGCTCTTAGTACAAAATCAGAATTATTTCTATTCGAAATTTAGGGTCAATAAAGTAGGGGTCAGTAAACTCCGCTTCCACTTTCAAATCGGTTCACTTTAAGTTTTTGGCGATTTTTACCTATCAATGTTTTTAAATCTTATGATTTCCACAATTTGAATTTTACCTAAGGTAAAACATTTGAAACATTTTAAGTTCTAATTAATCAGACATTACCAAAACAAAGTTTCAAGCAGTACTGTTATTAATCCCTAAACTTTTGCTCATTATCTCGTCCCTCGAAATTTACTTTGATTTGACATGGTCGTGGACTTTTTCAAAACTAACTAAATCTGGTCCATCCGGCAAGTGGAGGACTATATCATGTGTATTTCACTCACATGGATTGCCAAATTAGTAACGGGTTGAAAAAATACATTTAAAACCAACTCAACTAAAAATCAATTTAAAAAAAAAAAAAAAAAATTGGATTCCTTCTCCTCCTCTTCCTTCCTTGATCTATACCGTCGATGACAGGCCGCGCCATCACCATTGGCCATCACCATTGGCCATCACAACTGTTTATGTTATCCCACAACTCGTATCCACCATCTCTACTGGTGGCTTGCCACCATCAATGTTGTGCCTCTACAACTTGCCCCGGCTGTCTCTTAGGGGGTGGCCACAATCGTCGTTGGAGGTGGCTGCGACCATCGTCGGCCGCCATCTATGGTTAGATAGCCGTCGTCCGCAGCAAATATTTCATTTGATTAGACTTTTTTTTTTTTTTTATTAATCAACACCTCTTAAGTTGAAATATACTTCGCTTCAGAAGCTTGTTGACCATTTGGTCAGAATGGGTCCTTGCCCACTTGCTAGAATAAGAAATTTGCTTACGTACCATTAAACACACCGATACACTTGTTTCCTATACCCTAATAAATATCCCCCACTATACAAAGTGTGTAGTGAGCTGCACCACGATCAAATAGGCCCAGAAGCCCCATCCAATCATGTGCATCGTTCAAAAGAGGAACCACCCCACATCTTCTTCTTACCAGATTATTCGCATACTAAATTCAGAAAATGTTGAGGACAAGGAAGAGCAATATTGGAGATCCTCTTTTTCTTCAAAAAGAAAGACCACTTATCGGCTCATGTGCAATGGACTCCAGCTAAATGCCTTTGATTCCACAGCATTCTAAGCATAGTTCTCCTAGGACTAGAACCCTAGAGGTGTGTACTATTACAAGTTAAAATACTAGAGATTCATCACATTCTCTCTTCTGGGTCCTCTCTAAAGAAGGCTACAATCCTCATCTGTTCCATCCATTCAATGCCAATTTGCAATTGGCTTCTCCTATCATGCATAGCATCGCTCTTGGAGAAAAAAAGACAACCTCGAGTCTCCCATATTCTTGAGTCAACTTTGCCCGAGCATCATGGAGACACATTAAATCATCTCAAATCATTACTACGCTCATCTTTGTGGTGGTACTTCACTCCAAAAACCCCTTTTTTATCTCCGTTGGACTTATCTGGTTCTTGAATCTTGGGGCTCCGATCTTGTGATCAAGAAATGACCGATCTGAGTGTACTATTTCTAGTTAGAGATGATTTCAGCTATACATGCACATTGAGACCGACAGTTTATCACAAGCCGACGCCTTGGGCCCAATCGAAATGGGGTTCTCGAAGAAGAGAAAATCAAGAAAGAAAGAAAGCAGCCAACTAACATTTATAATGGAGACGTCACATTGAGTGGAGAGCAAAGAAATTCTTTGTAACTGTGTATAAAAATGAGAGGAAAAGCCAAGAAGCCACTAAGTATAGGGAGAGTTTCAGTGGGTGGATTATATTGTGTAGATCAATTATTGATGAAGACACTACCACACACCATAGCTAAGCAACCAATTGGGAACAGATGTATTGGTGGATTTATGACAAAGTTTTTTCCTTTTTTTAAAAAAAAATCAAATTAATAAAAGAAGAACCATATCTTTATCCAAACCTAATTCTCCATCTAATTATGTATACGCCACGCACCATTCACTTTCTATTAGATTCGATGAAAAGCAGCCATGTATCCCACCCTATCAGATTGACGAAATTTATAAATCCTTCAAATTTTCGTTTATGTGCCAAACATGGTAGTGGTACACAAGAAGCCACGATAGCAATTGAATATCTCGGCTACCAGTAAAATCATTTCATGTTCCAAATCTAATTTTAAAAAATCGTCAAAAGACAAGTGGTAATAAGGCACGAGGTTTCGATAATTTATAATATAAATAAATATGATAGATTAATTGTCTAACTTAGATTGAGGGCATCATTGAATTTCTGATTATCGCATCACTATGGAATGCAACACACATAATTTTGATTCAGAGTTGACCACGGTGACGTCACCCATTAGAATGGTATAAATGAAATACATACATACATATATATATAATACATCTGGGTGGCTTTAATAGTGTTAAGCACTGAGAGAATGACGTCATGCAAAGACAAATGATGTGAAACTACAGACATGGTAGGACAAAGGATCCTATATGCAGTGAAAAGTCAACTCAGAAAGCAAGTACAAAACATGGGAATGCAAGGACGATCGGCCATTGTCGAAGTGAAGAGAAAAGTCACTCAATATTCGGATTGCAATATCAGTATATCTCCCGCAAGGGCGACAGATTGAAATTGGAATTTTTATCACCACTCGCTTAATTAAATACCAGCTCAAATAGCCTATCAAATCATTTAGCATATTATTTATGTGGCCTTATCTCGGCATACCTAACTTTATCTATAAATATTCTGTGAATATTTCATTATTTTCATTTCACAAAAAATAACTATTGATAAATATAATCTTTCACGTTTTGATATTTATGTACAATTTAGAAAAGTTAATTAGTATGGAGTTGGTGTCGATCATTGTTGCTTGATTCCGTTCATCGTCGTTCAATCCTAGATGGTTGTAAAACGTAGTCATGGGAATTTAACTTGATTAATTGAGAGTACTTGTTTGTCAAGTTTAACTGCATAAATAGTTGCGTGATGTTGATTACCATCAACAGTTAATTAATTGTCGTTGTTATGTGTTGTGATTTTGGTAATGAGTGTTCTAATACACTCATACAACCAAAGAAGGGAGGTTTTTAGTTTCAATGCATGCCAGTGTTTTCTCCTATAATGTATAATCAATATTCTAAATATCGAAATAGTTTTTTCTGACAGCAGCCCGGAGTAGTCGCTAACGGCACTATATTGAAGACTAATGTAATCCAAAAGTTTGTGTAGATCTAGAGCGCGCAACTTTTACATGGTATTTATAAAACAAGTTGACCTTTTCTCTCTTTACAAATGACACAAAATCACAAAAGACCTAGGACCCAAAAGACTTTTGGGAACATGCAAATTAGACATTCGTTTTTTACGTAATTAGGCCCAAGAGCAAATGAGGACTTGTGAAAACACTGGGCCCGAACGATGAAATCCAACCCAATGTTATCATATACTTTGAGTCCTTAATCCTCAGCCCATTCTCAATAAATTAAGGTTGAATGAAGTGACCTAGGTGATCAACTCTCTCTCTCTCTCGTCTTTCTTTTAAACACAACCCAAAATAAAGAAAACCCTAGCTATGGTAATCTAACTCCAATGTCTTACGTTCAAAACATGCATTATCAAATGCACGAGTTACATCATCTCAGAGCTAGCATAGCCATTGCACGGTACATCTAATGCGTCGTACTAAACAGATTGTCACGAATTTCTTGAATTTGAAACTCAAAGTCAATTGCATGCATTGACAAGCCAATAAATAATACGTTCGTTTAAATCTCTTGCTCTAGCTCGGATGATGTCATAGCGCCATCCACCGGAAAAGAAGTGCATTGAGAAGAAGAATTTTAGTTATCATCGGCTTATTAAGAATGGTTTAGAGTAAAATGCAGCGACTAGGAAATAAACATTCAAACGGTACAATCAAATCTAACACCCGAAAACAGAAAGAAAAATATCACATCGCTTTCATAGATGAATCTCAGCTTCTCCGATATTGTTCGAGAACGAAACTTAAGCAACGTCAAGATATTTTGAAGAATTAAATAAAATTCAGGAAATTGGTGTGGGATAATGATTGTCCTCCTAATCCAAGGCATTACAGGTGGAAAATTATTGTTCTGATTTCCAGCCCATTCCTGCTGTTATTATTCCTTATATTTAATATATATTATGTATATAAATAATAGGGAAATATATAAATTAGGTGGTGAGGAAAATAATGCAAGACTGGTAAGTGTCTCTTTATTTTTATTTTTTTTTCCTTTTTTGACGAGACAGTGAGTAGAGCATGTAACGTTATTATCGGAGCTGGGAAGTGTGCACATGGTTTGGGACAAGACTAAAGGAAAATAATAATGTGAATATGAATTAGTTCTTGCTTTTGCCTTTTGGGAGGCTTAGGGTTTTAGGCTAAAATCGGGGGAAAATCAAAAGAAAAAAAAAAGGAATTCGTGGATAGTTTTATTGACTGATTCCTCTAATTATCTTAATAAACAAGTACCGGGCCTGTGAAAAAGTTACCTACTATGAAAATTCCGGAACTAATATGAAAGAATTCGTTTGTCTAGAGTAGAAAGTTAGTTTTCTTGGTGAAAAGTTATAAGCAACATGGAAAAATCATTAACTCTCGTTCCGGCTTTTGGATTTATAGCTCAGAAACCGTTGGTTATATCAAATGTTGCAAAATGCGTGCAAATTGCTCTAGGTCAAAGCCACCAGCATAATTTGAATTTAACCGATTTATGATGTTTGTAAGGTACTTCATGAGCTTTCAAGTAGCCCGACATTTGCCCCCATGTCCCCGGCTTATGAAAAATATTCATTCGATGCATCTTTTCACCGATAATTACTTTTCCAGTCCAAAAAGAAGCTAACCACGGCTGATGTTATTTATTAAGATTGATTTACTTTTCCTTATGAGAAATTTCCTAGCACCTGAAGAAGCTAGTGATTGTACAATCATGGGAAGTTCCTTCAATGGTGTTAAAGGTTATTGACCACTTAGAGAAATTACGGCATGTTGACTCCTTAATAGTTACTATTTAATATAAAAAGTTCCTAACCGTATTTGAAAATATACTTAATATAATTACGTGATATTTATTAACACTTTTTCTTGTGAAAAGTTACTTCTCATATGAAAAAATTGCTTATTACTCACGTGGGATACGTTTCTATGGATATTTTCTAACTACATCAAGAAATTACTCTTTGGTGATGCCTTTATACCTTTGCGAAAATTACCCAAAAGGTCATAAACCTAATGTATGGTGCCTAATTCAGTCCTAAAATTTTCGATTTGGCCAATTTAGTTTTAACTTTTTTTGTCTACTTGCCAATGTATATATAATAATATATTTATATAATTATTCTCTGACATGTTTTTTCATACTAGAACACATTGTCGGTTAAGATTTACGTTCAAATGATTTGATGCAAAAGCGGTCACGCAATCATTACTTAAAAATTTTTTGACTTACTTTCTCCTGTAGAATAGAAAAAAGGCTCTCATAAGTTTAAGTACTTCAAGTTTATTGAGATAGTAATTGAAATAACCATAGTAATTCAATATTTAATCCAAAACTAAAATGTGACTTTTTTGTGAAGATTGTAACTTTGATGAAGATATCAGAAGTAAATAACTTAGTATCAAGAATGGTTAGTGCCAAATATAGAGACACAAAGTTGGGGGGTGAGATAAAAGTATTTGCAACATCCATTTTAGGGATAGTGAGATGCAAAAGTTGATAAGAAACTTTACAAATATAGCATATATTTGTTGAAAATTTGCACCAAGCATCAATAGGTCAAGGCGAAGGCCCTCGATAAAACTAGGCCCTCTCTATGATTGAGAAGAGATTCAATGAAATAGCTGATACTCATGTATACGTACTCATGTTCAAACACATGTTCCTAACTTACAACGTGTCATTAGGAGTGATCGGTTCTAAGGTGGGTTGGTTCTCAATTTGTGAAATTGGGAAAAGGCCCACCTAGTCCTAAAATCGGAGGATGGGTCCAAGAACTAGAGATGCTTAATTTCTTTGTTTTTTTTCCTTTTTTTGTCTATTCCCTACATGACTGGTGCTTAGAGAGTTGAGAGAGGAAGAAAGAGAATCTAATCTTGGGTCTTCTTGATTGACTCTAGATGGAAAGTAAGAACAAGAAAAGCAACAGTGTGACCACTAAGGCATTTTAGCATTGCAATATGGACTCCAAGGGCCCACTTTATATGCTTCTTTCACACGATACTCTATTTTAGTCGTGAAGCGAGAGTCGAAGGCTCGAGATGGCGTCAAGCAAGAGGAAGGCATCGAGCGAGAGTGACAGAGGGAGGTGTCGAACGTCAAGAGAGAGGGACTTAAGAATGGGCAGGAAAGAGAGGGACTCAGCGTGAGGCTTAAGGACAAAGATGATACTTTAGGCAATTAGGGTTATGAGAGTAAGATATTACACATACAGCCCACAATGTTTTGTAATAATAAGAATTATAAATAAAAAAATTATCGATCTGATCCGGTGGTTCTATCCATACCTAAAACTGAAAATTGAACCAAATTTCACCAGTTCCACATTTTAGGAATCGGGAGTCACTCAAAACCAGTCGATTTAGTCTGGTTCAAATGCTCACCCCTATGTATGACCTAGATATTGTCTTAGAGTTATGGATAAATTGTTTTCGTTGCGGGTCCTATTATTGTTAAGGATGGGCAAGGCGATAAGCACGCAACTACTCCATCTTAGCATTGATAAGGTATTACACGTGTTACATGCAAAATATTTATTTTGAGTCATAGTTACTTAGTCAACCTATTAAAATCGAGAAAATTATCAAAAAGTCCAAAATCTATTGAATGGATGTAATTTTCGAATTAATCAATATAATCCTATACCACTTCATCATTTTGCATTATAGCCTATTTTGCTAAAGTGATAGTTAAGTCGCGGCCAACCATCTAACATGGATCACCTCTACTTAAAATAACGTGGTTTTCAAATATTTTTAAATTTTCCATTTTTTTTCTTTTACTCTTCATCTTCAACTTTAAGCCCAGAATTGGGTTTGTCATCTTCCACGGAAGAGAGAGACTCTCAGACATCGCGTTGAAGTAGAAGATGCAACCTGCCACCAAGCTACGGCGCAAGCCCACCGCAGCTGCAGATGGCGGAGACTCCACCGGCAACCAGGATCAGCTCTTCTCTCTCCCCCGCCGTCTGCAACCACGAGGACCTCGGACCCCTCATACGCAAGGCCTTGGCCGCCGGAAAGCCCACCGCCCTCCTCCACCGCCTCCGCCACTTCGCCTACACCAAGGAGTCCGAGATCGAGGAGGTCTACAAGGCCCGCCCACTAGGACTTCCATCCTCGCCATCGACAACCTCTGATCCCTCCTTTCGAATGCCGACTCCCTCAAGTCCGCGCTCCTTCTCCCCCCCCCAGTCCTCTCTCTCTCTCTCTCTCTCTCTCTCTCTCTCTCTCTCTCTCTCTCTCTCTCTCTCTCCTCAACTCCCCTGATCCCTACCTCGAGGCTGGCGACGTCCTGTCGACATAATCTTGCCGTCGGCTCCTGCATCGGCCTCTTAGATCTCTGCTCCAGGGCTAATCTCTACCTCCATATGGCCTTGAAGTGCGTCGACGCCATCGAGGCTCAGTTCCTCGACAAGACGCGATCGTGCACGATCAAAAGCATGCAACGTAGGTCAACTGGCAATTGGCCAAGCTACTGCTGCGAGACGGGGAGAGAGAGGAAGAGCTTAGGATTAAGTAGGGACAAGCTGAGGAACAGAGGAAGCTTGAAAATCCCATCTGGGTTTCAATGTTCATCGTAAAGTTGAAGAATTTAGTCATGGGAATTGGCAAGAAGGGATCGAATTTAAGGGAAAAGTTTCCTCCGGTTGATCGAATTTAGGGTTTACACTTGATTCGGGCGATATCGCTCCGAGGCCTTCAGTGAACGACCAAGAAGGGAAGTGGTGTCAGTTAGGGTTTTGATTTTGTTATCATTTTTTATAATAATTGCTGATGATCCACGTCATTACCGGTCATGCAACTTGAAATAGTCAACACTTATTATATCTCCATAAGTCCAAATTTCCTAGTCCAATTTAGCCGGATGAAATATATTAAAAATCATCAAAAGATATAAGAGTACGTTAGTCAAATCAAAAATTTTATAACGAAATTAATACTCGTGGAATAAATTTTGATGTTATCAAGCCCATTACTATATGCACCGTGAGCGTGCCAAAAGTCAGGAAATTTCTCTCTTTACACGAGATAGCAGACTTTCGAATGCACGACCTGACCAGAAATTCGTTCCCTAATTAATACCACGGGGGAAAAGTCATCAAGAAAGTCAGAAAATCAATTGAAAACAAATTAACCTTGGATGCGATTTCCGTTGGAGCGTAGAAATACGTAGAGGGCTACAACCATTATGTTGACATTGATGGGGCAGAGCTATCCTCTTCTAAAAGTAGCCCAAATGGTGGCCAAACCGGCTATCTCGCATAATTGGGTAGGCAGACTACTACTACTCCTAATAGATTATTTGACCAGCTGGTGAAACAAATGATTTACCAAGGAGAATTTAATCGGACTCGTGTGACGATAGAAAGGTTTCGTGGTACTTAACCAGAAAATAAAATCTGCGACCATGGACTCCATCTTTTTCCTCTTTTAGGATGGTGTGCCATACTCGAGATCCAATAGGAAATATTTGTTTCCTTTAGCCTTGATTTGTTTCACTAAAAAATGAATGATTTGAAAAATATCTTCTTAAAAATAGCCGTTTGTATCACTTAAAATAATAAGTCAATCAAAAACTGTTTTTTTTTTTATTATTTATTATCAATAATAGTTTTATATCTAAATATTTTCGTAAACAATAAAGATGTTTTTCGTGTAAGCAGTCATTTTAAAAATATACATATTTTTCAAAATATTCATTTTTTGTGAAATAAATACAGCCTTAAATTGCAAATGTACGAGCCATTATTCCACATTAACCGAGTTCAAGCCCATCTTAATGACTTGGAGTTACGATTCTTGATCTCTCTCTCTCTCGCTCTCCTAAGCCAACTTGCGTCCTTTAAGGGCCCCACCTATCAAGAAAACTTTAAGCCTTTGTCTTCATCATGTCAAGAAACTTCAACGTCTGCGGGACCTACTTTCACAGGAGATTTTTGAAGATGCTCCGAAAAGATCATGTTCTCTTGTCAACCTAATTTTCCACTAACCTTGTCTCGTGTTCTATCATTTTTGACCCATCAAAAGATGCGCTCTAAGTTCCTTAACCTCGTGATTGATCGAGCTGATTAGGAATGGCAACAGGGCAGGGCGGCCGTCGGGGTTGCATCCCCCGTGCCCACCCCATTACCATTAGAGATTCCTCATTCTCGGCTTGTTTCCCATGTAGCACACACTCACGTACCTCCTTCCCAGCCCTAACGGGTATGCGGATTTGCCCCGCCCCCACAGTGATTTCAGGTTAAAAAACAAAAGCCTTTTTTTTTTTTTTTGTGCTGGAAGAACCGCTTTGGCCGATAGCCGCCACGTAAACCCCCAGGTGACGCTAGCGGGGAAACTACCACCCCGGCGCCACGCGTCAATCACCTAATAGCCCGCCAGCCCCCTTGCAACTTGCGTCGCAATGACTTCGAACTCTTGACCTCCCCTCAAAGAACTGAAACCTACCCAGCGAAGCCACCACGGCCGGTGGTAAAAAAAAAAAAATGAAAGCCTTAAGAGTGGAAAAGGACGAAACCCTTATTCCGGGTGTGAGCCATAGCGCATGGACAATTTCAGTTAAATTCTTATTATAACACTAGATTAGTATTAGAAAACTCTAAATTCGAACGTAGAAAAGCGAGGTAGGGGCGAGGGATGAGGGTGATCCCATCCATCTCCGCTCCGAGGCAAGAAAATTCAACCCGTCCTGAACCCAAAGCTTATTGATTGCACGTTTTAACTGTCCTAGTAGGGCTTATTGATTGCACGTTTTAACTGTCCTATGTAGGGCAGGTAGCGCGACATAAAATTGTCGTCCTAGAGTAGATGAATAGCGTGATCCTAGAGTAATTTGGAAAAATTTCCGAGGTTGAGCTGCCTTTCTTTCTTCTGTTTTCTTTTGATCAATGCTGTTTTTTTCTCCCTGCTTTTGAAGTAAACCCATTTGAGCCATCTAGAATGACAACATACATAGATATATACATTTGCAAGTCAAAGGTCAACTAATCAGAGAACCACAATTTTTATTAGCCCATGCGTTTTGTTATATTTAATTTCTCCATGAAATTCTTACATTAACCTATAAAAAGAAAGTTTTTAAATGAATCTTCCCAATCCCCAAGAGCACTCCCAACCAAAATGTCTATGAAAATTTTTAAGATACTGCCAATGAAGAAGCAAGCATGATAATCATAAAAAACCCATTTTCAACCATTCATTCATTTGATATTTTGAACAAGGCCCTTTGCTTTTCATCTGGAAATTCAAATACCCACAATTTTCACCAGTCCAACACCATTAGATAATGTCTAGTCATCGATTTTAAGTGCAGAACCTAAACGCGTCGAGTACCTAGATTCCGAAACATTAGGCGAATGGTGACAACATGCATCGGGACTCCATGATTAAAAGACTCGCGACGGATAGCTCAGAATCGATATCATGTTAAAAGAAAAAGATATCATGCGGATTCGCTCGGTTCATGCAAGGCAGTTGATCCGCCAAGAAAAGAATGATCACGCATTGAAACAAAGCATGCCGAGATCTTGTCCCTTGCGTCCTTTCTGATATCAAGCCTAAACCCCAATACACAATCTCTTGAACTTAGATTACATGAGTCTTCCTGCAATGGATCCACACACCACACGTTCGCCTGCATTAGACAAATTCCAGAAAATTCACTCGAGCCTATTCCCCGCCAAGACACGCGCCCGACGCCACCGGAAAACAAGAACCGCCGCTCCCCGATCCCTCTCACCTTCCCAAGTTTTCCTTCACACTTTCGGTTCACGCAGGACACATGTCTTATCTAAAATGCAAATGCAGACATGCAGATGCGAACACATAACCAAGCGCCACACAAATGACGCGCGCTCTCCGTCTGCTCTCCCAGGCACGCAGCACGCACCGACCCTCAGCCGATGCACACGATCCGCACGAAGGAACCCCGATGGAATTAGTGATCACGCATTTCGTTAGTTTCTATCGAAGCCAAACGTTGTCATAACGATTTGCTAGTTTTACCCAGAATCCAACGACGAACGGACGGACAAATCTAAGACACGCAAGCGCAGGCAAATCCCAGAATCTAAACAACGGTAGTACGTCGTCCAAAGCTCTATACATAGCAAAAGTCTACATATTTAGCGGAAAAAAGCGGTTCGAAAACAGCCAAACCCTGAACTTTCCGAAGCATCCTGACACAGAAGTACGTACCTTGTACAATGACTTGCATGTTACAAACACTACGTTGAAGAGAGAGAAAGAGAGGGAGGAGAGAGAAGGGGCCCTCTGTGTTTTCCCTTGGCTTCGGGGGGACAGAAACTCACCACCTTTTCGAAGCCGGTTTTTTCTCCCTCTTTAAAAACCCTCCCCTCCCCTCTGCCACGGCCAATAGGATCCCGCCACGTCGGTCGGAGCGGCCTCACGTCTGGTGAATCCACCTTGCGAGTTGCGTAGGATTAACAATCCCCGGGATGTGGGCCCCCTCTGACTTCAAGATGCCCGCCACGTCAGCGTAGCTCGCGTGCTCCTCCTTCCCCCCGTGCTCCTCCTTCTTCTTCTTGTGGCTCGGCTCGGCTCCCGGCTTCGCCCGCTTCGGCTCGGCCGGCCTCCCGTAGACCGAGACCGGCGCCGCCTCGAGCCGAGCCGGATCGACCCTCTGCCCGAACAACGTCCCCTTCGTCAGGAACTCGAGCGCCATGTACCCGGCCAGGACCCGGTTGTCGCCCTTCTCCTCGGCCGGCTTCGCCTTGCCGGCGGCTTTAGCCGAAGCCGGAGCCGGAACCGGAGCAGGAATCGGAGGCGGTCTAGGGAACGGCCTGGGCAACGGCCTGGGCGTCGTCGTTTTGGCGACAGCGCCAGGGGCAGCGCTGTAAAACGCCTCCCTCTCCTTGCGCTTCCTCGTCTCGCCAGGTGGCAAGATCCTACGGGCGTGGTAACTCATCTCCCACCCCACGCGCATGCCACGTCGACAGGGGGCGAAACCGTAATTTGCAGGCGCCCGATATTTAGGGCAAAAGCGTCAAATCAGTCTTATCTGGAGAAAGCCTGAGAAAACGTCCACAACGAGGGGGTTTCGAAAACGACACAAAGCGGACCCCACCGGTGGTGGCGCACGTTAGACCAAACCCCAAAAAAATTAAAAAAAAAAAAAAAAGAAGACAAATTTAAATAAATAATAAAAAAATCCAAAAAAGATGGGAATAAAGTCGTAAAAAATAATGGAAACGCGAAAAGACTAGGAAGAATCAGAGGCTAAACTTCAAAAGACGAGAAAATAAAATAAATTACAGAAAAAAGAGGGCAGGACAACAGAGAGATGGAGAAATAGACAGAAAGAGAGAGAGAGAGGGGTGGTTAGGGCCGGGAGAGAAAACGCAGGAAGTCGGATCCAGAGATCGATGGCCGCCGCCGCGGCCGCGCGGGGCGGCGGATCTTGGAGTACGTACGGCGGTGGAGGAGCGCGCACCGCCCCCCCTAGCCAAGACGAGAGAAAGGAGATAGAGAGACAGAGAGAGAGAGAGGGAGAGAGGGAAAGAGGAGGGGGAGGAGAGAGAATGACAGAGGAGAGAGGATGGGGGAGAGGGGTTGGGGATATATAGGATTTCACTGCTGCGGAATTGCCCCTCCTCTGCCGCCTTATTAACGATGGATGCCATCGGGGCGCAGCGCAATGACGATAATGCCCTCCCCTCGCTTCGGGAATTGCTACGGATGACGCGCGGGTGCCATTATTTCCCTCTCTCTCTCTCTCTCTCTTTCTTTTTTTTTTTTTTTAAAAAAAAAATTCAACTGTCCCGTGGGGGGCGCCTTCGACATTTTGTCCCTTTGGAGAATTCCAATGAGGCCTTTGGCTTTTCCTTGCGAATTTGGAAATTTGTGATTTCGTGGAATTATGGTGAATGGCATTGCACATTTTCTTCAATTTTTCGTACCGAACACGCGCATGTCCATATTTACGTCCCACCACCGATCAGATATAATTTCCTCCAATCAAAAGTCTCTAATTGGTTGAGTCACCAGTTATAGACATCATTTATATCACGGTCAACTAATAAATTATAGATATATATATATATATATATATATATATATGTCGTATTGGTGCTATGCACTGATCGGGAAATTGGGGATGAAGAGAGACTTTATGTGTTAACGAAGTTGACCAACAAAAAGGGTCAATTTTAGATTGTCTTTTATACCTTTTTGACCCTTTTTTTAAATAAAGAAGTTCGTGCGTGATAATTCGACGTAATGAAGTTTAAGGTGGATAGAAAAGGAAATATTTGACTGTTTTGATAGATAAATAAAGTATTAGATTGCTCTCATTAATTCATGAATTGTGACGATGTGTTTACGTAGGCACTGTTTAATCCTCGGGATATTACGACTGTCTTAATGGCCATGTCATCTAGAAATTTGACCGGATTTTATTTTGGAATGGACTTGATTAGATGTTTTAATGACTAGAAAAATTAAAAACTGAGGACTAGATTAAAAGGGTAGCGAAGATATAAAGACGAAAGGTATAATTTTTTTCCTTTATTTTAATTCTTTACCATCAAGTACTTTTCCCGAGCTTAGTTTGAAATGTCTTGGACCCCTTGTCCCTTATTCCGGAGTATACTTCAAGGAATTTTCCAACTTCGTCATTTTGTGTCTCGAAATTTAAGCCTGATTGAGATTGCTCTTTCTTTGTAATAATTCGGTGTAATTAGGACTAAAAACCGAAAGATGACAAGCATCTAATTTCTTGGTCTCCTCATTGCAAATTACCTATAAAGATACTATGCAACATATTGTATAAATGTCAATTTAATTTTAAATTTCATATTTTTTTCTAGTTTACTTCTAAACCTTTACACGAAACTTTAATGTAGTCCTTTTGTCAATTTTCGCCCGATAACCGCTAACGTGACGATATGTCACATAGGCCAGTCGAGAATAATTAGATAGCAATGTCATTAATAGGTTGATGACTGATTAGGTAATTCTCCCAAAATTGGTGTTCTGCCAGCAAATTGTAGTGGAGGACAAGGATAAGAACGGGATTTATGCGACCCTTATTTGGTAATGGAAAGATGGATCGTCATTACTTGAAATCCTATGCATCCATCTTATGTTGTATGCCTCCATTAATGTAAGGAAAAATGTTATTTATGTTATTTACCAAAGAATTACGAGCTCAATCAATTCGCCCATAATCAAACTTTTTTGGCCTTACGGTGGAAAAATTAATTTATTGAAGCAATACAGTAAGTAAGTATATCTATGGAGGTTAGCTTGACATCGTGTTATACTATAGAAATAAATAATAAATATCAATGCAATTCCGCAAAAAAGTCATGGAGTCCTGCATGTTTGGAATCTCGTTTCACATTAATTGTATGTGAACTTTGGCAATTTGGTTGGCGAAGATTTCCTTACCAACCTAAAGATTTCACATCAAATGCTGAATAATATGCCTTTTTGGGTTAAACTCATTAAAGGCCAGGTCCTAGATGTATTCGACGCGTGCACATGTGAGACCCGATCAATTTATGAGAAAAAATTTATGTACCAATTCATGGAAAATTCCGATTTAGTAAAGACATATCTGAAATTAGAAGAAAAGAAGAAGGGAAAAACGTGAAAAGGGGCAAATAATAATAATAATAATAATAATAATAAAATAAAGAACTTTTTTTCGTACTTGGCAGACCCGACCGTCCATCCTGGATCTCTCCATCGCTTGACCTTTAAAGGAGGAGTCATAACGTTTTGTGAAGTACGAAGTATAATTTCATCACTCAACCAATTTCCTTTTCGACGAAGAACAAAAACCTAATTTCTTCAATTCATTTTTTCTTTTTAAATGCTTGACCACAATCTCATTTTATCAAGTATTTTGTCCTAAGCTTCTTTGGTGCCATGGTACTTTTCCCAAGCTTGCTTTAACGTGTTTTTTCTTTATCACTCGTCCCTTATCGAGGGATCTTTAAGGTTGCTCCTTCTTCTTTTTTTCCTTATTTTGGTGAAAAAATTCCAAGGTTGCTTTTGGTGGGTAGACATGGGTCGGAATAAGATAGTACAAAGTGAAATTAAAAATCCTTCAAATTATAACAATCTCATCAAATGTTTGGTGCACGTATAATAGAATTAACAAAATTACATTAAAACTATTCAAAAAGAAAAAAAAATGAAGAATTTTTTTTTGATTTATTGTAGCAGCCACTGTCAGGACCACAGTGGCTACCATTGGAGGTGACTATGACAATCACCATCGCGATAGTCACCTCCGATGATTAGAACAGTAGTGTTTGTCTCAATTGTGATCTCATTAATACAACAAGAAAAAGCTGCTTTTTTGGGAGATCAACAATGACCTCCGTGGAACTCATCCGTGGACAACCGCGCTGGTATTCGTTCTCCCTTACTTTGATGCGGTCGAGAGTTCGAATCCTCACGGTACTAGCGATCAAAGTGAGGGGGCCTAGCGATGGGTTGCTAAGCTAACTTCCTCCAAGGTATAGTCGCTGTTAGGCCTCCACCGCGGAGGCCCATGAGACCCCGAATCGACGTAAGCCGACAAGGGCATGCTCCGGCGGATCCTCGGTCACCAAAAAAAAAAAAAAAACAATGACCTTCGTGGTGATCATACTTTGCAAAAATAACCATACTAGTAGGAATTTAAGTTATTTTTTGTTTGAGTTTGCTTTCTTTATAAGTAAACTTATTTTAAGTAGGTGAACTTTGAACTTGTTAATTCACACGAATCTTATCTCGCTATTGGATAAGGATCGAACCAAAATTCTAATAAGTGACTAAAATACGGAATTGTTTGCACTTAATGATGTGAGAAATTTAACATGTGACATTCACTGTATCTGTACACAAAATCATTCTTTAAATCAACAAGACAACTCAAATGGGTAAAGCTTAAATTTAGGCTAAACTCAAAGATGAGATCTATATATTCAAACTAGACGCGTAAAAGCAAACAAATGCTCTTGGGATGTGAATTGGAAATAATTTAGATATAGATTCTATATATGCATTTTTGTAGTAATTGATGCAATTAATTTTTTTTAAAACTTTTGAGTTCTCGTCGCATACCGGAATACTACACATAAGGTTGAAAGGTAAAAATATATTTTCCATCATTTCAAATTTCTTGTACCTTAAGATACTACGTGTGTATGTATAAATTGATCTTTTGCTAGGTAATTCTCGAGTAGGTAAAAAGAATGGGATTTCACATTAAATGCTAAATATTATTTCCGTGTTAACTCGTTAAAGGCTAGATCAATAGAGGTACTCGATATATACTCTCTTTAGAAGTGACCAACAGGAACCACTTGAATAAGAAATCGTCCAGATTGGACTAGATCGGCTGGTTCTAGGCGGCTTTCGAGAGGATTGATTTAGTTTCTAATTTAGTGATGGAGTCGCCCATCCAAACTAGATCGCTTTTTTAAAAAATAATTTTAATATTTTCTTAAAATTCTTTAGAAAAAAAAAAAACTAATCGATCTCCATCTCCCATTTATTTCATGCTGTAAACACACCACACACGCACAATTCACCCCTTTTTTTCAGACTTTCACAAACCTAATAGCTCATGCCCCTCTTGCTAGACTCTCAGTCATTCTCTCGCGCGATTCTCAGTCATGACTTATCTCGCATCCCTCTCAATCAAGCTCGAAGCCTCCCTCTCGCGGTCTGATCAAAGCCTTCCTCTCGCGATCTGATCGAAGCCTCCCTCTCTTGTTTGGTTTTTATTGATGATTGTGTGTGTGTGGGTGACACTCACTTTCATGAATTGCTGGAGAGATAGGAATTTGAGAGGCTGATGGGTGTGCTGGTCTATATGGGTTTAACCCATACGAATTCCCATGGGTGTGTCGGTCTAGGCAAAGAGAGGGACCATTAGAATTGCCTGGGAATCGGATTGGACCGGTCTAGCATGTCTCTAAGACCAAGTGGTTCGGTTCTAATTCCTCATTGAGTTTAGACCGGGAATCGATTATCCCTAACTTTCTTCCTCTTATTATGTAGATCTCATTCATGTATGGGAGCTAAATGTTTACAACAACTTAAGGTAGAAATTTCTACATTTGAAAAACAAAAAACCAAAAAAACATGGAAAATGAGATCTTCCATTAATGTAGCATGGATCTCGCACAAACTTTCGCACTCTAACATGACAACTTCTTGGTTCTTTCAGCGCGCATGGATTGCGCAAGAAAGTCCTTTTTTTTTTTCTTTTTTTTTTTTTTTTTTAAAGTTTGGCAGATTATTTGACCTGGGAAACCACGAAAAGCAGCTGTCAAATCATAAAGACATGCAATGGATCTAACCTAGTGCCCCCGGCTTTTGCATGACAATTCGTTCGCAGAGATTTTGTACACGAACGTGATGCATATTTTTCTCATTTTTAATTCGAATGTCCTCAAGCGAGATGCGCATGTTCTGTACATTTTGTCTCTAGTGGAGACCTTTAATTGCTGAGCCCACAAAATTATATTCGTAGACCGGTTTAATAAGTGCCCAAGGGGGGGACCAATTGGCCAGCCAGTAGGGGAGTTAGCACTGCGGCCAGTCAAATTGGGGACGGGTACATAATCGGGTGTCGACGGGCCAGTTCGATTTAACTCTCCACGGATGAAGTGGGCATGTTTTGTCTTTTGTGACCTGACCTGAGACCCAACCAGCACGTAGATCAAAAAAAAAAAAGAATTTGGATCGAGTCAGATCGGGTCGGGTCGAGTTATTGGAATGCATTTCTAGTCATAACACTGAACATAGCCATCTCTCTCTCTACACTGCACATGCAGAGATGGAGTCACCCGATCCGCTTCTCGAAAACCCGGCTTCCACAGCCTTCTCTTCGGAGGCTCGCCTTCATCTCCATCGTCAATCTCTTCCTAGTTTGATTAGGGTACCGGAGGAGCGACGGTTCATGGTGGTTCGCTTCGGCGGAAACTCGTCCTGTCATTAAGGTGTGAAAAACCAATCGCTTTGTTTTGGAGTGGAGTCAATGGTCGGAGAATGGGTTTTCCGTCTGCCGCCCTTCTCACAATAACCATACATGAACGTCACCGCTCATGCAGGTCCTAGTTAGATATCGCGCCTTGATGTAACGTGAATCGAGAAATGATTGAACAATGGAAAAAAGGAGGTCAAAACACAATATACTGAACTGAAAACAAGTTTAATAATTGATGTCGGGTCAGTTCGGGTTTACAAGTTGAAACCGAAACAATCACCAGGAGTCCGTTGTTTCACTTATTATTCATACCGAAAAGAAAACCCGACCTAAAGAGACTTGAAATGTTTTGGTTTGGATCAATTCCTTTTTGCCCCCCACTAAATCCGGTATGGTAATTAATACCGTCAATGATCTCCATATGCTGCGATGTATTTCCTGAGATATATCAAGATATAGTCTTCAGTACATATTTTGTCATCCTCTCTCTTGAGACGAGGAAACATGATTTCTAAGAAATATTCTAATTCTTGCCGCAGTATATTCACACTCTTCTAAATCAAATTATTTTATTTTCATAGATTTTCAAATCAAGTCTATCTTACACCAACGGCTAAATTCAACTATCAAATTACGCAAAAATATGATGTGGATAAAACATGCAGATGTCCATATGGACATGTGCAGACATGTGCAGAAAAGTATACTCAATGTAAATAATGACAGAGTATGGCATGGATAAAATTTAGCGAATGTGGTTGCTTATGCGGACATCCATGTTGGAAAATTTTATTCATGTCACACTACAATGTGTTTCGACCACAATGTCATTTGGATGTAATCAAATTCAGCGTAAAAATGAATCGATTAGAAATAAAGGAAAACTAGATTTTGCTTACTTTAACAACTGGAATTCATGCATTTTCTTATTGTTTTTCTTTTCATTTTCTCTCTCTTTGTGAGGCCGGCAACTTCCATGGGAGCGGGTCACCGGGCAGAATTTGCAACCTCCACGTGTTCTAACGAATTCGCAGCAACACTCCAATTCATATAAATAGTAGAGCCCAGCGACGCGATTGCTGATGACAATTGTCGTCTCATTTTACAAATGAAAATGGGTTTTCGATTAATTTGCTTAAATTTTTTGTGAAAAAAAAAAAATATATAAAAAAAAAATATATATATATATATATATATATATATATCTAATGCAATGAATATATCACGTGTTAACCCAATCCCAAGCTAGAGATTCCAAAAAGAAGAGAATATCTTTTCGTTATTTAATGCGATGACCTAATCAATTGACCGATAATTATTATTGTTGCTTTACCCGGTCAGACCAATACAAGCCAATGACACGAAAGATTCAGATCGGGAGCGACTGGTCAAAGCTTTGACTGGTCAACGCAAACTTGCTATAAGCCATGGAGCTTCGATTCAGCCCACTAACTGAGCCCACCTTGCAAAAGTCCGTGATAAAAGTCCCAACTCGCTTCGTGATGGGCTTAAGATAAATGTGGTGTAATCTATTAAAAGACAAATATGAATTAAAGAAAAATAAATAGAAAAAGGATGAAATTAAAGAAAAACAAATAGACCCAAAAAAAGAAAAAGGAAAATTTGTTCTTGAGTCAATATTGATATGTTCTTGAAGATTTTGATTATGTCTCTCATCGACTTAGTAAAAAGATGAATTCGAAAATTCATTATCGTAAGACATTCATTCGCTTACTCAGATAGAGACAATACATTATCAACCACAAATTTTCGTCTATAGTGATTTATACATAAATAATGTGAAGATTTCACTAATGTGATCGACTAAAAAATTAAGATTTTTTTAATAGTCACTATTGTTTGTCATAATCTTTTTACGAAAACATAGTGGCACAAACATTTTACTCGAGTCAATACTATAGATATTACCATCAATGAATTTACCTACATTTTTTTTTTGGGTCGTAGACTTTACCTTACTAATCATTTCACTTTTCGGCCATTTTTGAAGGTTGGCTCTAAATTCACTTTTAAAATGACTTCATCCACACCCTAGAGAATAGGGGTGAGCATCGGTCCAAGGTCAACCCTGGACCAACCCTAGACCGACCCAATCCTGCCAGTCTTGGTCTGGTTCCTAGGGAGACTGGGTTGGTCCTTGGTTCTAGAATTCCTGAACCGGCACTATGCGAATTGATCCTCGGTTCTGAGAGTTCCAGGTCGGTCCAACTCAAACCAACATTGACTATATATATATAATATTATTTATAATTTTTTTATATAGAGAAAACCTTAAAATAAATGACGTCAACAACATTAAACAACTCTTTAATGAGGAGTTCAAGTAATTTTACATTGTTTTTTAATAACTTAGATTTTTAATGTCTTTTATAATGTTAATAGTCATAATTTACGGAGGAAAATTTTTTTATGAGAAGTCATCACGACGTCCAAAAATGTATAAACAACTCTTTATGGCATCCTCCTCTAGTATTCGTTCTCTCCTATCTTATTTGTCCATTTAGTTTTCAATTTGCCAAAATCAAAAGAAACAACTTTTTTGCTTGCTACTCAACACTCGTCTCGCTCACTTTGGGTCACTTGTGCCATTCGCTGCTCGATGCTCGCTTGGCTTGTTGCTCCCCGCTTGACATTCGATGCTCATTCCGTTCGACGCTCACCTCATTTGACCCTCATCGCTTGCCTTTCTTAGTTGATCTCGCTCATCATCGAACCTATTGGGTCGATACAATTTTCGGTTGCCCTTTCAAGGAGTACAAAAAATGAAATAAAAAAAATTATTAGTTGGTCTTGGATTGACCTTAAAACTGGACCGAACCTATTAAGTCAATTCGGTCCTCGATCACTTTTTTAAGAAGTACAAAAAATGTAATAAAAAATTATCAGTTGGTTTCGGGTTGACCCTGGAACCGGATTGAACTCATTGGGTCAGTTCAGTCCTCGGTCCCAAGCTTAATAGAGTCGGTCCTCAGTCTAAAAAATTGAGGACCGGCACTGTGCGGGTTAGTCATAGGATTAAGGGGTGGACCAGTCCAATCCGGACCCTGCTCACCGTAAAGGATGGCAAAGACAAAACTATCCAACTTGTGGGTCCCATCCCTCACCTTCTCAGTCTGCATCAAGTCTTCGTGGTTCGCTCGCTAACATTTATTTTGTCCTTTAATTTTCTTCCCCTAATAATGGCAGGCAGGGGGGCCCACCTTATATATATATATAGCTACACTAAGGCATAGCGTGTGTGATCAGCAAAACCGTGTTTGGGAGTCAAAGTTGAGCACTTAAATGAAATTGCCAATGACGAGTTCGAACGTTGGGAAATGCCGGTCATTGATGGAGGAAGTACCTCGATAAAATTCATTGAAGATGCACGAAAGAAAGGAGAAGAAGAAATGTTCGGACAAGAAGAATGGTGTTTCTTTAGGTTTCGTTACTTGAAAGGATAGAGAGAAGAAATGGTGTCTCGTTCCAAAGTGAGGAATAAGTACATGAAGCAGTTCATGAAAGTGAGACAGACATGCTCAGTCTTGTATTCCATGTACCTCAAACTCAAAGCATTGCACGGCACCGGTTCCGCTCTCCACCAATTCTCCAACAGCGAGATCACCCTCCACTCTACCATGGTCTTTCGTCACTCATTGTCGTTGCTGCCCTCTTCAGCGTGGCTGACCCCACCACCTCTTAGTCTTGACTTCAATACCTAGACTTCCAGCACCATGACTGCCTCCCTGGCCTTGTTGCCCCCACCTCCTCCATCATTCAAGAATTTTTTTCCCCTATGTTTCCTTCTTAATTTTTTAAGGAAATAATCTCATTCTTCATTTGATTTTGCTACCGATTAACAAATCAATTCCAACATTCTATCTACTATTATCTAAAAATAATCAAGTTATTCCATCGTGCGGGCCTCCCGCCGGGGCCCGCTCGAAAGGTTGACCTATTCGGGAATCTCCGGATCTACGCTTTCCATGGAACGGTTCGTACTATTCAGATATTCACGAGAACCTCTAAGGGATCCAAATGGATTGGACTTGATCTTCGTTCGACATAAAGAGGACGGAGATATATTTCGAGTCTTCGGGCAATCTGGGGGACCCCCGCGGCTCCTCTTTATTTATTATTTCTCGTTAAGGGCTGAGGCCCGTAAAATTCACTAGGATAAGCGGGAATAGAAATCCATTTTCTGAAAGATCCTAGCTTGGTTTCGCTTGGTGGGCCGGGAATGCAACAAGGGATCTTTTGGTTTTGTTGGTGCTTGAAACAATTTTTTCACGTCTTGCCTTCTAGTAATAACTTTGGCGATGAATAGTATGACTAGAAAAATAATATAATATAGCTGTTCAAACAATTAGAATCAAACTCTTAAAGTCTATTTAGTAACCATTCTATTTCCGAGAATAATTTCTTATCAGATTTTTTTTTTTTATTCTATTCCCAGATGAATTTTTAAGCATTTGAAGGCGTTTGATAATTGTCTAAAATTTTTATTTTCAAAATAAAATTGCGTTCGGCATCGCTATCAAAATTTCTAACCCAAACCATTTTTTTTTAATTTTTTAAATAATTTTACTACTTTTTTTATTTTCTTTCTCTTTTTCTTCAAATTTTGGTTGGTCGCCAGCCTCGGGATGACTGAGGACTAGCTAGACGAGGCCGATGACATCACCTGAGTGTTGCCACCCCTCGACGAGGCCGCGCCTTGTCAGTCGAGCATCGCTAGTAGCTAGGCAAGGTTAAGCCCCGTTGGCGGTTGGGTGAGCTCGGCTAAGCCTTGCCCAACTGGGGAGGCTCGTGGGTGGTCAAGTGAGGCTCACTTGGCCATTGGTGAGGCTTCCACCGACGGGGCTAAGCCTCGCCAATGGCTCGATGAGAGCTTGCCGGACCTCGCCCAACCTATTGTCGACAATCAGCGACAGTGGATGGCGGCGGTGGTGGAAGAAGAAGAGAGAATGAATAAGAAAAAGAAGAAAAGAAAAGAGAAATTTGGGTGTGGTTGGGGGGTGGGGTGGATGCAAGGAACCTATGAGAGACAGTGTAGGTGGGGAGTGGTGCTCATGATTTGGGTAATTTCGTCCTATCAATTTTCTATGGGTGGATGGATCCACTTTAGGGATGGATTTAGCACAGCCATTTTTTTTTTAAACAATAAGTTAAAAATATTTTTGGGCAAAAATATTTTTCGGTTTATGGTTTCAAAAAACATTTATTTTGAAAATACGAAAGGCCCTTACAATGCCAACAACATCCTACTCAATTCATACAATGATTTCCTAAAAGTTATTTGAAATTGAAACGTTTATCAATTCAATCACTCCCAATAATATGATTTTTTTTTTTTTACAAATAAAATTTTGAAGAATATCTAAACTTTGACAGGCTTTTCTGAGTTTTCCTATTTCGAAAATGTCAATGAAGTAAGAGGTCATTTGGTTATGTCTACTTAAAATGTTTTTTTTTTTAACCAAGAAACATTTTTTTGCATGAAAATACTGCTTGGATATATACGAAAAAAGTCAAGTGTTTCAAATACAAAAACCAACATAATCTATTATCTTGAAAGTAGAAAAGTTTTGTTTTTTGTAATTAAAAAAGAAATTTTATTTATCTTTAATTCCATATTAACGAAGGGGGATTAGGTGCTAGAAGATCACAAATCTCTTCTAATTAAGAACTTTAATTTACCCATTCTTGACACGGATTGATTGTAAAGATCACTTTGAATATTACTCAAATGAAAAGGTTATCTTCTCAATTTATTTCATTCAAACTCATGTTAGAAGCAATAGATTTATAGAATTATCGAAGTATATGAATTCATCTAGTAGGTTCTACGCTTTGGGATAAAATTCACCAAGTTGTGTAGCACTTCTTTGAATTTCCTCCTTTTTATCTTGCCCTTTAATTACATACATAATAAGTAAATTATTCATACATGTTGCACTTTTCATATTAAATATTAATATCATTGTTAAAGTGATTAATGATTATTTATCCCAAATCATATTCGAAGTTGAAAATAATAATTAATTTGAATTCACTATATTGGATTAGATTACTATTCATATTTGCTGTCAATCAAATCAAGACATTCTACACAAGTACTATATTTTATGATTGAAAAATATCATGGAGCAACAAAATATAAGTAGTAGAAATAGTAGTTAGATACAACATATGCTATTTAATTAAAATATTTTTTTAAAAAATATTAATTATCATGCATAACCAAAAAAATTCCAAATACAAAAAGAAAATAAATAAATAAATAACAAAAAATACTCAATTAAACAACTTCCCAATGAATGCAAAACGTTGACAAAAAAATATATGCAAAATGAAAACTGTTCTGATTGCCTTTGGAGGAGCCAATGAGGGGGCGTGTACTTTTTGGTAGGTCCATTGAATTGTGGGCCGATCTTAGAATTGGAATTGAAATCGACATATGCAAATAAGCTTATTGGATCAACCTAGCTCGACATGAAAAAAATAAAAATAAAAATTTATTTTTGCTCTATCATAATTTGGAATTGGCTTAGATCAACCTAGGGCAAGGAAATTCACCCATGGACTGAATTAAATAATGAATTTCGTGTCGTATGCTGGCAGCAAACTTTACTTTATGTAAATGGTCCCGAGTTCAAGACTTATATTTGTCTCAACTAACACATATGTACACATGTCTCAATCTCTCAGGTCATCTGTGAAAATAAATAAATAAACATTTTACCGTCACCGTAAACATTAACATATTAGCTTAACTCGTTTCAAAATCAGCAGCGTCTATTGTTATTGATATGGTTAGTTGGTTAATTATTAAAGATATAGCTACCTTTGTAATAGTTACAATCGTGATATATGTAAAAACAAAACACATGGTACAAAAGATTAGTCCTTGAGCAATGAAAGCAAAAGGCAATAAGCGCATGCCACCATACAAGCCTGTCGAATTTGACTGAAAAGCTCACTGAATAGTCAAAGGTTCCATGTGTTCTATAGTCGAAGTTCCATTTCTTGCTCTCTTACTTGAGACCTTAACTTGTATTCCAAAGAGATAAGTCTTGTAATACTCCAAAAGCACTTATAAATTAGTTAAAATACATCATAACATTTCTGGAGAATTGGCGGGGAAGACTATAACGACGGCACAATGATCTACTTTTTCAAGTCGAAATCTACTTATTCTTCATTTTTTTTCTTTGGGCTACTTGCTCCTTCTTTTGCGCTTCAATTATCTAATATAGCTATTCTCAAAATTAATTAGGGTTTCGAGTCTTCCGATATCCTTCGTTTCCATTGCGCCACGAAATTAGGTTGGAGTGAGTCACCATCTCACGGATCTTATGATTAGCAATATTGATTTGAGTGGGGGAGGGGAGGGTACGTCCTTAACAACACGACTTGCTTCAGATAGAGCACAAAGTCCAACCAATAAATTCTGACAACCAGGCATGCTTCCGAAAATCATACATCGAAATCGACAGGGGGTACGATTTTTCAAACTTCTCTTTTGAGTCATCACCGGCGCAAATGTCGACAAACTATTGAAACCGTCCTCGTTATTTATTATAAATGGGATTCTAAATGGTGGTGTAATTGACAATAATTTTTATTTTTGGAGGGTACTAATGCAATAAATTTCTCAACCACCAGGCACATGGAAGTGGGTCGGCACAGGGTGAACCTGCTTGCGTACATTTTTAATGGGAAAGACAGCAAATTAGAGTTCTCTTTTTTTATTTTTGGCCAAAGTAGCAAGTTGTGTGAGAATTAAATTGGGGGAGACAATTTATAATCTGGATGCACTGGTGCCCATATGCACCGCTAGAAAAGGTTTTAATGTGCAAGCTTCAATCATCATGGGTTTCAGTTCTTGGTTTCACCAGGTGCGCACTAAGTGTTTATTATGAAGGCTTGTGTAATAAAAGGAAATGATAATATGTATACATATAGAGATATATGCATCTTGGGATTCGATCAAAAGTTAAATTAATGATACCCACGAATACGGTATTTCACTGCACTTGAAAGAAACACACCCGGCGAATACTCGTCGCCTCGTTATCAAGGCTTATCCGGAGTAATTTCTGCTTTTTAATCGAGAATTTGATATTCTTAACTTAGGGATTTATTGCTCTTTTTTTCATATTCAGAATTTGCGATGTCAACGTTTGGAGTTCTGTTGATGTGAAGCATCCGAACCTTTCAAAATATTTGGATGTTGACATGCAATAAAGAATTCGATAATTTTAACCTAAGGGTTTATTACTTCTTCTTTTTTCCTTTTTTTTTTTTTTTTTTTTTTTTTTTTTTTCCAGATTTGGCACTTGCGACTATCACCATTTGGAGTTCCGTATGTTGACATGCAAAATCATATCCAATCTTTTCATAATTATTCAAGACTTATGTATATATCTTTTTCAGAATTCTGAAGTTGAAAACAATGAGTGACAATTAGAAGTTGCAGCAAAATGGCAATGAGCAACTTTTCTAGCGCATCTGTTATTAAAGTTAAGCAAATGATTATCCTTTCCAAGAGTTGAAACTGTTAGAAAACAGCATGGAACATATTTTATATATCGAATACTTGGTTTCATGCAAAGACCGGTATAAGCAAACTTGAAATTTTTTATATTGATGTCAAATTAGAAAGATTGTTGCACACTCAACTTTAGAATGACACTAGAATTAGAACTCAAGTTCCAATCCTCACAATCATCTTTTAACTCATATGGATTTGCTTCCTCTATACATATTGTGTTCCTAGAATATAAGTCATCCACATGTCAAGCTTTCACCATCCTAATAACCGTCACATAAAATATGAGGTTTCAAGACCTACAATATAAGTTTTTGTGCTTTAGTTGTCGGAAATTTAACAAAAGAGATTGGCCTATATATGGAATCAAAAAATTATCCATAATCATTTTACCACAATTAGATCAACCCAATCACATATTTAAAAACAGTAAACATTAATTCAATAGTATGTATTTTTCAGTACATTTGTCATGGTGTTATTTACATTTGTCCATCATCGTTATAAGTATGTATATCTTCGAAAACTCATTATCTCTAGGCTTGTAAAGATTGAAAGGAGAGAAAAAGGGAAAATCTGCCTCTATGAGGCGGAAGGAAGATGAAACCACCACTAAATTATGAAGTTTTACATGGTACATGACTATGTAACTTATTTGTCACGCAATCTATCTCCATCATAATTGATATGGATAGTTATAGTTAGAAAGACTGACCAATTGCTCAAATTAATGTGATGAATGTGGGTTGTCTAAAGAGAAAAGGATTACACAACTTGTACACCCAAATAATTCGATAGCCCAAGGGCATAAGTGTAAGAGGCTGACTATTTGAAGTCCCCTGAAACACCTTGCAAACCCTATAAATCGACTACGTACTTAACATTAATTCTTCATTTAGTTCCTATTTCTTATTTATGTATACATTGCAAGCGGTATGTATATAGACCGCACCTATCCTAAATGCACTTGAACTAATTATATATAATCATGGAAGATATCTTAAAAAGTAATGTCTTTGGAATACTTCTTTAGTACTACAAGGAAAAGCTTATAATTCTTAATGCATACTGATTTTTTTTCATTACATGATCAATAAATGCAATTGAAATTGAGGGTATGGATTCACCGTCCATGGTCCCCATTTTAATGTCTCGTCCATCATATTTCAACATGCATCACTCTGGTCTTCATCACATCCAATTATACCCCACAAAACCCTCTCTCATTGACATCTCAATGAGCTCGACGAAGACCTCGATGGCTATGGAGGTGCATTTGGTTCTAGATCTAGAGGTGTTTCGACCATATCTAGATGGCTTGACTGTTTCTAGCTTAACGCCACAAGTGAGACAGGAAGGACGTGAGGAGGGAGCGCACATGAACAGAGAGAAGGTTGAGAGAGAGAGAGAGAGAGAGAGAGAGAGAGAGAGAGAGAGAGAGAGAGAGAGAGAGAGAGAGAGAGGTGTTTTAGGGTTATTTGGTGCCTGAGACAAGAGATAAGTGCATGATAGGGGACAACAGATCTTCATCGCATTCGAAAATGAACATTTTCTTATAAGTTAACAAATATCTAACTGCATCAATGAACATAACATTTATTGACGACAAATTTGGAACTTGCAGAAATTAGCGCACTATAAACTTTGAACAAATTTCACCTTACCAAAGACCGAAGATATGAGGACCATATAAGACAACTCAGAGATAAACTGATTGACTCCCAATACAAACTTGTCAGTCACTAACGTATACTTTTGTAAGATAAGAAATTAACATATTCAACAATTTATTTATATGTATAAGGAGCCCGGCTATTGTTCGACGATCTACTCCTAGTTAGTACTTGCAAATTTCCAGAGAGAAAAATATGTTCAAAGCTCCACCGATGGTGCAGGTTTCATCTTCAAAAGTCACCGTTCACCGACGTACGATTCATTAAATGTGTGACTAGAGGTGTGAGTGCCTGGCAAGAGTGTACGTACTGAAGCTGGTGTCTTTGTACTGTAATATTGCAATATATGAAATTGCTCAAATGCAACGAAGTCTTCCATGCATGTGTAAAAATACAAGAGAAAGATAGTTCATTATGACAACTGTGACGGATAGTTGTACGTAAGAAACCAAAACACGTTGAGCAGTTTAGGCGATTATATAGTTGCTTCATTTGATGTTCCCGGAAATAGAAAACCTATCACAAATGGGAAGATCATTTCTAATTTCCCAGCCAGATGCATTGGACATACGCATGTATAATTGGTCTACAGAACTTAGCTAGTCACGTGGAAAAGACATGGGTATGTCAGAGAGGTGTCCCGTAGATTTTCCAGCTTGAGGGTTTTCTCTTCTTGCGAAAACCATGAGAAGCAAAGCCCTAAATCAAGAGGCATCTCAAAGACGCGTGGATATTATTGTTGAGCCAATGGTGACATTAAATTTGGTGCACAGTTAGTAGTTGTGATCATTCAATGCTATATCGGAGTATACGTTGTATATAAAGCCCTCGTAACCAGAGGATCTCACTCATCAGTGTGTGTTCAGTCATCCAAACAAACTAACAGAAAAGATGGTAAAGGCCTTTGCTTTGCTATCTCTGCTTTGTCTACATGTTGTGGTGGTCAGCGTGAGTGCAAATGCGAGTGTGGGCGAGGATGATAAGAAGACGTTGGTAGGTGGCGGCAAGGGAGGAGGGTTCGGAGGTGGAGCTGGCGGTGGCGGTGGCTTTGGAGGTGGGGCCAGTGGAGGTGGTGGGTTTGGTGGTGGAGCAGGCGGAGGAGGTGGGTTTGGAGGTGGTGCTGGTGGAGGTGCCGGCGGTGGCGGTGGCTTAGGTGGTGGTGCTGGTGCTGGTGGTGGAGCTGGTGGAGGTGCCGGAGGTGGGGGTGGCTTAGGTGGCGGTGGTGGTGCTGGTGGTGGAGCTGGTGGAGGTGCCGGAGGTGGGGGTGGCTTAGGTGGCGGTGGTGGTGCTGGTGGTGGAGCAGGAGGTGGTTTCGGTAAAGGAGGCGGCGTTGGTGGTGGCATTGGAAAAGGAGGTGGAGTTGGTGGAGGCATTGGTAAGGGTGGAGGTGCCGGCGGCGGCGGTGGAGGTGGGTTCGGCAAGGGTGGTGGAGCTGGTGGTGGGTCTGGTAAGGGTGGTGGGGTCGGCGGTGGGATAGGAAAAGGAGGTGGAGTTGGTGGAGGCATTGGCAAGGGTGGCGGAGTTGGTGGTGGTGCAGGAGGAGGATTCGGCAAGGGTGGTGGAGCCGGCGGTGGCATCGGAAAAGGAGGCGGAGTTGGTGGAGGCATCGGCAAGGGTGGCGGTATTGGCGGTGGTGCAGGAGGAGGATTTGGCAAGGGTGGTGGAGCTGGGGGTGGCATCGGAAAAGGAGGCGGAGGTGGTGGAGGCATTGGCAAGGGCGGTGGAGTTGGAGGAGGAGCGGGAGGTGGGTCTGGAAAGGGAGGGGGAGTTGGAGGTGGCATTGGGAAAGGTGGTGGAATCGGCGGTGGGATCGGAAAGGGTGGAGGAGGTGGTGGTGGTGCAGGAGGAGGTTTTGGAAAAGGCGGTGGTATTGGTGGAGGTGTTGGAGGAGGAGCTGGAAAAGGTGGTGGAGTTGGAGGAGGCGCAGGTGGTGGTTTTGGCAAGGGCGGCGGAGTCGGGGGTGGTGCCGGAGGAGGATTTGGTAAGGGTGGCGGTGTCGGTGGAGGAGTCGGGGGCGGTGCTGGTGGAGGCTTTGGGAAAGGTGGCGGCGCTGGTGGAGGGATCGGAAAGGGTGGTGGCTTTGGGGGCGGAGTCGGAGGAGGCTCTGGTGGAGGAATTGGCGGGGGAGTCGGCAAGGGGGAGGAGTAGGAGGAGGCACTGGAGGCGGCTTTGGTGGAGGCGCTGGAGGAGGTGGAGGCGGCGGCCTCGGAGGTGGAGGCGGCGGGGGCGGGGGTGGCGGCTTTGGAGGCGGCGGGGGTGGTGGAATTGGACACCAGTGAAACTTTCTCATCGAATGAATGCGACTCATGTGGAAAGGAACAGGGTCTAGTACTAGTAATGGAGCATGTGGCCGAATAATTCAGTGCTTATCATGCCACCTCCTTAATTTCAATTTTTAGGTTTGTCCCAATGTATCCCGCTGTGGTTCGATGTTCCTAGAACAAAAGGGCAGGAAAAAAAAAAGTTGTATGACAGGCAACTTCCCTTGTTTATGTCACCAATTTGGCAAAATATCTAATAGATAATTTTGTTCTAAATGTGAGCATTGCAATCTCTCAAGAGCCGACTCCTCATCACCTCATTTATTCTCATTTTCTTTCGCTTTAATCTCTAACCTTACAACCATTGAGAAAATGGACTTGTGTTATTTCCACCCCTTTATTAACTTCTGACACCCCCAATTACGTTGAATTGACAACATTATCTCTTACGAATCCCATTCTTGATTTAAAATTATTTCTTACCTTTTTTTCTTCTTCTTTTTTGCAATTTCACTAAAAGAAAAATTTATCCACATGTCTTCCAAATAATTTTTTCACCCCAACCGCTTCTTCCGCACCCATTACATTTCAACGTTTGTTTGTGCTTGTCTTCCTTTAAATTTATTCTCCATTATTAAAATTTAAGCAAGTACTAATCATATATCGAAGTAAAAAAAATGTTAATTTTATCTGCAAATTATTTACTTTATTTCCCCTAGAGTACTCTCATGATTGTGAATTTCTTGACTTTGATTTTTAGTACAAATTTACAAAGAATCTACTCAAAAAATGAATATTGTGATTGACGTATGCATTATACACAATTTACTCAAAGGTTATCCTCACTTGTGCTTAGGTTAATTTTTTAATAACATTTTCCCTATACAAAAAAAAATAATTATACAAATAATTAACAAAATAATTAGTTTTTTTTATGGAAAACACAATAATCAGTTAACTGTCTACCAAATAAAATATTTTTTTGAGAAGAAGTAAACAAATTTTGTTTCAAATGAGAATGAAAAGGAAAAACCCAAAAAGAAAAAAGAAAAAAAAAAGAAGGCAACCGTTAATCTTAAATCAAGAATAGATCTCATATTTAATCTTAATAATTATTGTTTGTCAGGTAAGAAGTATTCTTAAATCAAAAGTGGGAACCGCAAGGGATAGCGTAATCATTTCGATATAATTAGTGTGATGAGCTAAAAAAAAAAAAAGGTGGAAATAGCGCGACCCAGAAAATAAAACTTTATGAACCCAAATTTTGTCCCAAAACTATAGAATATACAGAGAAACAAAAGTCCCAAAAAAAAAAGGGCGAAAAAACAAAGAAGAAAAATTAATAAGCAAATCTCCTCCATCGTGTCACGGATGTGAATTAGCAAATTTTAAAATCAATTACATGCACGATGAGCTCTCTTTCTCTCCCATGCAAACCACTCTTTTTTTCTGTCTTTTTCTCTTTCACTTTGATGAGACATGATTTCTACAAATTTTCATTTCCTCTTGGCCATCCGAAACGATTTCTTGAGGAAGTGATTCGCCGTCCGGTCGTTCCGGTGGCACAGCACCCTCAAGATCGTGTTCGGGTCCGACCGGTGCCACCTCCTCGTCGTCGTCGGCATCGGCAGCTTCTGCCCCGCCCCCATCACCCCGATCCCGCTCGTCTCGCACGTCAGGATGCTGAAGTCCTCGATGAGCTGCTCCGTCGGCTGCTCGAACAGCGCCACCACGCCCTCGACGACCTCGGCCTCGCGGTCGACCACGTCCTCCGCGATGAGCCCCTCGCCGCAGGAGGCGAAGACCCGCTTCAGGCTCGCCAGGTCCTCCTCGATCATCCTGTAATCCGCGCGGTAGAAGACCCGCGAGTTGCCCCCTGCGAGGAGCACCATGAGGTAGGCCTCGAAGGCGGCCTTCATGATCTCCTTGACGGCGAGCGGCTGCGCGCAGTCCGTGAGGATCGCGCACAGGAGGGTCAGGTTCTGCTTGAGGATCCTGAGGACGGGCCTCACGCGGGCGTTGGCGACGTCGCCGGCGTAGAGGTTCTCGTAGAACACGCTGTTCGAGTCGAGGAATATGAGGCGGTACGCGGCCACCTCGGAGATGTGCTGGCAGGCCGCTTGGATCGACGACCGGGCGATATCGAAGTAGGACGAGGACTTGCCCTGCTGCCGCCGGTTCGTGAAGCGGTTCCGGGACGGGGAGACCCGGGGCGAGAGGGTAAGGGTCTTGTTGAGGGAGTGGAGGTGGGTGAGCAGGTAGTGCAAGCTGTTGAGGCGGATGTAGAGGCGCTGTGTGCCGCGGCTCGTCGATGGTCTCGGGTTGTGGCCATCGCCGGACCCGGCCGGATGCCCATCGATCCCTCCGACGGTGCAAGGCGTGGCCTTCCTCCAAATCTTGACAAATTGGGAGGATCTGTGACATCTCGTTAGAGGAGGGAGCGAGGGAATGTAACTCTGCTTTGATCCTGTCACCAAATTTGATGAAAAAATTTCAGAGGAAATTCCACTGCAAATCTTGACAAAGGTCATCTTGATGGATTGCAGACATGGTGAAATTTAAATTTACCACATAATGCAGCAAAGGAGATGTAATCTTGGAACAGGTGGCCGAGGCCGTCGGCGAGATCCTGGATCAGGTCCTCAGTGATTCCGATCGGGATGTCGAAGAACTCGTCCACGGTTTCCTTGATCAGCCTCATCAGCTCCACGGCAGACTGCGCGTATGGCTCCGTCTTCGACTTCGGATTCCATGTCTGATTCCACCACATTAACAACCGTCACCGGGTTTTAGTACACGCGGTCAAGTTGAATATATCGGTTCGCCGATGACGGCAGCGTCTACAGAGAGACATACTTACTTCGGTTTCTTTGGCTTGACGGAGGCAATCTCTTCCTTTCTTGAGCTTCTCGTGGATCCATTGCTTCAGGAGCTTCAGGATGATGGAATCGACCTCGTACGGCGCCATCTCTCGGACGAGGGACTTGCCGCCGTCTTCGCACTCGGTCGAGTCTTCGACCACCATCTGCACCAGGAAGTTCTCCAGCTTCCCGGCTCGCTCTAGCACGCTCACCGTCTCGCTGCTGAGCTTCGGCGCGATGGTCATGTACCGCTTCAGCATGGCCCCGTAGCAACTGTGCAGCACCACCGCCGCGACCCCGGCCGCGAACGGATGCCATTTCTTCATGATGGGGCTGAAGTGTTCCCTCTCCCTCAAGGCCAAATCCTCCGTCTCTTTCGCGAGGCTGAGAAGAGCTTCGGTCGCCTCTTGTTTCGCATCCATTGCTTGATCGAAGTTGCCGGCTTGAATCATCTGATCACAGACACGGTCGAAATGAAATACTGAATCAACAAGGATCGGATCTAACGGAAGATGGAATCCGACACAGATGACAAACCTTGGTGAATTCGTTCTTCAAAGAAGACCTTATGTAGTCGTCCACGCGATCGGCGGTCGAGTCCAGGACCGAGTCCGTCTTCTCGTGGGCCGCCGCGACCGGTAGCAAGGCGTCCTCACTGCAAATGGTCGAGGCCGTCAACGCCAGAGGGAGGATGTTCTCGACCAAGCCCACCGTCCCCCTCGCGAAGTAGTCCTGGTAATGGTGCAGCCGTTTCTCCGACCACTCCCGCATCGACGACAGCACCGACGACAGGATCCTGACGAATATGGCGTCCCGGTCCGGCTTCTTAGCATCTTTCGACACTTCCACGAGCATGGCGTGCGCGGCGCCGAGGAGGTCCGGCTCCATCTCCAACGTCGCGACGTATTGCTGGAACAGCACCCAAGTGAAGCACACGTTGTGCATAGGCCTACTGATGCCCAACGTGGACCACGTCTTCTTCATGAGCTCGAGGAGCTCATCGACCTCGTCGAGGACCAGCGTGTCGTCCCGCACGTCGAAGATCGACCGCAGGAGAGCGAGGTAGAGATGGACGTTGAACGGGAACCCGTCGGCCCAGTGGCAGATGTCGGTCGGAGTCCCGCTCGCGCTCCGCCAGGACAGAGACACGACGGAATTGCACAGAGTCCTCATCACGTCCGTGTTCTTCCCAAAGTCGACGGGCTTCGCGTCGCCGGACAGGATGATGTCCCGGAGGCGCACGGCGAACGTGTTGGACTTCTCGAGCGGGACTGAGGGGTGGAGGAGGAGCCCGGCCTCGAGGACCTTGAGCTGCCGCTTCTGCCAGAGGTGGTACTCGTGCGAGTCGCCGAACTCCGACGGCTTTACGTGCCGGAGAAGCTCCAATGGCAGGATTATCGTCTCCGCTCGTCTTCCCATCTACGACGAGAAAAAGGCGATACGCTAAGACATCGAATCGAAATCGGTGAACATTCGATCTGATTTGAAGATACCAAGATTTAGATGACATTACTTTTGATATCGGTACATCATACGGCATTTTAATCATCGAATCATGCGAAATATAAATCCTAATGTATCATGCATGATAAGGGTCAAATTGGAGTATTATATAAGGATTCATTTACTTGGCCTACAAGAGTCCTCATAAGCGTTTTCCTGAGCCTATTATCACTCTGCTCCGTCACCCTCATCTGTTGCCTCATGATCTCGGCCGACGTGAGCGGCCGTCTTGCCCTCGAAGGCGGGACGGTATGCGCCAACCCGGGGCTCAACGTCTTGGGCACCATGCTGTACCGGTTCGGAGAAGATGGCGCAGACACCCCGCCGACGGTCGCCCACCCGGAGACCATCCTCTTCGACTGCGACCGCCTGATCATCTTCAACCCTAGAGCCCTCTTCACCCGACTATAAGGCGCCATCCCCACCCCGTTGGCCCTGCCCTGGGTGGCTCCTCCTCCGGCCCCCAACGAACCTCCCTCCGCATTGTCGGACGCCTGCGACGACGATGAGTAATAAGCCAGGGCGGTGCGCCCTCCGAATCCGGGTGAGGAGCGGCAAGAGGTGAAGAAGATCTCGTAGGCGGTCTCGCGGATGTCGTCATGGTCTAGGCCGTTGAGCTTCCCAAAGGGCCACTCGAGGTCCGCAGCCGCCGAGGCAAAGTTGAGGGGCCCAGAGAAGGACTCCCGGCAGGCGGCGTGTGCCATGTGGCGACGGCGAGATTAGTGATCCGGCGGGGGAGAGCGACAGAAGTTGGAATGCATGCTCTTGAAGAGAGAGAGGCGGAGAGAGAGACGGTTAGAGAGGCATCTGAAATTGAGCTTTGTTTTGTTGGTCGTGACAACGTTTGAGAGAGAGAGATTGGATGTTGGGCGGTTTGCCAACTTGTGATGTTGCATGGAGAGCGAGAAAGAAGGGTGGCTAACGGTACACGCAGAGCCTATTTCTCTCCGGGTTAACAACTGTAATTTAGGTGAAAAACATGTGGCTAAACAGATGTATAAATAGAACGAATTTTTCACACGAATGACGAATCCAGCTTAATAAAAAAAAATTTTAGCTCCACATCCTGGAGTATGCGATTCGACCAAGCTGGCGTTTTCAGTTGTGAAGTTCGCGTGCTCGAAATCTCTAGAAAAGAGATGGGTCGTCGAACGGCTGATGAAGTCAAACGATGTGCTTTTTTTGTTCACTAATCTTCACCGATTTCGTGATATTTTGAATCGTAATCCTACCACAATCCATTACCGTAGGGTGACTTTATTTAATCAAGAAGAAATGAAAGACTTCTAAGAAGGGGAAAAGAAAAGACGAGAGCCATCATAAGATTAGCCTTTGATTATGCACCTAATTGACCCTAAGCGCCAACATAGATTTTCTAACTTCATTTCAATTTCTGCCAAATCCAAACATCGATAAAAGTTGCTTTTTTGTGCACCCAAAATCTAGCTACGATAAAACCATTTTTCAAAACTCAATTCCCAAATCCCCGACGCGGCTAAACTTTGGGACCGTATGATCTTTAGCCCTACTTGCCTTCGTTCATTCTACGCTACATATAAGAGAAAAGACACTAGGATACAGATCCGGGTAAATTGGTCGCATAAACTTGGAAATTCCAATCCGATGAATGATGCGCGCATATCTTCCACCATACATTGCAGACAAAATCAGAACTCGGAATTTTGATGCCACAACAACACTGGCTCTCAGCATCGACGCTTTAGATTGATCGACGGCCCTAAGCCAAAGGACTGGGACAAGAGGATCACTGGCAGGTGGCAAGTAAGACCGACATTTACAAGGGAGACAGCAACAATCGTGAATGTGGCTGTGGCTTGATGAGGCAACGACCTGCAAAAAGAAGCTGCAACGGGAACGGATCGGTGCCAGTTCAATCCTCAAATGTAGGAAGACTTAACACTAAACTACCAACAAGCAAAGCTAGAGATTCAATCATCTAAGCAAATGCTACCGATGTGTGACAACAGTCCAAACTAATGGCCTACAGCACCAGTAGTGGGACCAGAAGACTCTGGATAAGGATGAGAGAGACTTCAAACTCATATGATTCGTGGATATCCTGATTCCCCCACCGGAAGGTAGAATTCTTGCTTAGCCAATGAAAAGTTTATCAATTCCTTGCGTGTGGAGAATTATCAAAGATGATATTTTTCAAACTTCACATGCAAAGTGGTGGAAATCACATCATGCAGGTATTGCAACTAATTCATTACACCACATAAGTGATGCAATTGAAGCAAAAGACTGTCACCCGCAGCAATACTGTTGAATACAAAAGAGAAGGCAGCAGCAATGCAAGTATCTCTAACAAAGTCATGTTTTGGATGGCTTCAATGTCGAGCACATGCCTTGGTGAGGATAAAGTCATGCCCAGAAATAGATGCACCCAAATTATGTGGGTCCACACCAATCCTCTGAGAAAACCTACTCAGCAATCTATTGACCAACTCTATTTCTATTCAAAGATAAAGAAGTATTTTACCTCAGAACATTTATTGTCAACAACAAAAGATTAGGGAAATCCACATTCAACTACCACAGGGTAGGTTAATTGGCATAGTATAGGCTGAAGTATGTATTGCCGTTAATAATCTCTTAGTACCCTGACAACAGAAACACTAAATCTCCAAACGAGCAAATTTTTAACAGATAAAATCCTATCTTTGAGCTGTTAACTTGTTAGTCTTCGAATTTGATAAATGATTTAATCATGTACAACTGTTCACTGAATCAAAAGGCACAACATTATATTCACTGAATCCAAGAATCAAGAATTATTCAGATGCTATATAAATAGCTAACAGGACAACCAAATAAACACTAACAACGACCAAACCTGCCATAATTGTCATAATGGCAGTAGAATTCAATCATTTCAGTGGTTAAAGCTATTGATAACCAAGGACTCACGACTGTATAAAAGACAAGATTTTTAAGATGTCGTTAAGCATAGAGACAAGTGGCACTCCAAGGACTAGAAAGCTTTCAAGTACATATTTAGCAGCAAGCTTATTATACCATCTTAGTGTACGTGCCAATTCTTTCAAAAGGTGTAATGTTGAATTAATAAGAATACAAAACAATTGTCCTTGCACTTTCCCTAAGCATGTTGAGAGACTCCATATTTGGACCATTCAAATATCAAATGATTTTCCACTAAAAGTACTGCTAAGTAAATGATAAGTGCATCATCCACCCCCCTACACTTGCCTAGACCTATTATTACTTATATCTCCATCAATTGAAAGAATGAATAACTGCCCACAGAAGATGGCTTGTTGATTTAGAATGTGAACAAATCCTTCCAACCTAGTTTGGACAATATAATAAAAGGTGAAGTCTTCCACAGCTTCAAGTTTGGCAATTTGTCTTGTCAAAAGAACTATCTCACTTCAAACTAACACCTCAAACTGAATCCTAAGCGACATGTATCACATACCACAACCTACATATTTGGTCAACTCACCACAAATCTCGACGAAGATTGGAGATCCATGACTTGAAATGCCAGGAATCTGCAAAGACTGACAACAGTGACATAGCCTGTGAATTGGAACGGCCTCTCTCGAGTTAATGCATAATTTTGACAGAACAATTCTCCAAGTTCCTTCCCAAGCTTTTAACAACAAAAACCACAACAATGCCCATGGCCATGTGAAGAAACTTGAGTGCACTTTAAACCCGAGCATCTCCTCCTGTATAACACAAGGGAAAATACAGGGGGGAAATGATTATGCCACTTTCAAAGTGTCAACTACGACTATCATTACCGCTACCCATTACCCAATCTGCAACTCAAGAGGCCCACAGCTCCAAAAATATTAAGCTGCACTACTCCTTTCTATTCCTACTCTGTCATATCGAATCAAGAAATAGCAGCTAACCTTCTCTAGAGCATTTAATTCTTGATAGAGGAGGCGAGGAGTCAGAAGCAGCTAGCAACAGGATGACAATTAAGACTTGAAGATCACAAGCTTAAATATAGAAACATTAACAACACTATAGCTCAAACACTAGATGATAAATAGATCCCAGATCATCAAGTAGACAAATATAAGCACGCCAATTTAAAAGCTACACTCAGGAAAATACTTAATAAGAGGACATCTAGTATGCCTTGAAATGTACTACTTATTACTGACTACCAAAACAGATACTGAAAACAGGGATTTAAGCAATCCAACCAGTCCCAAAGTATCGACATCCAACTTGAGCACTGCTTCATAAGGATGCACTCAGAACTGAGGCCAACAACAAATCATTGCTGCTGAGCTTGGCGGGTCTGTCCACCACCATAACCACCACCATAACCAACCTGCCCACCATGAGGACCGTTTGACTGAGAACCATAAGCTCCAGAAGTTTGCGATGGGTCCGATCTCCATCCTGCATTTCCATAGGCTGCATCACCATAACCACTTCCCATGTAGCTACCAGCGCTGGCCTGCATTTCTCCACCAGAAGCGCTGTTTGGAGTACTTCCGGAGCGCCCTCCGACAGCACCATACCCACCCTGATTTCCATAAGATCCATCACTTCCACCATAACCACCATACCCATAACCTTGATTGCCATATCCAGCTCCACCACTAGGAGAATGACCAGCAGGTGCCGAACCAGGACCACCGCCAGTCGACCCACCACCAGCCCCTGCAGCACCCCATGGAGCAGCACCACCATACCCCATAGCTCCATATCCTGCGGGAGCTTGCGAGCCCCATGAGCTTCTAGGCCCACCTTGTGGACCACCTCCATAACCAGAAGTGGGCATGTTACCATAAGCTGCGCCGGCAGGACCACCATATCCAGTGGTGCCAGCGTAACTTCCATAACCACCATAACCCATGCCATTGCTGGCAGGACCATAACCATAGCCAGGTGCATTGTATCCAGAAGAACCATATGCCGGAAAACTACCTCCAGCAGTCTGCGGCTGAATGTACCTATTTGAATCCATTCGACCATCATATGCACTGCCTGAATTACCGCTAGAACCGCCATAACCTTGGTAACCACCACCACCTCCACCACCCATACTACGCCCACCTCCACCAGGATTAGCATCTTTTGGAAGTGCCCGCTTAACTTCAACTTGCTTCCCACTCAAATCATGGAATGTCTTATGCAAAACCCTATCTACAGCCTCTTCTGTGTCAAAAGATATAAACCCAAAGCCTCGGGGTCGTTGAGTATTCTGATCATACATGATTACTACATCAGTTACATGACCATAAGCCTCAAAATACTGACGAAAGCCATCGTCAGTCAAAGTGGGAGGCAAACCTCCCACGAAGATCTTCTTCGTTCTAATATTTCCGCCAGCTCCACTGCCTCTATCAGGATTTTGGTTTCCAGATCTTGCATTAGTTTGCTGCTCCTCTCTTGACAAAGCCCTCTTGGCCTCAACCTACAAATCGACCGCATGAGAAAGAGAGTGCAAGAGCAAGCCAATTGTTCTATTTCAGCAAAATATCAAGAGAGCAAGTAACAATTAGATAAACTCATGGAAAGTATGGCCTGGCATTCCATTCTAAATAAATCACAAAAGACTAAAAAGAAAGATAGCAACAAGACTAAAAGCATAGGGGTACTTTATAAATCTGAAAACCTATATTTCACATTAAAGCTGGTTCATCAGCTTGGTTTCAGGTTGAAAATTCTTTCCAAGTCATCATGGGGCCATTGATGGGATCTGGATCCATCAAGTAGTGGGGCATGTCTACAACTAACCATAGCGATGCCACCAACCAGTTAGTCTACAAGTTCACCATCCATCATTTTATCATTAATCACGACTCATGTGAAGCTATTTAGATAGAATCTTTTCTTCATGGTTACGTACTTATTGTCTAAATTGATAATACTCATAGAACTAACTCATTGGGAAAAACTTAGGAGCAAGGGAAGCTGTAGCTAGCCTTGCCCAAGCAAGTACTACAGCTATTGTGATCCAAACAGTATATGAAAAGAAAAATTCCACCTAAATAGATTAGCTTGAGCTTTGAAATCAATGACTAAAGAGAAGAGAGCAACTAGCGTACGACTAGTTGATGGCAATTCTCTAGCCAGGAATAAATTCAGCCCACAATTTGATGGATACAAATCCCATCCACATGGCCTCATATAGGAGCACAGTGAAGTTTCAAATCCAAAAAGTCAAAATTTGTTGGCCACCATAACTAAACTAGTGCACGTCATTTGAGCCTAGCAATCTCTTTGTTTTCAACTGACAAAGAAAATAAATTTGTCTGCTAAGCAGGAAAATAAACTTCTTTGAGGAAGAGAACGCGAAGATACCTAGCTGTCGGTTAATTACGCCGAGGATTAGAAAATAAAAATAAAAATAACACTATAGCATTTAAAAGCCGCAATTGGCTAAAGAAGTTCTCTAATGAGAGGACCTTCCAACTGAGCATGGTATCTATTTGCTTATGCAACCAACTTAAAAAACACGCTTAAAGGTGCATAGGCGAGAATATTACATGGGAGACAATACGACTAAGGCATGGGACATCCTAAAATCGTGTGGATATAAATGAATCTTGAAATCTTAGCCACGCCAATTTTCTAAAAGAGAGATTGGCCACATGATGAAAAATTAGCCGCTCCATAAACACCGTTTCACTATATCCACAAGAGTGAAACAGAATGAATGCAAGCTACGGACAAGAGGGAAGAAAGTCATACTTCATTGGGATATCATGTTCCTTTTTGTTCGGGTAAAGAACACAGATTATAGATGTAACAGCTCTCTCTATTCTACAGCAAAGAAGCTAAGGACCGAACCTGAAACAGTGGCAGCCCTAATTGGGAGCTGACAAGCACCCAGCTATGCTTCGCGTACAAAACACAGCATTCCTTTAAGCATACTGATTCCAAACTACGGACAGCAAATACGAGCTGAAACACCCGAAACCAACCAACAAAATCCCGTACCAATCGCTGAAGCAAACGAGCCATCAGCGATTGCTCCAAAACATAGCCACGAAGCTAATCGACTCGACCGGCAAAAACCCTAATCGACCGCCACGGAGAACACACGAATCTAAGCCCAAAGAACGGCGGCCAGAGCAGAAACACAAAAACAAGAAACCAAAAAAAAACACAATCTCTATCTGTGCCTCGCCGGCTCTTACCGTCCGACCGTCGATGGTGTGCTTGTCCTGGAGGACCCGGTCGAGCACGGCCGGATCCGCGAAGACGACGAAGCCGAAGCCGCGGGGGCGGCCGGTGACCTTGTCGCGCATGACGACGGCCTGCAGGACGTCGCCGTACTGGCCGAAGTACTCCTTGAGCCGCTCCTCGTTCGTCTCCCACGAAATCCCCCCGATGAACAGCTTCCCCTGATCCGAATCCATCGAGAAACGCCCGCCGCAACACCTCCGCCGCACAGCAAAGCAACAAGATCAGCTCCCTCTCTCTCTCTGCACCTCTGCACCTCTGCACCTCTGCAACTCTCTCGGGTTGCTAGGGTTTCGGGGGCCAAAATGGGGATTTCGAGGGGGTTTTCGGGGGGAGGAAGGCGACTGAGGATTGTAGAGAGAGAGAGAAGGGGAGGTGAGGAGAGAGAAAGCGGAGGAGGGAAGGGAAGGGAGGAGAGGGAGAGAGAGAGAAAGAGAAAAGGAAAAAGGGTTTCCCTCGAGTGAGCGAAGGGAGTAGGATGGAAATAGCTTTCGGATTGGGCGGTCGGGATTCGTCGAGGCCGCGGGGAGCGGACGGGTGGGATTCGATCTGGGGCTTGTTCTTTCCTCGGAGGGATTGGAAGCTGCTGCAGCTGCTGCTGCTGCTGCTGCTGGTTCTTGATCGAGCGCCCTCGGCGGAGGAGAAAATTGGAGCGCAGGGATTTGTTACTATTGAAAAAGAAAAAATTTGAATAAATTCTGCACTGAATTATTATTATCTTGTATAATCTTTTACTGTTGTAATTGCGATACGTAATAAAAACGTGAGATATCAATTATAGTGGAATCATCTCTTAAATGTAACATTTATTTATAAGTGAGCTAGGATAAAAATTTTGTATCTCGATTTATTTTTCTAGTTTTTATTATTCTATATTTTCTTGTGATTGTGCGTCATGACATAATGGTATCAACATAAATGATGAGCACATGCTAGGGTGCATACTTAAATTCACTATCCCCAACACCATCATCGTATTGAGATGACAACAACTCCAACAAGTTAAAAGAGTATTGAAAACGCCTTATAATTCGAGATTTGTATTTAGATTGGAATAGAAAAGTACCCGAGTCTAAATCTAGCTCTAGATTGAGAGAGAAGACCTGCAAAAGAGATGTCAGTTAATCACAAGAATATATGAAAATTACGGATAGGGAGATGAAACTAATCGAATTCTTTGACTTATGGCTGGAAAAATATATTGGAGAATGTTTTATTTTGGTTCTCCTTATAATTGTTAATACGGCCGACTTGACATAGTAAAATGAACGGACCTAAATATGTCCCTCTCTAAGTTGAATGGAGACATGAGGTTCGGTGCAATCAAAGTTGATAAAAAAAGCAAAAAAGTTATTTTATAAGAGGCCGGATAATCTGTGGTCATTTTAAAATTCCGGGTATGGTGTTTGATCAATATTAGCTTCAAGAAGCAGGGCAACTGATTGTGGACCCCTGAATCCTCCATTATATATATATATATATGTAAACTTCAATCCACGCTTTAAACATAATTGGAGTAAAATAAAGACTTTTTCAATAACAGGGAAACTTAGTTAAATTTCAAAATAGGAGGCTTAGTTGCCGACCGCTCTCTAAGTTGTTAAGTTAATCCCATCAAAAATTAAATCGAGAGCGAAAATAAAACAAATTTTCAATAGATGGATGACTCGATTACACTAAATAAAAGCTTGAGGGAGCAAATTTGTACAAAAGCCGAAATTTCGAGGACTTATACCATACTTAAAAGTTTAGTTCAAACTTGTCAAAAATTAAAGAAGGAGAGGGGTGTGGAATGCATAATTCTTGATTTAGTATTTTCATACCGTAAATGATGTCTCATCCACAATTTCAGTCATTCACAAGTCTTCTCCATCAATTTTCCTAGCATTGTGAGAGAATATGGTAAGGATATTCTCAATTTATGTTCTCATTATTTCTAATTCCAAGTCATCAAACATCATTTAAAAAAAAAATGACAGCCTTCATGTATATATTTTCACTTCCCGTAGTCCAAGAAGCCTTTAAAATAGAAGCTAGATTCATCACAGCCATTGATCATATGAATATCCCGTGTATGAATTGATTTTATCCCCCCTCAGTACTATACCAGGATGTTTCCATCTTTGGTCACGCATAAGGCTAGCATAGTATACTAGGATGTTCTCTCTTCCTCACTATCCCTCTACAACCGGCCTCACCGCTCTTACCATTGGCCAACACCACCATTCTCTTGACCGATAGCATCGTCGACACCACTTATTCCCCTCCTCTATTCACGTCTATCTTCTTGGTCCAAGCTCTCTCTTCCCTCTGTGTCTTGATGATGATGTCAAGCCTAATGTCAAGTTCACTATGTTCAACATCAAGCTCGATGCTACAGTGCAGCTTGACAAGATTGCAATGGAGAATAGTGGTTGAGGGAGGGGAAAATGAGTGTAGTATAGGGAAGAGGGCCTACGATAAGGTGGTGTATTAGAATAATTAAATATCAAACTATACATTTGTTTAAAAACAAAAACTCTTAAAACAGTTGGCGCCCATCTCACCAAATCTCACACAGTATGAAAGTAGAAGGCCATGAGTTCAAATATTTTCATACCCTTATTTACCTCCATAATTATATATTTTCATGTCTAATGGAAGTGGGTAAAGGTTAGACTTTTGGGTAGGTTGGTTTGTTGGATGGTTAACTTTGAAATGTTGGGAGGGTTAAAGTTGGAAACAAAGTGACAAATCTTTAATTATGGTAAAAGTCCTAACCGAGTCAGACTCAATTCGACATGAAATGTCCAAAAAGCTAGGACGATTGTTGTAGATTTTCCAAATGTTGGAGATGGTGTTTGATATGTGCGACCAAAAAATGAGGATGCCTTTTGAAATTTCTCCCCCTTTTCAGAGAAGATAAGGTCAAAGTGACTCGACCGGACACACCAGGCGTCTACACTCTCTAGCTCCCCCTCCGTTTCGAATCTCGCCGTCGCCTCGCTCTCGTCCCGGCGCCGCCAAGCAATGGAGGTGATCACGGGCACGGCAACCCATCGTGCCGCCGCTTAAGTCCGATTCGATCGAGTCTCCGGAAGTGCGAAACGGGCTGAGTCTGGACAAGTGGTTTCCTTCCCTGTCCATCTCGCTCTGTCTGTGAATTATTAAGTGCATAACCTACCATTCAAATTGGGACGATGGCCCTTTCTGATAGTACAATATTCTTGACGAAGACAGTTTAGAAACTAGGAGTATTGATACCGAAAAAAAGAAAAGGAAAAAAGAGCAGGTTTGTTTTCTGATGAGATCAAATTTGTCTTACTGATCCAAAGAACGACAACGATGGATTGAGAAAGACACCTAGCAACCAATGTAAAAGTACCCGCTTTAAGCCCGATACTCGAGCAACAATATTGCCGGTGTTCCGTCTTCTATGCATTCGATCCGTTGAATTTTATGAACATCACGCAGGAATATGCCTAATTCTTGATTTAGTATTTTCATAGTGTAAGTGCTGTCTCATCTACAATTTCAGTCAATCACGATTCTTATCCACCTTTTCTTGGCTTTTTGGGAGCATATGGTAAGGACATTCTCAATTTATGTTCCCATTATTCCTTATTCCAAGTCATCAAACATCATTAAAAAAAAAAATGGAAGCCTTCATTTATATATTTCCACTCCTGGTAAGCTGAAAAGCTTTTAAGATATGACCTAGATTCATAATGGCCATCGATCATGTGAATGTCTTATAAATGAGCAAATATATCCCTCCCGGTACTATATTATGATGTTTCCATCTATGGTCATGCATAAGGCTAGCATACTATACTAGGATGTTCTCTCTTCCCCCTCCCTCTCCACAACCAACCTCGCCGCTCTCGCCATTGACCAAAGCCACCATTCTCTTGACCGACGGCATCGTCGATGCCACTTAATCCCCATCTCTATTCACGTATGTCTTCTTGGGCCTATGACAAGGTAGTGTGTTAGAATAATTAAATATTAAATTATGCATTTATTTAAAAATTTAAACTTTTAGAACAGTTGGCATCGTTTTACCAAATCTCACATTATATCAAAGTAAAAAGTTGTGAGTTAAACCTAATTATGTATTTCACGCCAAATCCAACCTATCCATGAGGTGGAATGTTAGTACTAAAGTAATTAAATATTAGATCACATGCTTTTTTTTTAATAAATTTAAACTTTTAGAATAGTTAGTAGAGATCCTATCAAATTGACGGCTCTAGCGGGACGGAGGGAGGTGTGGATTGATGTAAATTAAGGATAGAGTTTTGGGTAGGTTGGTTTGTAGGATGGTAACTTTGAAATGTTTGGAGGGGTGAAGTTGGAGACAGAGTGGCTAATCATGAATTGAGATAAAAGTCCTAACCGCGTCAGATTCAATTCGAAATGAAATGTCCAAAAAGCGAGGACGATTGTCGTAGATTTTCCAAAATTTTGGAAATGGTGTTTGACGTGAGTGACCAGACATGAGGATGCCTTTGAAATTTCCCCCTTCTGAAAATCGCAAGCTTGGCAAGATTCTCCAAGCTGATGTAGGAGAGGATAAAAGGTCAAAGTGACTCGACCGGACACACCCAACGTCTACACAATTTATCTCTCCCTCCGTTTCGAATCTCGTCATCGCCTTGTTCTCATCCCGGCACCGCCGTGCAGCGGAGGTGATCACGGGCACGACGACCCATTGCGCCGCTGGAAGTGCGAAACGGGCTGAGTCTGGGCAAGTCGTTTCCTTACCGGTCCATCTCGTTTTTTTGGTGAATTATTAAGTGCATTACCTACCATTCAAAACAGGAGGATGGCCCTATCGGACAGTACAATGGTCTTGATGAAGACAGTTTAAAACCTAGGAGTGTTAACACTGGGAAAAAAAAAAAAAAACGGATATGTTTTCTAATGAGACCAAATGTGTCTTATCGATCCAAAGAACGACAATGATGGAACGAGAGAGACTTAGCAACCAATGTAAAGTACCTGCTTTAGCCCCAATACTCAAGCAACATTATTGCCGATGTTCTGTCTTGGATACATGCGATCCGTTGAATCATGTGGACACCATATAAGTGGGGCACACATCATCTAATGGATCATATGCGCTTGACTTATGTGCAATGGAAGCAACTTATAACTTTTTGGATTGGCACTATCTCTATTGTCCCTCTCTCTCCCCCCGCTAAAAAATATATGAATGAATAGATCATTTATTTGTAAAGCTCTCCTGAAATGTGTTCTTTGAATAATTCAGAAACGTAAGTGAACTAGAGCTTTTTGTACCAGTAAACGATGAAAAGAAAAAAAGTTAGATCATCACTTTGCTTTGGCTAGTTATAAGACCTTTCACCAGGAGGAACGACAATGGAATAATCGCAAAGGTAGCTCAAATCAACCAACATGGCAGGGAAAACACACAAGATCCTGTTCATCAATCTCACCTAGCAGAAACAGAACAATGGACAGGGGAACTACTTTTGCTTGCAACACAAACAAGTTGATCTGCCAATCTTACACACACACACACACAGAGAGAGAGAGAGAGAGAGAGAGAGGAAGGGAGAGGCTCTTGCTTCAAAGATTGCTAAAAATGATGGCAACAATGGACTTTCTTTCTTACCTAACTCCACTATCCTCAGCTCCAATAACATTCAGAACTTGCAGGTGCAGACATTCTGCTGTTTTTTGTCTCAGAGTTTTCACTTCCTCAAAGAGAGAGAGAGAGGATGGCATGCTTTGATAGAGCATCACCTGCACTGAAGGAGACACTGCTCAAAATCCACAGGTATGAGATACTTCCACTTTCATGTTGAAACCATGAACAATAACATGGCCAAAGTTTTGAATTTTTTTAATCCATTCCATTGCCAAAATGCTCCAACATCTTATCGACGGTGAGATACAACAATCCGTGTGAGCTAAACACCAGGAATTGTTGACAATAGCAAAGCCTTTCCTCCAAAACTAGTAATCTCCTATAGTGACTGCCAATGGCAATTAGTTTACATGAAGGAGCAGACATTTTGAGGGCAGTCAAAAAGGTGCGACATGTGGGGTAGATACTATCACAAATAATACTGCTTCCATATCAGGAAAAGAAACCGTTTATCAAAATACTGGAGTGAACAGCTATAATGCTTGACAAACAGACGATTCTTACAATGGGGTATTGTTTGGATAGTGCAGAGCTCAAAAGCCCACGGAGATGGATCAACGCCTATTTGAATTTGGGGCAGTGGAGTACCATATAAAGGTAAACATTCCCGCATGTATAAATGATCTAGGGTACAAAAGTCTGATATTCTGGGAAGCTTGAAATTTGCCTAATTTCCTGATAAACTTATATTTTGCTTTCATTCTTTTCTGTACCATAATCGTGTTTGAGAGTTTCACCATCAGGTGACAGGTCAATCCTAGGTTTAATTACATGGAGTTTTGGGTTTTATGTGGGAAAGTGTCGTTGATGACAGATTGTTTTTCTTAAGGAATGAGTGGTTAATGAAGTGCTAACAGAAGCCATTTGCAATGCTTGGCAGTCTTCATCATCAGATCCCCAGTATGTCTATTTGTCCATATCTTCACCATTACTATCCCAGGAAGTGTCCCTCGCTCAAGGAATTTCACCTGGAACGGTACAAACCATAAAGGGAATTCGCTCAGACATGGTGGAGCTCATCGAGCCCGCCACAGAAGGATATCAGCTCACTTTGAGGCTCAATTTTTACAAGATCCCGCAAGGCAAAGGTTCAATGCGTATCGTGCCTCTTACTTGATGCAGAACATGTATTTGCCTACTGGCATATTGAATCATCACTCCTTATAATCAGAATCTTCCAAGATCATAACAGAGATGGCCAGCATCCAAGCGGCAATCCTAAGCTGCCAGTTGAAAGAAATGTTGAGCAATGTCGCCTCACGGGACACATCTCCAGGGATGTACAAGCCGATTAAACTCGTGTACCACCCGAGAGAGCCTTTCTTTGTGGTCAGACAGGTAAAATACGTATAAAATCTTTTCTTTTCGTGAGAATGGTAAAGCAAAGAGTCTTAATCTCAAAACGTAGACATAGGGGGGCATGTGTTTTTGTGCTCAGACTGATGATTTCCGATGCTCAATAGCTAGGAGTCTTCATGAAAGAGCCATTTAACTGAATTGAAGAAACTTGCTGTTGACAGCCTGGAAAGACCACTGCAGTGTTCCCCATGCGTTTCCAAGAAAAGACGGATGTGATCATCGCGACTGCCTTCTTTCAGGTGCATCTGGTGTCCAAAAAGCTAGTCTGCTTCTCTAACATTAACATGGAGTTCTTAAGGTTCGCTTGTCCTAAAGATTCGGCATTGGTGGCTTTAACAGGAACTCATGGACGTCGGAAGCTCTGAAGCATGGGCCAAGGTACCTCTTTGTGCATGGTCGCCGATTCCACCTCCCGAGTTGAGAGGTGAACAGATGGAAGACTTGAGCACCAATGGCGGATTCGTCTCCTTCGGTAAGGAATACCAATTAAGCACATTCGGCGTGTTAGACCACACACGTTACATGATTCAAGCATCGAGTTCCATTTCCTCTTGTCAAGCATATAACTGCATATAAATCATTTCTGATTGATTGATTTACTTAAACCCTGAAACCCTTTTGGTGATCTAACATGCATTTGAATGACAGATATTTTACCACGTCATGTGAAAGGCAAAAGACTGGACAAAACCGTGTGGAATCTGCTAAATTTTTACGCCTTCGTCAAGTATCATGTCAAGGTGATCCGTATGACTTTCGATCACAGACTAGCTCGGTTCTCACCTTCTTATAGATGTCACCAACAAACTGACTCTAGCTCGTGTTTCCGATTCAGTGCACTCGGGGATTCATACAGAGGAGGATGCGAAAGCGATTGGATAATCTTGTCAAGGTGATGAATTGAAGTCACTAAGAAAAACCAGTCTTTCTATCCTTCATCAAATCTGAACTCTCCCTTTTTGCAAATTGCAGATTCTGCACACGGCAGGCTCAGAAGAGGGTGGATATGCTGATGATCCCCAAGGTACTCTCTTGATCAGCCTTTTCTCAGAATATGTTATGCAGTTTGACCATTAATTACTCATGCATTCTAGGAAGGAAGAACCAAAAAATTGGGTCAAACATGTCTTAAATTAATGTTTGATCTGCCATATGTAGTTAAGATTAAATGCAAAGGCAGTTGAAGTATCTGTTCTTGTAATAGTTGCAGGATGTGGCTGCATCAGTAGTTTCGTTAGTGTTCCGAAACCTAATACAGTGAGACGAAGATGTCGGAAATTCACGAAGAAGATCAAGAGACTGCGCTGCCCGATTAAAATTCAGGGATTCCGGCGCTTCCGGCGCCGGTGGTTAACCGTTCCCAAGTTCTCATCCCCATTTAAATATACCAAATTAGATTGATGATGTACTTTGTTGTATATGTAGGCAATATGAACCCAGCAAACAGTAAACACATGTTAAGAAAATATCTCATGACTTACGACTTTTTATATACAGAGAAAGCATATATAAATCGGAAAACGTATTAATTATATGAGGATATTCTATTGTCCCCTTCCAAAAAAGATCATTTTTTTTGTGCTAGTAAATTACTGTAAATGATGATAACTACTCAAAAACTGTTGACATAAAAAGTAAAGTGATCAGTCATTTCTTTTTCCGGGCATCTTGTTGGGAACTTACTAATATTTCCAAAAACATTTTACAAATTTTCTTTCATAGTTTGCAAATTACTAATTGTTATACTGACTTACCAACCTGTATTTATATACCTTCTTAACTCTTCAAATTTACCAACTTTCACATGGAATTACCAAACTAACTTAGAGCGACTTATCTGCTTTTGTTAGATTAAATTACCAATCAATTTTGAGTAACCAATGCTTGCTACCAACTTTTAATATTAAATTACTAACTTTTACCTACCTTAATTAGCAGTCATTTACATTTACTGCCTCTTTTTAAAGATTACCAACTTAAATTAACTTGGTAGTGCCGTCCCTCGTCTTTCAAGAGAAAGAAAACGCTTTGAGTCAGCGACGATGTCGCTGGAATGCATGAGACTCCGGCACAGATTAAAGGGGGCATGAGACTCTTTATGACTGAATCAAACCACAATCTTAATATCAACAATTACCAATGATATTTGTAATCGATACTTAAATCAAGCAAACTTCAGCATAAGAATTTTCTGTGCCAGCTTCGAAATTACCAAACTTTATACTTTGATTGATTATTATATCTTAGCATCTCCGATGAGGCCTGGAGAAAAATTGCATCGACTCCGCCGTTAAGGGTGTCGCTAATGATAAACAAAATAACGTGCAATTATACCCACAGGGAAAGAAATAACCATATCTTCATCAACATTGATCATATTTCTAAAAATAAAGTCATCGCTTGAGGCACTAAACTGTTCCCAGATATCCAAAGCAAACATTGACACCAGTCCTATCAAAATTCGGTGACAGCAAACTAACCCACATTACTCATCATCAAATAGCAAATCCACTACTCATCATATAAAGACCAAGCAACCAAACTCTCAAACAATTGCATTCGCTGCACTTGCAATCCTCGGCCATAAATCTGCGCATTCCTTTCCAATAGGGCCAGTAATAGCAGAACCTACAAGTTGAAAAGCAATGACTGAGAACATATCACAAACACAACATAGCATAATGCAGTTGGACATGATAACAGAAAGCATTCCATGACCTGTGCATGTGCAAACACAACTGACACGATAGTTGGATCATCAAAGCATGGACTCATGTTTGGAGATATATATAACAAATTCAACAAAGGTTTCAATTAGCTATTACCCTAATGGAAGAGAGAGATCCTATCATTTCAAATCAGATGTCCTGGTTAAGTACTTATAACATACATACCTTTCATTTCTCCCTTCGGGTTAACAATGACCCCAGCATTATCTGCAAAAAAGAGCAGATCTCCACTTAGGAAACATTATCTTGCTTCAGAAAATGAGAGGGCGGCAACTAAAGTCAGATATTATTTATTAAAAATAAAAAAAATCTTCCACTGAGGTAATAAAGAAACAATTGCAAGAGAAAAAACACTAAGGATAGAGAGAATCTTAAGCGGAGTCAGGAGCCAATGATCTAGCTAGAGTATGCTAACTACAGCAACACATATGGAGAAACATGTGGGCCCAAGATAGAGCAGATGCAACCTCATAAGGAGCCAAACATCTGTGAAGAAGGACTCTCTTTTACTTTACCCAGACTCGTAATGGTATCAACCACCAAACCAAGGCAGATACCTGGACTTATGTCTGGAAAAATACCTCAGGCCTCTAAAATCCTCATAAAATCCTTACTGAAATCAGAAGTTTATAGTTAACCCAATACTTGAGGACCATGTCAGTAAAAGAGCACCAACATTGAAAAGAACAATCAGACACTCAAAAAACTAGTATAGGGATAAGATGGGGCTGTCAATATAAAAGGTCCAGTCCAAGATGGTGCATAGAGTAAACAAAGAATCTTATCTGACGGAATCGAAAGTCATTCAGATCTCTCAGTTTTATTGAATTCCTTCCACTTCTCTCGGATTCGTTGGATTTGAACACATGGAAAGGATTAATGATGCGTAAAAAGTGTGGTTTGATCAATTTTCTTTTGCTTCCTTCCAGAAACATGAAGGGATAACAGGAAAGACTAATGGTAATGGGACCAGACTTCATACCAACACTCAGAGACATGGTAACCGGTGTCAGAAGAAAGAGTCAAAAACATTATCGCAACATCACAAGTCAATGCATCACCTTCAAAGTACATGAACACCCCATCCTTTCTGCGCCACGGCTTCCGCTGCCTCACGATGACGGCTGGCATCACCTTCTTCCTGAGGTCGGGCTTCCCCTTCTTCACAGTGGCCATCACCATGTCCCCGACGCAAGCCGAGGGCAGACGGTTCAGACGCCCCTTGATTCCCTTCACGGAGATGATGTACAGGTTCTTGGCCCCGGTGTTATCCGCACAGTTCACCGTGGCCGCCACCGGCAGACCCAGCGACATCCTGAACTTGTTCCCCGCCGAACCTCCGCGTCCTGGAACCCAAGAAAGACAAGCAGCTTAGCTCACCAAATTCAAAAACTCCCCAACTCATTACACAGTACATTTCTTTCTTCCGTGCGTGCTCTAAGCTCCTCCACTACCCACCAACAGTTTGATTTCAAATCATGCACTTTTTAAGATCAGACAAGAGTTAAATCAGCACCCAGAGAGATCCCAAAGCTACTCAATCAAATTCCCCCCAAAATCAATTCTTCGAATTCAGCGAAGCCTCGGTGCCATCCCACTCTCCCTTAAGCAACAAAAGCGATCTAGACCTCAAGGTGCCAGCTTTGGCCCCTCAAAAGACCCCCAAGGCATCGGCCGACGAAGAAACGTCTCCATTAACAAACGAAAAGAGCTTAACTTCATCGGAAACAGCAAAACCAAGATGACAATCCCTCGATTTCGTTTCAAGGTTTTGCAAGAAAACAACTTTGAAACGTCAATCAGGGACTGCGGATCAAATCGAGAAGCTAGAGAGAGAGAGAGAGAGAGAGAGGGAGAGAGGGCTGACCTCGCTTCGACATTTTCGCGCCGTCTGAGTAGAGAGACTGGAAACTGTGTTGCAGGGTTTTCGAGCTTTTATATAAGCCTGCGCGAGCTGAAGAAGACGACAGCTAGGGTTTCCACGAGGCCGATGGGAGATTTGCGCAAATTCCATTGGAGTCCCCCATCTTTTCAGTAATCCCAAATCAGTACCCTCAAGCTGAATAAGAGTCTAACTACGGCCCATTTGCCTTAATTTATCTGGGCTTCGCCTTTTATTTTTTTCCTTGATCCCTAAAATAAGTGCATACTTTTCGCTTTAACTTGGAAAAGGTTCAAATTTTCAGAAACTCGATATCTCGGATTTTTGTTTAGTCAAATATATTGATACGATCATCGAGAATTATATAAGTCCGACAACGCGAACACCTCTTATCTATTCATAAGCTCTTGAATTTGAAGCATAGTTAGGGGCCCATGAGTTGATGACACTCAGACTAAAGAGCATTTCTTTGCGCTCAAATGATGTAGGGCGTCGATGACAGGCTCGTCTTCCTCAAAGCCATCAACTTTAGGGAATCGCCCGGGGTCCTTAACCTTCGAGCGATAGTTACAACTCGAATCGGATATTTTGCAGCTCGGTAATTGTGGCCACGACCAATTGTCCCTCCCCACATGTACATCCATAGAATAAAAATGGACTAAACTAGATAAATGACATGTTTGAATTTCATTGTTTTTATTTTCAAAAACATACTTCGCAGAATTTTTCATGCCTAAAAAAAATCTTCAACTTTCACTCTAGTTTCTAATATACACAACCATCTAAAAACCGCCACTAATTTCTTCCAAATTATTAATATCGAGGCTAATTAGAGGTTTAATATGAGAAAATTATGTCTTCAACACTCTCACCTTCGTATGGAATTACAATAGATTCCCATCCGATATTGATAATCTTGAAAAGACTAGTGATGATTTTTAGACAGGTGGACAAATTTGAAACTAAAGTGAAAATTGAGGATTTTTTTAGACAAACAAGGTAAAATTAAGATTGGACCTAAAGTTGGAAATTTTTTAGGGAATTAGCTCTCGTTAAGATCTACTGATTCTTAGTAAAATTGTGGGTCCGAGAGCAACAAGTGAACAGCTCAATGGAGAAACTGCAAGAAGTCAGTATACACTTTACCGAGTTCATTAGACTAAAATCTGTTAAATAAAGACGGTTTCATCAAATAATTGAAAGATTAAGGACATTTTATCTATCTCAAAATAAATACTCACAGCCATCTGCCCCAATCGTTTTCGCCAACGATACGCAAGAGTATAATCACTAGTTCCGAACCGCAAGAGAGTTAAATTAACTGAGCCTGAAGTGCCTGTGCAAGTGAACTCACCCAAGAAGTGCACAGCATCCCATAATGACATCATCCGATCCGGAGTTCGACTAGTTCGAGTTCATGATCCACCGTGAAAGCAGTAACAGACGATGCAGTAACTTCATGGCGACCGAGATGCAGAAACCGACTATAACCATCGATGCCGAGACTCTGCAACGGATCACAAGTGTCCTATGCTTTGGGAACAGGAGTTCACTGTAATTACCTGAGGGCTGTGCTGAACCCAGTGGACATCAGAAGCATCTTCTCAGCCATAAGGCATTATAGGCATTCGATGGGAGTGAACAGACCAGGCAAAAAGAATGTATACATCAGAAAATTATCAGAACATGGTTACAATACCAAGGATATGATTTGTCCACATGGTTCAGAAGAAGAACAGCACAAATAATGCAGAAACAAGTGCTCTCAGCAGGAAGCAAATTGCCTGATGACAGTGCATCTCCAGTTACGTGCAAACATTACATCTTAGGGACGTGACAAAAGCCCTAAGGCTCCTGCGACAAGATGCAAGGAAACGGATATGAATTCGAATAGTAATCATACACTTAAAAGTGGGTCGTTTTTTCCTTTGCACAGCTCAACAGTAAGGGTGTGTATGGTTGGGCTAGCGATTCGTCTTCACAAAAGCAGGATTTTCACTACAACTCATTCATGAGCAGCAAAACTCCAGAATGAAAGGAAAAAGAAGCAGAAGCACAAATGCAATATATCCACCACTACAACAGCCATTATCACATGCTAGTGTAACATATTTTAGATAAGTAACCTCAAATGTCAAGCACAAGGCTTAGAGAGGAAAATTTATGCCACAGAATAAGGACACCAACATCTAACCAAGATTAGTCAATGATCTGCTGACGATACCACCTTAGAGAGTTCATTGCCATGAATGTTCAAATCTACAAAAAACTCGAATCCACTGACCAAAAAGTAGGTCGATTAGTGATTCTTATCAAAGCATATCCTGAAGTTTCTAATGACAATGATCATCAAATCCTGAGGATGGAATTCAATAATTACAAAACTGGTAAACAGTAAGAAATAAATTACAATCTTCAAGCTGCTAACTTCGAAGTCAAATTCCATTACAACCCAGCTGAGACACTTTAACCCCAGACTATAGCAGTAGCATCCCAAAAATCTACTCTGCCATTTGAGCATTCAGTCAAAAAGAAGAGCCATTACATGATCTTTGACCACCAGATCCAGAACTCCAATTTCTGTACCTGATATAAATAGCTAAAATACCTAGAGGACAACCTAATCAAAGACTAACAACGTCAGACCCTGCCAAAGAAGTCACAACAATTGTAATATACCTCACACTTTAGTTGGTTAAAGAAAAGCTTAGAACTGCAGTATAGACTGAACCACAATTTGTTGTTACTTCAACTCCTGTACATTTTTGGGTAGTAGAGAGCGGATCTGTGTATGAAGGTATGCAACTGCGATTGCGAAAGACTGCAGAGCTGACAGAGTTGATTGAAAATGTACAACATACAAACTGTCATTCACATTTGTCACCCTTAAGGTGGGGAGGCAATGCTCCGAACCCTGCAACAACAAGAGCAACAACAGTTACAACTGTGCAATTGTGAGACGTAGAAAGCTTTCACAGTTGATATGTAGCAGCAAGCTCACTAAGCCCACTCGCTTAATCTGCTAATTCTGTCCAAAAAATGCCACTAGGAATAATAAAATTTTAAGTAAGTACTAAGCATATGTCCACCTGTTTGTAAAGATCGAATTCTTTGCACTTTCCTTGCACTTCCTCTACTGGCAAAATCTCTTCCTTGTTTGATGAGTTGTTCAGTATAGTGAGTGGACAACCCAGGTCCCACCCACCACAATCGCAATGTCCATTGGACCTCCATCTTTCTACAAGACTAGAAGGGCCACCATTCGGGATTCTTGGTCCACCATGGATACCTGCCGAGATAATAACATCCATTCTGGTTGAGCTATGGACTCTGTTTTGACTGCAACGTTGAGAAGGTGGCGAGGGTCTTGAGGAATCGAGGTTCTGACTGCGTCCAAACTTATTAAGAAATTTCAATCCCCAACCTCCAGCATGCTCCGTTTTATCTTCTCTGACGTGCTCCTTTGTGACAATGGCAGCCAATTCAAGGTTTGTGGGAAGATAGTGTTCCCGAATATCATTACCAGCATCAACCTTTATGGAGATATCCTGACATTTATTAGAGCAGTGATTTTCCAAAATGGAACTTCCTCCCCCAAATATCGGAATACTTACTTGCCTGTGCGTTTGGCCATTCTTGAAAACTCCCATCACTTTCTTTGATAGACTCTTGTATTTTCTCAGGTTCTTGCTTGAAGGTTCCGTCTCTCCACCTCCCGCATAATTTTCACAACCATATAGAACGAACTCAGTCTCATTGATCTTTGAATCGTTTTGACAACAAATGACTCTCCTTGATACCTTCAACATACCAACAACGGGGTTCTCCCCATGACGGACCACATTTTCCTTCTGACCTTGAATTTTGGAATAGAAAGAATACATACAACCTGGTGTCTCTGAAGCAGACGAAACCTTTGCGAGATCAGCTATATACAGTTCTGTCTGGTCACCCAAAGAGAAAACAAACTGTGGAATGCCTGCGTTCCATGTGCAATGCAGCATTCCTTGAGACACAGAAGCAGCAGGAGAAGAACAGCAAGATGAGGAGGCCGAAGAAGAAGATAGTTCAGAACTCATGGAGTTCACGCTTGACATCGAAAAGAATCTCGAGTGCTTTGCCTCAGGTTCACAATTAAATGAACCCGAAATTGGTGTTTCCTTATCTAGCTTCTGCGATGAACAGATGCTTAACTGGTTTGAAAAACTCATGTCATGACACAATCGATCCTTTCCCACATCTATGTTTGATCTTCTAAAGTTAGATCCACGTTCAAGGGCACCAACCCGGTGCATTAAAGGGCTATTTATTATATTAAGCATGCTTTCACTCCCCATAATTGAACCTAAAATCCAACTGCCAGCAAGGCTCTCATCTCCGTCTGCAGCCCCAATTACCAAAGAGGGAGCAAAAGAAAACTTGGTAAAATCACTGGCATTATCATTCAATGCGTTAGCCAGATTCAAGCCATTGGACAAGATGCCCGTCATCAGAGTGCTCAAATTCAAAGAGATGTCACACGAGGTTGCCTTCAATGCCCTGAGATGTATTGCCTCAAGGCAATTTCGAAGATACTTCTCATCTAGGCTCAGCAAATGCTTTGGAATCGAATTATCTAGGCTACAGAAGCCTTGGATAGTCCGGCTTTTTACGCATCTTTTGCCGCTTCTTGATCTCCTGACATTTAATACAAGAGACTGGTTTCGATTCACACTTCCCAGTGAATCCAAAGAAGCTCGCTCCAGCGACTTACATGACGAGGTTTGATTCTCCTTGTCAACTCTCCAAGCTTTTGCGTGAGCATCTTCCATATTGCACCTCCAAATGAAATACCCGCATCAACAACGTAAAACTCAACGTTCCCTCTTTGGCTTCAAGAAATTCGAGGCAAACCTGCCAAGTAGTTGAGTCATATAAATCTCCGTCTTGCGATAGCCAAAACCAAAAAAACAAACCGACTAGTTCACAATGGAGTAAGTTTCACTACGACGGAGCAGCAAAGTGACAGCCAACCAAATTTCACATTCTGGCACAGCGCATTCTCTTGAACTCCTACAAATCATCAAGAGGACACACACATCTAGTTGCTTGCTTTATATCATACGAAGCAGAAGGGGAATATAAGACTCGAACGCCGTAGATAACTTCAATGGAAAATGAAGCTCGCACAACCTCAAACCAATTCAGTTCCTCGAAGCCGAACTGACCCAACACCCCAAGGTTCCTCCCCAGATCAGTCTCCAACGCTAAGCCAGATTCGATCTTTCCATCTCCACTTTAACTTTTCCCATGTAAAAAAAACCCCACACCCACGAAACCCACTCGATTAAAAACGTCAAAAGAACAACAGTCCCGAACCCCATTTGACCCACAAAGTCGTAATATCCCCACCAAGAAACCCAATAAACTAAGACCCAGCAACAAAAAAAGTCGCAAACCGCCATAATCATCACGTCACCGAAAAGAGCAAGAAAAAAAAAATCGGACCTTTGCTTCGTTACCCACAGAAACGGATCCAAGAACGAACGACCCACCAGCTCACGCCCGAGGAGGCATCATCTTGTCGAAACTCCCGGCGCCAAGACCCTCCAAGTCTCGAGCTTTTTCTCCTCGCCAGGAAAGCAAGAACGGGCCGGCGGCGGAGATGGGGGAAGGAGGCGAATGCGGTGCCCGGAAAAGCTTCCAAAAGCAGAGAGCACGAGCTGGAGAAGAGGAAGGGAGAGAAAAAAAAGGAGAGCAACGTGCAAATTGATTAATCCTGGTTCTTGCTCTAAACTAAACCCCGGGCTGATGCTGCTGGTCTAAACTAAACTCTAGGAAGAGGAAGTAGAGAGAGAAAGCGAGGGGGATTAACTGAAATGGAGGAGAGAGAAAGAAAGAGAGGGAGAGAAGAGGAGGCGGAGGTGGCATGGGGCCCACGGGGGTTGTCGACTCGTCGTCAGCCACGTTGTGTCGTTGGAAATTTTTTGCCAGAACGACCGAGAACGAGACCAAAACATGCGGGGTTTGCATGTTTTGTGGGTCCCACATCGCTAAACGAGTTCTCATGTAATTTTTTTGTTTTCCCTTTTATTTTATCTTTTTAATTTTGCCCTAAGCCAAAATAGGGAAGAATCCAAATTTGGGGGCGGAACGAAAGCGACGAGGGGAAAGGAGTACAAACGAGGCGATATTGGAAATTTAGTCGTCGTATCAAATTGAGAATGACATGTGGTGTGTTTCCCACAGATTTAAATACTCATTTTAGAGCTTTAAATATCTCACTACAAATAATTTTGTAATTTCAAACTCATTAGTTTTTATATTACTCTAGATAAAAAGATAAATATATAGTGTTGTCTTCGATTGTGTCTTTGAAATTTTCCTTCAGATTCTGCTTTTTCTGTGCAATAAGGGTGGAATTATCGTGCATATCGTTAAATTGATTACATACATATTTTAAGAAAAAATATGCAAAAGATAAACACAATTCTATTTTGAGTATGTCAATTTACTCAATTGTATGTACTAGAAGTGTCGTAGCAAAATGGTTTATATAATAACTATTTTATTCTTGATGACAATTTCTACTTAAAAATAATTGTTTTCGCTTTTATTTCATGGACGAGCTTTTTAGCATTTGAAAACGTTTGGTAACTATAAAAAAATTTGTATTCTTGAAATAAATACATTTAGTCTATGACCCTCAAATTTTTTTTGTAATTTAGAATTTCTTTGAATTTTTAAATAATTTCATTATATTTTTCTTTTTTTTCCCCTTTTTTTCTTCTTCTCATTCTTCCTCTGGCCAGTTGCTAGCCACTGACGAGGCTCAAACTTGCCTAGCCACAATGAGGTTAACCTTGTGGTGTGGCCGTGGTCAGGCTGCTCGCCTTGCCATATTTGCATAAGGTTTAATGAGGCTCAATGAGCCTCGCCTAGCCTCGCCATGGGCTGGCGAAATCACCGGCTCTTGAAAGAAGAAAGGAAAATGCTTGATTCTTGAGTTATTCATGAAAATAAAGAAGTAACTTCTTTTTTTTACTTTCTAATTTATTTCAAATTTATTATCGAAAATAGAAAAAGTATCAAACATTAACAAACAGATTTCCGTTCTCTTTTTTGATTTCGAGGAAAAAAAAAACATAAATAATTACTTTCGGCCAATTACTAAATATGGCCTAAATGGTTTTTTGCATGTGGCAAACTGAATCCATCTTGATTATCCGGATAAGCCATGTCCAATAGGGATGGAGAAATGTACCGAGCATTATAATAAACCATGGGATGTACTAAATTTCCATTAATTAACTGGTCACCTCAAAAGCATCAAGCTGAATGATTCCACCGGCGCAACCTCCAAACAGCAAAGAACCAGTAATTATGGCCACGAAAGCATCAAAAGTACCGGAGACAGTCCACATGCCTTTAGAAAGGTCAAAGGTAAAGAAGATGGACATCCAATCTAATCATGTGGATCATTTTCCATCTACCTCCCCACGCGATCGATTGACGACACTAAATTCACCTCGAGCCATCGAGATTCTTCCACCCGTGCTGTGGCCCCTGTCGTACAGATTTGGTCACTAGCCCCTCACATTTTTCATAATTTCTTCCCCCTTTATTTTTTTTTTATTTTTATTCTGAGTTAATTTCTTTTTATCCTTACATATTTTGGTTCTTGTGTCCAATTTGGAGAGCTGTCATCTCACTCTATCCCCTCATCTTTATCTCGAATAGTAATTACTAGGCTTGTTTTTATGAGGAGATTTGGATGATGCACTCCCTTTTCGAGTCGAGACACATCAATTGCTCATTGATGAGAGTATTTCCGCCTTATAATCTTTTTTTGCATATATAAAGTGTCGTTTTCAAGAAAATATTTTTTAAATTATTTATTCTCTCACAAAATAAACACGTCCCGAGTATTCAAAGGTTTGTGCAATTCGATATACCCGTGAATTTACTGTAAGAGAGAGCTTGCATCAATAGTTGGAAATAAAGCTTACTTTGAAAGGATTTCGCTTCGAGGGCAATTGGCCTAAGGTTAAGAATTGAGCTCTGAACAAGCTTATACTGAAAAGGGTTCTTATCTAGTTGGCGCTTTCGTGGGGTCCAGCGAAAATCAAGCCCAACTCGAGACGACCAATTTAGTCTTGAAGTAGGTCCTACATGTGTGTTGCACACCAAAAAATAGTCAAAGCGCGTGAACCGCTAAATTTATGGAGTAATTTTCCAAGGGTAACATGAGATTTGACTCGATTTTGATGGGAGAATATGTGCAAGAAGACCTAAGTGATGATAAGCACTGCCACAATACCCTTTCCTTGAGTGAATGGAAATACATGATCGATGGGTCAATTGCTCAAGCATGTCTTCAGGTCCAAAATGAATCATTTAGAAAAGATTTTCCTAAATATAACCACTTATGTCCATTTAAAATAATTATACAATGAAAAATTATATCTAAACATCCATTTTCCGTGGAAGACAGACGAGGGCTTAAACTTCGTGAGCAGCTGATTGAGTAATCTTTGCATCCAAATTTCCATGTTGGAGCAGCCCACTCATTAATCTCTTCATGTCAATCTCGTGATGCCCCGAATACACCTACCTATCAACATAGTAGTTAGCCGAGTGAGGTATGGAGGATGCCTAAGATTCCGGCAACATATGCTCTTATAGAACGGCATGCATTTGTATTCACGGAACAATGATGTTTACATCAAACCTTCAATTCTTGTGACGGACTTGGCTTGACTAGATTACACTAGTTGGGATTCATACCAAAGTTAATAACGTGCATGAGGAAATAAAAAAAGAAAAAGAAAAGGATATATGAAGCTTAGTATCCGAATTTAATTTAAAAGGCTGTACCTGAAGATAGAGACTACAGAAAATTTCAATTCGGCGCGACAGACAAAGGGAGTTGGGCAAATGGTCGGAACGGACGAGGTTGACTTTTGTTCTTACCTTCCGCGTGAATTTTGCGATTCTGCGTTCCCTATGATATCGCGAACACGTGATGCCCCCTTACATTCTCCTGTTCATGCCCTGTTTTTTTGGACCCTTGTCAATGTTCTCCGTCCCTAATTTAATGCCGATTTTCGGTGCTCCGGAATGGTCCTCGCCGGCTTATTTATTTGCCCGGTGGCACTTAAAAATTGTTAGGTCCTGATGATTCAACTTCAAGAGTGGTTTTTTGGATTCCTTTCCGAAATCGAGATCGGTTATTATAATGATTAGAATTTTGTCCCGATATGTGTAATCAGCGTTTTGAAAATTGGAATGGCTCTTGTTAAATATGGTTGTCAACTTTTTTGTTGGGTATATGACGATTCGCAGTTTCTCCCGAGCTCGCCGGGCTGGCTTGAAACCTCGTATGGGCTGGGCTGAACTAAACGGTGCGAAACAAAGACTCGTGAGCTTGACCTCGACAAGACCGTTTGATACGGGAGTCGGTAAACGAGGAACGAAGAAGGAAAATAGAGAACTTTCACAAAATATGAGACTTCTATTCTCTCCTGGTCTAATTCCGAAGTAGAGTTTGGATAAGCATTTTATGGGCCGTGGGCCTAATGGGCCTAATGGGCCTAATGGGCCACGCAAAGTCAGCCCAATGAAAAGGACAGTGCATGGGCAGCCCAATGACGGCCGCCGATCTGAGGCCTCGCTGGGTGGTGCCTTGGCCTGAAGTCCACTGTATATAGCCCATGGCAAACCGATGTACTGAGCTGTGGGAGCTGGGATTTTTCTTTTTAAATACCACATCTTCATTTTATTTTTTTTTACCTAAAAACAAAAGCAATTTTCGGTGGGGCCATCTCCTCTTGATGTCATCAGACTAGGGCGGTTTGTCTTCTAAGCTTAATGAGACGAAAAGAGCCCCAACGAAAAAGGGTGAAAATTTGACACCAGGCCTAGCAACAATTGATCACCAGTAAAGATGATCATAGGCTTAGAGTCTATTTGGTAACCGACCAAATAGTATCTGATTTTATTTTCTTATTCTATGGAACCAAAAAAGAATAAAAATGAGTTTTGTAACTTTTTTGTTACAATCAAGGAGTATGAAAAAGTCGCTCTCCCGGGAACAATTTCATAATTAAAATCACTTTTTTTTTTCTCTTTTATTTTCCTTCTTCTTCTTCCTTTTGCTAGTCATCTAAGCTTCACCAATAAGGAGAGGTTGACCTTGCGGTGGCTTGGCGAGGTCAAGCCCAGCCCAACCAAGGCGAGGCTCGAGTTGACGAGGCTCGGCCTCATCGGGGGCTAGGAACGCTCCGGTAAGGTCGTTAGCCCTTGTCCGGCTAGTCATCGGAAGAATAAGAACAAAAAAAAAGTAAAGAAAAAGAAAAAGAAAAATGTAATAAAAATTTCAAAATAAAAGAAAAAAATTATTTCAAAATTAAAAGAAATTCTAAGTTACAAAAGAATTTTAGGATCATACCAAACGCATTTCTACTCTAGGAATATAAATTTTAAATAATTACTAAATGTCTTCAAATGTTTAGAAACTTCTCTAGGGAACAAGATAAAAAAAAAAAACATTTTTAAGTAGAAATTATTCCCAGAAATAGAATGGTTACTAAATAGGCCTTCAATAGTTTGTGGGTGTTGGACCCAACCCGAACCACAAGAACCTGAAGACTTTTTGGGCAAGTTTGGACATGGGCATAGCAAGAAAGCTTAGGGTAAGCCGAACCCGACCCCACTAGGGATTTTCTATATTGTAATTTCACAATGAGCCTGCTTGAGCAACAAGCTCGACTTGTGCCGCCCACTCATTGATCATTTTCTAATCTCTGGACATGTGTTTACAGGGAAAATTATCCAAAAAGTTTTAAATCTATTGCACTTTTTCCAACTCAGTCCTAAACCTTTTTAAATTTGCTAATTAAGTTTATCTCACCAATTTTGATCGAAATTTGCTAATGTGGATGCCAACCGCGTCATGTAGCACGCCCAATACTAATGTGGACCTTTTTTAATAATTAATTACATTTTTATGGTTTTTTTGGGACAGGCAAGGGTTGCCAAGCTTTCACTTGGCCAAATTTAGAGAGGGAGTCGCAGCCTTCGCCTAAAGCTAGTGAGCAGTGTGACACCCTTGCCCAGAGCCAACAAGGATTTGCTGGCCACCCTCGCTGGCCCTCTCCAAAACCCAAAAAAAAAAAGCAAAGAAAAGTAAAAAAAACCATAAAATTCAAATAATTATTTGAAAATTATTTAAAAATGTCTACGTCAGTACCGGTCATGCCACGTGATGCACCTAGTGTCGACATCAATGAATTCTAATCAAAATTGACTGGATGTATTCAATTAACAAGAAGTGAAAAAGTTTATGACTCAATCTGCAAAATCGAAGGGTTTAGGACTGTTGGAGAAACGTCTCCAAATGATTTTGATGATGTCCAAACTATCTTTAGTATAATACTTACTATGATGTATACAGATGTTTGGACCAAATGACCATGTAACATCCATGGTACGATCCATTGGAAAGAAGTTTGCAAAATTGTCTTGATATGGTTTTTCTGTAAATAGTACCAATGGACCTAAAAGATTAGCGGTTAATAATGTTAGTGTCAAAGTTGTAAAGATCGGGTTGATGGTGTTGTAACAACCATATACATTTGATGATGTTTATCGGTTAGTAAACTAACCATTGTGCTCTTAGATTTGCATAGATGAAATATATAGTCAAGTAGCTAGGTTGTTTGATAGGTTTGTCAGAGATTATAGCGAGAAGATAGTAGCGGTTGTTACTTTTAGGTAGTTTGCAAAGGTTCGAGGAAAAAACCATATGGGTAGTTTCATCCACGAATAGCAGCTCAACGGTAACCTAACGACTACCTACTTCTCCAATCCACCTTCAACATATAGATTGAAGGTGGCTATAAAAGAGAAGACCTCAAAAGCCATATGTTAGAATGCACAACTTCAAAAGATCAAGAAGTTTTCTTCCTACTATTTTTCTTAGCTATATATTCTTTGTTATACTGTTTCAGTATTTGTGATGTTTAGTAATTGAGTAGGGATTAAGTGTACAAGAATAAGAGTTGCATTAGAATTCCGATAGTGATATCTATTTGGAAAAAATAAGTGTTAGCCATTTGTAACTTTCCAAGCAAATTACTAGTTAAATCTAGCCCATCTTGTAGCTGTTAGTCTAAAGAGTAGGACATAACCTTTTGGATAAAGCTGAACCGCTATAACTCTCTATGTGCTGCTGATTTCATTTGTTTACTCTTATTTGCACATAGTTGCTTTACGGTTTTTCTAAACATCATGTTGACTTGATCTTTGCATAGTGATTAGCTAATTTTCGTGAAAGATCATCAAATTTACTAAAATAACATATTCACCCCCTCTCTAGATTGTATTCTTAGCCACCAACAAGGATTGAAATAGTGAAAGTGTAATAGGTTTAAGACTTTTAGATAATTTTCCCTATGTTTACAAAAGTTGAAATTATTTACATTTTCGATAAAATAGCACGAGTTCCATTGAAACAGCCTTAGCTATACGCTACGAGTTCCATTATGTACGATGTTCACTTCGGTGTCAAATTAGAGCAAAAATGAAAATTTAAGTGTTAATGAAGAAAAATTCCAAGCAAATTGATAACGTGGCCTTTATAATTAATTTGTTGAAATGACTTGGCAATTTTATTTTTTTTTAAAATATGTTCCATGTGGACTACAAAAATGATATTGCACTGCCCACATGGCTTAGACGTCCAAAACGACATTGCACAACATGCTTTTCAGTTTTATACCTCCGTAAACTCAGGAAGCATCGGATAGAGAGATGACAGTGGCGACCACCACCACCAATGATGGAACCTCTAGCAAGGGCACGAAGATCGTGTGGAACCAACCTTAATAGAGGCTCAAGATGGAGTATAGGTGTCACAACCCCAACTCCATTTCTCGGGCTCATGAGTAACAATGGTTATTTTTGCGACATTCTAGGCTCGTTGCCGTCTCGATTCTTTTTATTTTGTTATCAAGCACATGTAGAAACATGAACAAATAACTCTTCAAACAAACAATAGCTAGAAAACCGGGACATACATCACACATGACACACTAATTTATATTATAACAGTACTTTTACAAGCCCTTTCTCTACGAGTCCTCTTTTCTTTTGCATCACACACAAGTTTTCCACATAGGCCAATGGAATTCCTATCTCCTCTAGCGTGACTGCAGCTCACAAAACTGACGTAAGACTTCCATGCCTACAAGACTAAAAGATAAAGGAGTAAGTTTTGAGGAAACTCAATAAATAAAATTCATAGTTTTCTACTAGGTAAACATCTCATTACCAAAGCCTAACAAGTACAACACTCGTAGACAGTGTCGATGTCAGATCAATAGCAAACTTGTTGCTACCCTCGACTATATGTAGATGTCTATCACAACATGCTTCAGTGCATACTTATCTTTAGTTTATCAATAAATATATAAATATCTCATGCTTATGCATAACCGGCATTCATGTAAATTCATTTAGCATTGTCTTGGCTCCACTAGGTCTTCCCGGCTCGACTGGGGCTTCCAGCTTTTTACTAGGGATCTTGGCTTGATCAGGGCATCTCGGCTCGACTGAGACTTCTCGAGGCTAGTTTCTCAAGGCTTCCGGGTTCAAGATCCAGGCATCCTAGCTTAATTGAGGCATTGTATCGCCGCTAATGCTGTGTGGCGATGGGCACTTTTTCCTCTTTAAGTGTATGCACAAATGCATCATATAAGGTGGTTCTTATCTTTTCTTCTTAACCAACTCATACCTGGCCCGAAGGCTTGCCCATTCATATGTATGTCAATATGTGCCATGAATCCTAGTATTGCACTATACAATATGTCGAGATTGACTATTGGTCCATGACTTGAACCGAACACGTAGCGTCAATCCCTGTACTGAATGAGGCTCAGAAACGGCACGACTCAATGCCAATCCAAGACCTTGAGGCTTGGGTACACCTCGCCTTCGTGTAGATCCTAAGCTCGACAGACCTTAGCTTTAACTTGGCGTGAACACACTTCATGCCATGAATGACCCTTGGGTCATGGCTTGGTTCAAACGCCAAGCACAAAGTCCTTGTACCAACTAAGGCATAAAACTGGCACGCTTTAGTGTCTTACCAAGATCTCGTGGGTGTGGGTGATCCCTGTATTGATCAAGACTTAGAATCAGCACGCCTCAATGTCGATTTAAGAGCTTGCGACCTTGGGGGATCCCCGCACCGAACGAGACTTAGAACCGGCATGCTTAAATGCTGATTCAAGGCCTTGTGACCTTAAGCGACCTTGCCTTACGTTGAACTCAACCCGAGAGAACATTGGCCTCATTCCGGGCGTGAACAACTCAAGTATACATTCAAGCACAAACATGAACAAAACCATATAAAAGATCTAACATGCTACCCATGGCTTGACAGATGAACACCTAACTAAGCTCAACAATGGAGTCTACCGCTCTAAAGGAGAAATAGGGATCTTACTTACCTTGGCAAACTTCGATGACCAACTTAGATTAGCTTGAGAGGTTGAGGATGTAAGGCCGAGAGAAAGGAAATGGAGGAGGAGGGTCGGCGTGAATGGCAAGGGGTGTAAAGTGGTGGAAATGAATGGGAGCTCCTCCTATTTATAGGCACTAAGTTAATCATTACTCATCCACGCGACCCAATCACATTTCTTTAAGTGGCACGGCTATGTCATCAAGGTGGCAAGCCTAGTTTGCAAGGTGACATGTCTAGGGTCCTAAGAGAGCACTTGTCATCTTCTTATTGGACCACCTATTAGCTTGTTTTCCAAGGCTCAATTTAGGCTTATGATGTACCTATGGTTCTAAAAGACACATAAGCCCCTTTGATGCCTAATGTCCTCTTCTAATTGGTTGGCTTTTGCCTTGTTCACCAAAACTATATTTTAAGGTTATTATAGCTTAAGATTCTAGATGACACTTAAGTGTGAATTACCAACTTCTTCTCCAAGGCAAATCTCAAGCCATTATTACCAAATCTTCGAGTGGACACCTAGGCTTATGGGGTGGAGATCTAATGACCTAGTGTCATTAATTGAAGCCTTGCTTGTCTCTATTTCATTGGGCCACAAGAGCACTTCACTCATTATTAAAGGGACAAGTCATTATATATAAGTAGCACCCTAAAAAGATGAGCTAGCATCAATGCCATAGGCTAGCTATCGTTTACCCAAGATGTCTTATTTTCATTGGAACATTTGACATTGATTCTTTGCTTAATCCCCAAGGTGGATCTTTGATAATTATGGCCAAATCTAGAAAAATCTAAATAGAATGGTGAGTCACCCTCCTTCTTGAAGAACCTAGGGTGTTCTAGAGAGTTCCATTTTGTCCACATTTACATAATTTGGCAACCATGGGAAATAAGCTATTGGAAGTGCAATCGGGACTAGGTAAAGGCTTTTTGTATACATCCCCTAACGACCATTTCAACACACCCGAGGTTCGTGGCTAAGTCTCCCTCAATATAGTCGTCGTAGGCCAAGTTGCCTTTCTTGGCTAATTTGGTGGCGTAAGGTGCGAGCTTAACGACCGGCCCTTAGATAGACTCTGGTCGATTAGATTGAATCCTGGACTAGCCGTAAGCTTCATCTAGGCTAACTCTCTATTGCCATGTGACCGTTCGAGATAGGTCATATTTATACCCGACACATGGTCGCATTGAGTTGAATCATGGTCATCCACGACCTGTGCATGATCGAGCGGAATGACTCGTGACCGGCGCCTGACCATTTGGACCGACCTATGATCGTCGATCGATCTATAGTGGTCATGACCATTTCTCAATCAATCATGATGGTCGAGTAGTCATCCATCGGCCGAATTGCTCAAGTCCATGATTGTGGTCATAGGATTGGTCCATGAACATTCATTTGATCGATCCATAATTAACATATGGCCGAATCCTAGAACAATCCATGACTTATCCTTGCCACCGGCACATCGAATTTATAGCCATTTCTCGTAAGTTGAAACTGGGATGTCACAACAAGAAGGTTGGGCTTGGCTTCCCATATGTTCGTCCCTCAAAGTAGAGCTTGGGATTGCCTTCCCACCTTTGCGTCATATGCCAATACCAACTCTATGTCTATTGTCCTTGCTCGCTCTCACGTCGTGGTCCATTCGAAATCTTTTGTCCACTTCCTCTATTCACAATAAGCAACTTACATGCCAATAATTCTAGGAGACATTGTGACAATGGACATGGTGGTCCCATTCGTTCGTACATTGCTCGCCATCATCCTCTCCTTCTGGAGCCAGCCTGGCAACATGGCCAATGTCAAGGCCTAGTTTGTCATTTTGCCCCACTACAATTGTGAACTTCCCCAAGTGTGAGGTGGCAACGGTAGGGGATGGAGCAGAGGAGGCTGAGGTTGTCGGAGTGGTGGCACAAAGGGGAAATCATGACTGAAGAGAGGGAGTTGCCAAAGGGGAGATGGAAGAGATAGGGAGGGAGGACTCGGCAGAGGAGCGAAGAACCCAACCACATGGACCTTTGTGTCGTTGATAGAACGAAGGTTTTGTCAATGGGGGAGAGAGAGAGAGAGAGAGAGTAGTGAGTGAACAGTGAGAGTGAGGAGAGAGAGAGTATGTGTGAAGAGAAGTGGAAGAAGCAAAAAAATCAAAAAGGGAAACATACTGCGAGGGAAAAGGAAGAAAGAGAATAAAGCAAAAAATGAGAAAGTGTGAGAGGAAAGCACTGAGGAAATAATAAGAGTGAAAATTTTCGTTAGGAGTCCATGAAAAAGAGATGAAGATAGAGAGTGCGAGGGGAGAGGAAGAGAGAGAGAAAAAAAAAAAAAAAAAGAGGTAGAGAGAGAAGAAGAAGAAAAAAGCAAAAAAAAAGAAAGAGAGTGTCAAGGAAGTGGAAGAGGGGGTAAGGTTGAATAGAGAAAAAGAGAGAGAGAGAGAGAGAGAGAGAGAGAGAGAGAGAGAGATATATATATATAAGAGTGGTGAGTGAACAACAAGAGTGCTTGGGTTTCATCGAGGTCCATGAAAGTGTGAGATGAAGATAGAAAGTGCAAGGGAAGAGGAAGAGAGAGAGAGAGAGAGAGAGAGAGAGAGGGATAATAGTGAGAGTGAGGGAAGAAAGAGTGTCTTTGCGAAGGGAAGATGATGAAGAAGAAGAAACCAAAAAAAAAAAGTAGAAAAGGAGAGAGTGCGAGGGAAGAGGAAGAAAGAGAATAAAGCAAAATAAAGGAGAGAAAGAGATGACATGACAGGGATAGATAAGGCCATGTTTGGTAACCATCCAAATAGGGCCAAATTCTGATTCTTTGTTCCCGGGAGTAATTTGGGAACAGAATTGCGTTTGGTAAAATTTTTGTTCCTGGGAACAGATTTGGAGTAGAATTAAGAATAAAAAAAAAAAAATGTGATTCTTGTTCTAGAAATTAAAAAAAAAAAAAAAAGAAAAAAAAAATTGGGAACCTTTCTCTCCTCTCCTTTGCTGCCTTTCGCCATTGCCCGTCCCGTCCGCCACCGTTCGCCGCCGGAGGCTCGCCAGGCTAAGGCGAGGTCCGACGAGCTTGCCGGAGGCAAGCCCAGCCATCGGTGATCTGGGCCTCGACGAGGCTCACTTAGCTATCGATGGGGTTGGGCGAGCCTCACCGGTGGCTAAGCGAGGCCTTGCCCGGCCCGGCGAGGCCGACCTCGCCCGATCTAGCGAGGCCGAGCCTCGACGAGGCCGGGTGAGGGCGGGCGAGCCTCGCCTAGCCGCCGACGAGGGTCGGCCAATGAGGGCCGGCGACGCCGGTGAGGTCGCCGGCCCTCGTCGGCGGTCGGGCCGGTCCAGTGACCGGCCTAAAGAAGAATAGGAGAAAAAAAAAAAAAAAAAGGAAAAAAAGAGAAAAAGTATAAAAATCATTTAAAAATTAAAAGAAATTGATTTGGAACAGAATCAATGAGTATGGTACCAAACGCAATTCTATTCCAGAATAAAAATTTTTGGATAATTACCAAACGGCTTAAAATACTTTGAATCTATTCCGAGAAACAAAATAAAAAATAATCATTTCTGATCAAAATCTATTTCCGGGAACAGAATCGTTACCAAATGCACTCTAAAGATAAAGGGTGCGAGAGAAGAGAAAGAAAGAGAACAAAGCAGTAAGTGGAGAGAGAGAGAGACGAGGAGAGGGAGAGAGATTGTGTCGAAGGGAAGAAGGAGAAGAAAAAAATTGAGAGCATAAAATGGAAAGAGTGCGAGGGAGGAAGAAGAGAGAAAATAAAGTAGAAAAAAGAGAGAGAGAGAGAGAGAGATGAATAGAGAAAAAGCGAGAGAAGAGAGAGGGCGAGACGGAGTGAGTGAGAGGAGAGCAGCGAGTGAACAACAAAAATGATGACAAATAGAGAGTGTGTGAAGGGAAGGAGAAGAAGCCAAAAAAAAAAATGCAAAAAAGGGAAAGAGAATGCGAGCAAAGAGGACGACATAGAGAATAAAGTAAACAAGGGAAAGAGAGAGGAGAGCAGTAAGTAAATAGTAAAAGAGTAGATTTCGTTGAAAGTCTATAAAAGAGAGAGATGAAGATAGAGAGTGAGGAAAGAGAGAGGGACTCGAGGAGGGGGGGGGGCGCGGAGGAGTTGAGTGAGGGAGAGCAGCGAGTGAACAATAAGAGAGGAGAATGAGAGATTGTATGAAGGGAAGAAGAAGAAAAAGGGCAAGAGACTGCAAGGGAAGAGGAAGACAAAGGGAATAAAACAGAAAATATGTGGGTCTTGTCAAGGGTCCATGAAAGAGATAAATGAAGATAGATAGTGTGAGGGAAAAGGAAGAGAAGAGAGAGGAAAGCAGCGAGAGTGAGTGAACGGTAAGAGTGCAAAGGTTTTGTCGAGGGTCCATGTAATAGAGATAGATGAAGATAGTGCGAGGGAAGAGGAAAATAGATAATAAGGTAGGGGGAGAGGGAGAGAGAGCATTTCACAAGAGTGAGGATAGTGTGCACGTGAAGGGATCGAGAAGAAGGGAAAAAAAATGGAAAGAGAGTGCGAGAAAAGAGGAAGAGAGAAAATTGAGAGAGAGAGAGAGAGGAGAGTAGTGAGTGAAGAGTGATGGTGCAGGGATTTTGCTGAGGGTCCATCAAAGAGAGAAGTGAAGATAGAGAGCACAAGCAAGAGAAAGAGAGAATAAAGAAGAATAGGGAAAGAGAGAGAGAGAAGTGAGTGAGAGGAGAACAATCGATGAATTACGAGAGTGAGGGGGAAGAACCCAAAAAGAAGAAGAGGAAACCTGAAATCCGGCTCAAATCAAAGCAAATCAAACCATCAAAATACTCAAGTTTCTTTACTTATTACATGACTCGAATAAAAAAAGTTCATTTATTTATTTTGTAGATTGATTCGAGTATTTTTAACATCCCTAGCAACTATGGACGTTCCATAATGCTCTTGAAAGTTCTAGTCTACAAAATGATTCTCATTAGTCTTTTACCAACCAGCCTTACAACATCTCGTTAGCAAACGCTTGTTTCGTAACTATCGCGATCTAAATTTCGAGTGCACCACTTAAAACTTAGCTCGGGCTCTGCCAAGCCCATACCAATTCGTGACTTAAGGTTCAATTATCTAACATGCAAATGATTAATAACTAGGGGTCGCCACTAATCGATATATAGTGGTTGATTAGACACCTAAGTAAAATAATGAGAGAATTATTTTACTCCTATGAACCAGAGACTAAGGGTACAAGGACTTGGTTACACTAGATTGCTCTAATGCCCTTTCGGTACGATTTCTTTTTAATTTTCAAAAATGTTTTTTGCAATCAGCTGATTTATTTTAAAAGTTACTACACGGATGCTCAAACATTCAATAAATAAATTGCATCACACAAAGCAAACAATTTTTTTGGGTTTTCTTGAAAATTAGAATTCTTTTATAAAAATGCATTTTTTTTTAACTAAATGACTTAATCTTATTAATATGCAAATTCTAATTAAATGGGTCTATTATGCAAACTAGTTATTATGCACCTCATGACCTAACTTCACTAATGAATAAATTCTGATTAAATGATCCTATTATGCGAACTAATTAACATGCACCTAGTATTTTTGTATTTTTTTTATTGAAATTCAGAATTAATAAAAACCCTAATTAAACTATCTAAAAAGGGATAATTTTCTAATTTATTCTAGGGATTAATTTGACTTAAACCCTATCCTATCTTAGAAAACTATTTTTTTTTTTAAAAATGAGATAATTGAAATATGCGATCATTATCTGAAAAATTAATTTAGGTCAAACCCTAACTTATTTCTAAAAATGCAACCCTAAAAATGTAATCCTAAGAAAATTCTAATTTACTAAACCTACATGTTTGGTTTACTAAACCTATATGCTCATGCAGAATTTTGATTTTTTGATTTTTTTGATTTTTAAAAGATAAATAATTATTAAATAAATATTAAATCTAAGCTATCAACAAAATAAATGATTAAAATAATAAATAAAAACATGTTGTCTCATAGGTCAAATTAACAATCATCTTAACCCTAATTATCACGACAAAGAGATCAAAATAATTAAAAATCTGATTCGAAGTCTTACGGATCAAATTAATAATTATGATGATTTAACAATTAAAATTCTACCAAAAAGCCCAAAAATTAGTATAATTAAAAAAATAATCCGATGTCTCTCGGATTAAATTAATAATTATATTAATTCTTGACAAAATCCTAACGGATAATGCCTATAAAGTGCACAAATATTAACATTAATAAACCACATTCCAACTTAATAATAACAAAACTTAAAAAAATAAAGGAATGAATAAAATAAAGTAAAATGAAAAAAAAAAACAAACAAACTACCTAAACGGGGAATGCACGAAAGACAGCGACGCGCGACGCGCGGATCGGACGTGGTCTGGGCTGCTGGTCGCGCAGTGGTGCGGACACGGCGTCGGCTGAGGGAGGGGCTCCGGCGCGGTGGCGAGCGGCGACGGGGGTG